>JAODKN010000008.1:18762490-18775600 GCA_026774425.1 Petrocephalus zakoni | reverse complement strand
TGCCCAGCCCCCTGTTGATGCCTCTCTAGCCCCAGCCGTGGTGTAAAGTTTGGCTGGAGCCGCGAGGAGCAGCTGGCCTCGGCTAACGGGGAATGATAATGACCCCAGAAATCTGCCGCTCGCTCCACTACAATAGGGTGCTCAGTCTAGTGGAAAATTGCGCTCATCAGCTAGCTCTGCTCACTTACTAATTGACATTGCCAAATATTTTAAGAACAATTGGAATGCACGGCCAAAAAAAGAAAAAAAGAAAAAAAAGAAAAATGGAGATCTTAATCCTCGGACTTACATTTTCTCCGACGCCCCCCCCTCCCTGATTAGGAGATGACTATCGCTCAATAACAGAGGCAAACTTTTCATGTCATTATCTGTCTCATGTCAGGGCCCACAGCACAAAAGCCCTTTTTATGCGGCCTGTCAATGGGGTTAGGAACGAGGATGGAATGGACACACATAGCAAAGTAATGAATGTCCGTCTGTCTTGCCCAGAGATGGCGACAGGACGGCGGGGGGGCGGATAAAAGGAGCGCCACCAGCTGACGGAAATGCCCCGCTCGGGTGCGTTTGTGTCTGCCCACCATTTTGGTCGAGTGTTGGTGTTTTCTGCAAGTGTGCGCTGCTCACTTCAGTGTGTGTGTGTGTGTGTGTGTGTGCATCTTGAAGAGAGAGAGGATGAAAAAGGCTGGATTTTCGGTCACGGTGTCACGTGGCTCGTCCTCCATATTTAATGAGACAAAGGTCAATGAATTCACTCGCTCTTTCACATGGGAACAACCTCAATCATCTCGCAAGTTAACTTGTTCAAACAGTTGCACATTTGCATGACAACGCCTGCGATGCGAGGGCGCTGGGCTCCCCTCGCTGGGGACACACTGGCATGCATAGGTAGCTGTCGTCTGGGCGGTAAGGGGTGGGCCGTGCCCCGGGTTTGACTGCGGATCACTGGGATCTTCCGGCCAAGCCTGAAGGTTGTGTGTTCATGGGACACCCGTTTTTAAAAGAGCATCTGCTCTGGCTGTCCCCTCCCCCCCCCGACACTGTCTGACGGCCCTGTGGCGTCTCCATGCCAGCCACTGACACTCTCCCTGAGAGTCAAAGCGATGTTACACTGATGTATTTCAAATATTAATATTTAAATCGGCTCCCTACCCCAGCGAAGCGGCCTTCTGTTACCCAACGATAAATGTTATGTTTTAATTATAAAAACATAAAACAGAAATGGGGAGAGTGCACCCCCCAAACAAGCTTATTCATAAGAAAAGGTTAGCAGTGTTTTGAGAAACGTAGAATAAAAAAAATAATAAATAAAAAATTAAAAAGACATGGCTCCCATGGCAACACTGTTGGCGACGCCCCTTTCTAACTGGGTGGCCTGTCTCCCAGCATGCCTCGCACCCCAAATGAAGATTTCCGCGATGCCTTAAATCATTATTAATAACAAAATAATAAAGGCTAATAACCACCTACCTCACTAACCACCCACCCCATGACAACCACATTAGTTAATCGGACATATATAAATCCATCCATCTCCTAACCACTTATCTGTTACGGTCAGGGGTGCATGTATAAATGACCAACCTTTCAGCAATTAGTGAGAAAGGAGATTGGGGAGCTGGGTGCAGATGGAGTGTGACTTTTGGGGAGTACAAATGAGCTTCTTCATGTGGCACTGCGTGTGGATGTACAGAGATATCATTCATTTTGGATTCACACACGACTTGCCAATCAGACAATCAGCACACGGAGAGGAGACTGGATATGTAAGACACCGGCTTTGACCTAGCGCACTGTAATGCCGCACTGTAATAAATTAGATTAATATAAAAAGACATCTTTTCAAATTTCATGTAAAAAAATTACATGACAGATTGAAGCAGAAGGCTTGAAATGAGTGGGTAAATTACAGGTTAGTAAAAGTAGGTTTGCGGATTCAAAAGCAGTAATGGAAGTCAATTATACCGAAAGACAGTGACATAATTCACCGAGAGATCCACATAATTAGCTGGGAAAATACACAGAAGTAGGACTGTCCTCATTTCAAAGCATTGACACTAAATACGGTGAGCTGAGAAATCACTCGCCGACTTGGGAAGAGGCAGAAGTGGCTGCTGCCTTCTCTGGCACCTTCCTGGATCTTCACGCAGACTCCCGATGCAGACGCCGGAGCTTTACCAAACAGGTGGGTTTGATAAAGCTGCATTTCTTGAATTTCTTGAATCTTGCGCTGGCAGACCGGGGGGGCATTGGGGGGATAAGGCATCGTTTAGCCAGGTTACAGTGCCGGCTGTTTTCTGCTAAAACACGCCTATTACATGGTAAGGGGAGTCAGCGTGTGTAATTACTCCCGCCATAATTATGTAATGAGATGGATATCCATGCCTTATAACCCAAGGCAGCAAAAAGCAAATTCAATTTCAATTTTCTATGGCTGAGTATTTAGCCCATATATCTGAAATCTGGCAAGGGACAGGGCTATAGTCTACCGTGGCCCCCATTAAACGTATATCACCAACAACATAAAGAGGCTTCGGGTTCGAGAGGACTGAATGTGTGAGATTTCCCTCTTTTCGGGTCAGGCTAAGCCATATTCCTTGGGATCACAGTTACCCCATGAGAAGCACCCATGCCTCACGTACTTCCTGCCTCATCAACAATATCCCCCCCAAATTATTATCCAAAGTGACATATGCTTCTATTTTTGAAGAAACAAGGTCCCTAGGGGAGCTGATGGTTAAGGGCCCAATAGTAATGTCACTCTGGAGACACTGGAACTTAAACCAGTGACCCTCTGATCATAGGCACAGCATCCCAACCAAGTGAGCTACACTCCATCCCTGTGCTCCCCCTCAGTCAGACTCCAAGCCCCCAATACCCCCCCGCCCCCCCACAGCTCGAACAAGCAGGGTCTCTTAAGAAGTGCCTTGCTTCCCAATCCTCCTTTACAGGGCATTACATCAGGGCAGGATGCCCCCCCAATCCTTGCCTTCACTGTAAGCCACCTCCTGCGATCCATGGCTGAAAGGCCCCCATAATGAATTCTGAAATGCTGCTTGTGTTTTTGGGGGGCGGAGGGTGTTCTTGTTTGTGAGGCCAAAATAACAGCGGCCCCCTTTTCCCAGCCAAGGTGATCCAGCATTAGAAATAAAACAAGTGAGACAGAGTGAGACAGAGTGAGACGTAATGAAGTGTGGGGCTGCCAGTGGGCCAGGTGTATTTAGGGGTTATTAGTAACACGCAGGCACGCGTGCGCCGTCCTTAAAGGACATCCTGGGGCCGCTGCCAGGCACTATACAGATCCGGCACTAAGCAGCCGAGAGGGGCTCGCCTCGACCTTCTTTCACAGCCGAGATGTTATCGCTGATTACTGTAATTCAAGTTTAGCTCTGTCAAAATTGCGATGGGGGGAAGGGGTGGCGGGCCATGCTCTGCGTCCTCACCAGTGCGATACAAAAAAAATAAGTGGGGTGTAAGGTAAGGCGAATGAACCCGCCGGGCGGCAGGCAGACGACGCATACTTTAGGCCGCCCGCATCCTGTTAATAAAAAATAAAACATAAATAGGGCCCCCCCCCCCCCCCCGGCTGAAGATGGCTTCCTCTGCGTGATTTTAGCAGAGTGGGGGGAAGAACGCGCAGGCTTGTGTCACGGTGGCAATGGCGGACACCGAGGGGAAGACGGTCACGCGTTCCAGGGGCTGCAGGCTGCCCAGTTCATGAACTGGGACTCGCGAACTGCGAAAGCTGTGCACCGGAGGGAGGGGCTTCGCTGTGCGACTGCAAGCTCCCCTGTGCCTGTTTGGTTTGGAGACTCATCGAGGGAGAGAGAGAGAGAGGGTGTACAGTTATCAGGCTGCGGGGGAAGCTTGGCCGGTGTCCACCAGTCACATGACTCTGGGACACCAATGACTGACAGGCCAGTGGTGGGCAAGATGGCAAAGGTACAGGCCTATCCAGGAGTGACAGAAACCCTGAGCTGTCATGTCTGGCCACCTCACATGCCTGCACTGGAGGATCCTCCACCTGCCTCCACCCAGTCTTACCCATTTTCACATTTTACACGCCACTTTCAAAGGATTATTTAGGATTTTTTGGCCTATATCAAATTTATTTACTGCTAATTGTCACAAAGATATTTTGTTTACAGGATATTTTGTGCAACGTGCACACACTCTTCCTGTTTTTTAATTTTTTTCCAAAATATACCCTCATTTCACACAAACATAGCAAACGCTACAAGCTTCACTTGAGAAGTTTAAAGCACTCGAGAAAAGGAAAAAAATGAAAATAAAACTTCCTGCTTTATAATTCAGAAGATAATTACTTCCGTACCACGTCTACCCTTCTCAGCTTCCAATGGTGTTTAGGTTTAATAGTCTGTATAAGAAAATAGGTTTTATCTCTGCCTCATTTTCATTAATTCCTAATTGGGGTGTGGGGTTGCCTGTTATTATTCCTTAGATTAAAATAAACATAGCCAATTGCATGTTCAGACTCATTGCACTACATGGGGAAGATAAGGATTCACTGGTACTGTGAATAAACAAACAATTTCTTATGTGCTGTTGAAATTAAGTTGCTCACAGCCGTCGGCTAAGCCATTTTTTCCTGCGACTTTAAAGCATATTTTACTCCGCAAATGAAGTTTGAGGTTTTTTTGACCTGCTTTATATGTATATCTTTAATTAGTGTCTTGTTTAGCTTAAACCAACTGATTATCACACAGTCGTGACCCAATTAACAGGCATGCGGCTCAGTCGCACGCTCCCGCCTCAAGGAACAGCAAAGTTACCTTTAAAATGTCTCTAATCATCAGCTACAGCCGACTTAAATCCCGCTAAACATACACTGTATCTACGCAGCCTCTGCCGCTCATTCCGCGAGCACGTGGGATTTTCCGTCTAAAGGATGCTTTAATTACTCCTAATGTGTCCTGTTCACGCTACTCACACGCACCTAGCCAGCGCCACCCGGCAATCCGGCTCCTCCTCCCTACCTCCCTCCCTCCCAACATCCACTAAATGGCAAGAGAAGATTCCGGAGTAACTGGGTGTTTCGACCAGTCTATGGCCGCTCAATAGGTATTGGCATTGTGGGATGACCTCACCAATCGGCCGTGTTATGTCAACACACCACAAGGCTTCTGCTATGGAGCAGGGCACACGGGCACAGTGTGGAGGACTGGACGGGGGGAATTTTGCCGGGGAAATATCTTGAACAAAACTTCAGTACATAGTAGGCCATGAATATGTAGTCTCACACTAACATGTTAGTCAGAGCGAGAGCAGTTACCTGAGGACGGCGAGGATGGGTGTGGGCTGTCCTCCTGTGCACTGCCTGTCTGTGAGTGGCCTCCGCCGGCCCCACTCTCCTCTGTCACATTGGAGGAGCCCGGTGTGGTGGAGCGACTGATGGACTGAGACTCAGGGTCGCTAGCAGAACCACGACGCTCGTCCAGGCCACCACCATGTTGGGGGCCCTCCTCAGGGAGCCGGGGTTCTTTGCCGTGCACGCGGGAGTGCACCACCATCTGGTGGTAAGTCCTAAAGACGCGGCCGCAGTCAGGACACTCGGCGGGCTTCTCCTTGGCGCCAGCCGGGCCGCAATCGAAGCCCGGACCCCGGCCACAGTGGCCTGCAAAATCGCGATGGCCCTCAAAAGCCCCGTCGTCTTTGCAGAACGGGGCCCCATTGCCGCCCTTGGCCCCATGTGCCGTCTCCACGTGCAGCTTCTGCTTCTGGATGTCAGAGCCACCCAGCAGTGGGAAGTCTTTCTTGTCCTTGGCAAAGAGCACATTGGGGCTCAACAGGTCTTCCTCGGGGCCCCGGGTGCCGCGCTGCGGCTCCTTGGGCATGAAGGAGCGCTCCATGGCTACGCCACGGCCCATGATCTGCCAACTCTGGTAGCTGTTCAGCGGGTCCATCTCCGCTACCTTGGCTGCTGCCTGTAACCGCTCCATGCAGCTGGACTTCAGCGGTGGCACCAGGTTCAAGCAGCCCAGAAGGGGGCGTTTCTCGCCGTCGGCCAGTCCGTGGCCCATGCCTGTCATGGGTGACAGCAGCTTTCCCAGCATCTCCTTCTCCTTCATGGCGATTCCAGCCTTGGCGAGCATCTGGTGCTGGTCAGAGAGGCTCGCCTTGTCGGGTGAGAGGAGTCCACTTTGCAGGCAGGAGATGTAGCGGGAGTAGAGGTTAGCTTGGGCCTCCTGGGCCAGGCTGTTCATGCCAAGGGGCAGGTCGGCGTCGGGTGGCTTGCTCTTCATGGCCAGCTTGTTGAGATGCACCTTCATGTGGTTCTTCAGGAACCAGGGCTCCTTGAAGCGCCGGCCACAGATCTGGCAGCAGTGCTCGAACGAGTCCTTGTGCTTGCGCATGTGCCCTTTGAGGAACCAGGCCTGGCTGAAGACCTGGCCGCACACCTCGCAACGAAACTCGTTGGCCGGTTTCTCGCCCCCAAAGCCGCAGCCCTGGCCCGACGCCGACTCTGCAGTGATGTGCGCCTTCTCCACGTGCCCGATGAGGTCCTCCTCGTGCGAGGCGGCAAACTCGCACAACGTGCACTTGTAGGGCTTGTGCAGGATGCGGATATGGCGCTCCAGCTCCTCGCGCTTCTTGAACTTGCCCTTGCAGAAGGTGCAGCGAAAACCGCTGGGCGGGGCCGCCTGCTCATCCTGGGGACCCGCCGGTTTGGGCGAGGCTGACGGCTGTGCCGGGTTGTCGGCGGCGGCGGCGACAGTAGCGGTGAGGCCCTGGCCGGTCGGCGTGAGGAGCCCGCAGGCTGAGGTGGGCTGCGGCTGCTGCTGGTGGCTCTGTGGGGCTGGGTGCTGGTGCTGGATGGCCTGGGGGTGCTGCTTGAGGTCCAGGCGTGGCTGCAGAAGGCTGCTGCGCATCTGCTTGTCCCTCAGGATGGCTCGCTCCTCCAGCTCGTGCAGCAAGCGGTTTTCCTCACGGACACGCCCGCGGCCCTTGCCGAGGTTGCCCAGCTTGTGGGTGCGGAGGTGGATCTTCAGGTTACCCTTCTGTGCCGCCCGGTGGTCACAGTAGGGACACTTGAAGGGCTTTTCACCGGTGTGTGTGCGCATGTGCAGCGACAGGATGCTGTTGAAGCGGAAGCGCTTCCCGCACAGGGGACATGGGTACTTCCTGTTCTTACGTGCATCATCCTCAATGTCGTTCATCTGAGACATGATGCCCAGGTTCTGGCCATTCAGGAACTGCTGCAGGTCCACCCGGCCGTTCATGCTGAGGCCCGCTGTGGCGTCAATGTCACGGTTCAGCTGGTTAGCCAGTAGAGCCATCTGGCTACTGATTGGCTGGCTGGCCAGGGGAGCGTGGTTCTTCTCATCCAATGGGGCGGCAGCCTTTTCCTCAGGGATGGGCTGCCGGCTCTGGAGGTCGGGGAAGGCATGACCCAGCTGTGCGGTCAACTGGTGTAGTTTCTGACTGATAGGATAACGGCCGTTGAGGACGGAGTTGCTGAGGTGGGCGTCGGCCTCAGGTACCGCTGAAGAAACGCCAAGGCACAGACTAGATTCCTCCATCCTGGGGAGAGAGCAGAATAAAAGCACATGCCCTGGTTAATGGAGTGCAGTCCGATGGGAAGACTGTATCCCCAAAAAAAACGACGAGAAGCATAACGCCAGTGCTAAACACACTGAAATCCAGCAGTCCGACATCTCCCAGCATGTTGGTTTTACCGAAATATAACTTTTTAACGTTTCACTTTCATCCATTTTCTTGCTGGAGCAAAAGAAAAAAGAAGGAATGAAGACTAACAGTCGCATCACATGTTTTCACAGGATCAAATATAGCTCCGGAACGATCTCCCTCATCCCGCCGCGACGCGCTCAAGCTTCATAGAGGCGAGCGGAGCCCGGTGCTCGCGTACGCGCCCAAGAGCGGCTGGGAGAAACAACCGCAGACAAGAATAGCACTTAAGTGACAACTGGGAAGCGTTTTTCGAATTTACAAAGTACACGGCACAGCCTCACGCCGGGGGGAGCCTGTCACCGCGAGAGCCATCTCAAGGCCGTAATACAATTGCGAATGCAGTAATTGCACTGTAAACAGGCATAGCGCCGCATAATTAAACAACTTCGGCCCAACCTATCAGAATGCCTTCAATTACATGGCCTAATGAAACAGAGCGGCAGCCCTGTCATGGAGCTGCTGCTACATCACTATTACGATATTAACAACAGCACTTAAAAGCCAGGCTTTACTGGAGAGCACACGCCCTCTTATCCCAGAACAGGGAACACTCGTACAGGCTTAACACCCACTGGAAGCCGAGCGCTTGCACTAAGTATTGTTTCTGGCCTTCCTTTCTTCATGCTCCCCCCAACACCCCACCCCTCGCTGCAGGTAGGCGACTCATAAAAAGAGATTCCAGACGACTACTCGGAGTGTCCCGGGCGTACCCTGGGACAGTGGGAGAGGCACAACGCCACTTTCATGAGGCACGACTGCCCAACTGAGATGTAGTCTGCCACAGATGGGTCAAACCTTGGGAAACAATGCAGCAAGGTTTGCACCCCAGCTGACAGAAAGTGCTATAATATCCGATTAAGCCGATTAGCGTGCTGGCCGGTAACACGGCCGGGTGCCGCAGCGCAGCTATAATCTCGCGTGCTTGCTGCTAAGTATTAAGGGGAATACTGAATATTAATGGCCAGCTGACCCTTGGTTAGCGGCACGTGATTCACACTGTTGCTTTAACCACAGGCACGTTGTCCATGGTGCCTTTTTTGGTCTGAGTTTTCTGGTTTTTTTCTCATTTGGGTCCAGGGCAACTTCTTATTCACTGTTGTAACACATTCATCAGCTGTAAATACACTCCTGGGAAAAACAAAAATGGCCAAAAGAAGCACTGCCTGGTGACAGTCCCGATCTGAAACCTGTAGGGAGTATTTGGTCTCACGTTAAACATAAAGTAACCAGGAACCTTTTTATACACCTCATCACCTGCTCAAAGCCGTCAATATTGAGTGAAATAAGAGAACAGCTTAGTTACTTTATGTACTTACTTAATTCTTGCTAATTTCCTGACCAATTATTTGCTGTTGAGACCATTAAAAGTTTTTTTTTTTATATAGTTTTGGTCCAAGTTTTTTTCCTAGGAGTGTATTTTAATAATTGTTTTTTTATTTTTTTCCCACAGCTGGATACGGCCTTCTGGCCATCTTCCCTTGTGATACAGAAGCGTGCGGCCTGGTGAAATGGGCTTACATTGCGTGGAATGAGGGAGATGCTCTCGCTGATGCTAACAGTAACACATACACACACGTGGACATGCACACACATGTATACATGCTGCTCCTGGTGTCACAGCCCCGTTCTCCTCTTCACAGGCCTGCGGGGAAACTCTCATCTCCGTGTAAATTAAACCTCCATGGTCAGTCCCTCCTCTTAAAGCTGCACACTCCCCAATAAGCGAGCGGAAAAAAAATGCATTTAAAGTGCCACGCTGCTGGCGTGTAAGTTAATTACGCTCGGCACTTCCCAAACACACCCACACGCTCCCCACCTCCACATCTGCACGCTGAAACGATGACTCAGTGTGACTCATGTATGGCGAATCTGAGGCATCTCACTGGATGGAGAACACCCCGCAGATCACGTCCCAAAGACAGGAGTGCCACCCCCAGAAGCCCCACCCACAAATCACAGCTACCTGCCTGGTCAGCCGCATGGATTTATGCACGGATAGCTGTAAATTCACATGCTAATTATATTACTGTGCTAAGCAAACAAACATGCAACACTAATGTTCTTCTGTGGGTTTTATTAAGAGTGTGTGCGTGCGTGTGTGTGGGGGGGAATCCCACATCACTACAGTTGTAAATTCCAATTAATGCGCCTGTCCAGATGCCCCCCAAAAAACGGCTCATATCGTTCCAATTTTTATGAGAAATAAGCACCTCTGACTGCAGACTTATCAGACGCTCAGGGCCGAAAAATAAGGGAATAACCGAAACGGCACGTTTATGCAGAATGCATCACCGAAAATGAATAAAAATTACTTGCCGGGATGACTGCGACTGTCTGATTCCGAATATGTCTGCAAACATGTCCTGTACTATCCTTACTCTTTTAGCACCTTCAGCCGGAGCAGGTGATATGTACGGCTCTGTCTGCTCTCTCACCTGCCCCCCCTGCCAGCGCACATCAGCTCAGCAATTTTAAAAGAGTCAAACGCAAAGCCAGATCAGACCGGGCTCGTGGAGGGGCATTTCGCTGTTTGTCTGATAGTTCGATGTTTCCTCGAACTGGCCGTGGCCTAGGAGTCCAAAGGATGGAGTCTCTGTGACATTTCCACTGGAATTTTGTATGGAAATGCCTGTCAGCCCCGGGCCAGGAGAGCCGACGGCAACTGCCTACACGTGGTACCCAGAATGCTTTGCAGGGCTTGGCCACCCAACATGTCTAGCACAATTAATGCAGGAACAATTGTGAATATCTCGCACGGTGGCCGCTGTCTGAGACACAGATCTGTGACTGGAGTGAGCTGGCGGGAGGCGCCTGCTTCCTCAGCCTACTCTTAGTCATAAAAAATGGCAAAATTATTCCAAGTGGAGCTGCGGGCACCAGTCAGTTTAATGGGTGCTCTCAGTGGCTGCTCTGGGAGATCACTGCATACAGGGTGCGCACTCTATCCTCCAGCCGGGAGAAGAGAGCATTTATAAAACATGCCGTATATCCTCCCGTTCCTGCACTGTGCATACACACGCTCAGTGAAGCTCTCACTCTCCACCCTTATTCAGCTTCCTCGCCCACCTGTAACGCCATTTCCTTACGGCGGGTGATTCGTCTTTAGGAAAAGCCCTGTTTGCTTGCTACGATAATGGCAGTCATTTACTGCTACGCTCCCCCCGCTGTCCTGCGCCGCCCCCCCGAAGCTCATCAGAGGAACAAGCCGGAGCGACACATACCTACTTTCGTCAGGATCACTGGCTGGCGGCCCCCCCAGTGAGCGTTTCCTCAGACTCTGCCCCGCAAAATTTGAGCAGGAGGCCCAGGAAACATTCGGATAAATCCCTGCGCACATGCGGAGGTCCGCTGGCGACGGCCCTGCACTGGGGCGCAGAAGGCCGGACCTTACCGCCCGGCTGCCTTATTAGTACGGCGACATTTCATCCCTTACAGAGGAATTTAAAAAAGAAAGAAAGAAAGAAAAAAAAACAGATTAATTGCGAAAGTGAGTTTCTGCTTAAGTTGTTTCAACACAAGAGGGGAAAGTCTCAAACAAAGCAGCTAAACTACCCGACAGCTAACCCCCCCCAACGCTTCTTCTCATCTGTTTATCAAACCGACGTGTCTGATCCAGCAGCCTCAGCAACGGGGGGGTAGGCGGGCGTGCGGGCGGGTGCTTGACAGGGAGGCCGCCGCTTCCTACTGCCTCGGTTAGTCGGTTAGCTAGCTCCCTCCCTGATCCCCCATGTCCCCAGCACCTGCTCATACCTCCGGCTGTGCGGGCGGACGCCCCACGGCATCCCACCACGGCCCCCCACCAAACTCACCGGGGGCCTCTGTCCTGGGGCTCCGACACGTCCTCACAGGTAGCATTCACCCGCTGCTGGCAGACGCACTTATAAATACCACGGTGCTGAAGTCGCACCTCTCGGAGCACGGAGGACTTCCTCTGACACCGTCGGCGAGATGCCTCAGCGGCGGCCGCCTTACAGTTTGCGGTTAATATTGCGCCTCGAGCGCTACGGCGAGCACGCGGCCCGCTCTGCGAGTCACAAGGCGGCCCTGGGGGGCCTGGGCGCCACAGCTAACTGGCCGGCGTGCAGACAGCAGGTTATCGTCATGTGCGGCGCTGTCTGTGCTCATGCTGGCGCGGATGGGGTCACATTTGTGTGTCTGTGTGTGTGTGTGTGTGCATGTCCGCGCTGGGGCCATAGAGGGTACGGAGGGGTGAGACGGCAGCTGCCCCCCCCAAAGTGCCGTGAAGACGATGGCAGAACAGTAATTACACTTTACTCTGTCATCTCAGGCACTTATTGACCAGGAATTATTGACTGATTACAATGCAATAGCTCATTAGTTGCTACGTAGAAAGTCATCATTATAAATGAATCAATCTTTATTTAGCAAGTGTGCAATATTAAACCTTATCAACTTTAAATTGTTCACAAAACCTACACTACAGCAGTGGCTGTGCTCATCAATGCAAGAAAAAAACACACATAGTACTACTAATAATAATACTATTAACAACTAAAACAACAACAACAGTCATACTAATTATTATTATTTAAAACCGAATTCTTCTCCTTACTCCTACTATTGTAGGAATAAGAGTAATATCAGCAATAATAGCTAAAGGAAGGCATGCAGTCATTGTTCACTAACACTATGGATTATGAGGTAGAGAAGGCGGAGGCTGGGGGCAGATATGGGCACGGAGCAGGGAGACCAACACCGGCCCTTCAGTGGAATCAAAGTGGGACGAGACTGTCCTGAAACACAAAGGCCCCAAAGTACAGGGATCACTCATTTAGCGCAAGATAGTCGGGTTACATCAAAATGCACCCAAATTACCTGGACGACAGGCCCCCAGCTCATGCATAAAAGCCCACCCCCCACACGTGGATCCATCGGCAGCCCCATGCCCGCCCCGAAACGTCATACAATCTGTCTTTGAGCAGCCCTGCAGCACTGTCATCAGCTAGTTCAGCTTTCAGCTCATCCCAGGCCCTGAAAAGATACATCTTTTCAACCCCAACGCCGTCGCCAGGGACAAGCAAGCTACATTCCCACAGTGCACTGGGACACCAGGCCACAGGAAAGACTGTCGGCAGCACAGGGAGTACAGGGTGACTGTACAGTACAGAACAGCAGAGGGGGGTACAGGGTGGCTGTACGATACAGAACAGCAGAGGGGGGTACACGGTGGCTGTACGATACAGAACAGCAGGGGGTACAGGGTGACTGTACGGTACAGAACAGCAGAGGGTGGTACACGGTGGCTGTACGATACAGAACAGCAGGGGGTACAGGGCGGCTGTATAGTACAGAACAGCAGAGGGGGGTACAGGGTGGCTGTAAGATACAGAACAGCATGGGGTACAGGGCGGCTGTGTGGTAAAGGACAGTACAGGACGGTAC
>JAODKN010000008.1:18708235-18723475 GCA_026774425.1 Petrocephalus zakoni | reverse complement strand
GACCGGCGGGGCAGCTCATTGGCACACCGGGGATGGGGGCCAGGCTGGGCAGCGCATAGGAACACAGGGGATGGGGGACAGGCTGGGCAGCGCATAGGGACACAAGGGATGGGGGACGGTCAGGAGGAATATAGGGACACTGGGGATGGGAAACAGGCTGGGCAGCGCATAGGGACACAGGGGAGGGGGAACAGAGATGGAGGAGCCCACAGCATGTAATGTAAAGGTGGGGATCCCCCCAGACACACACACACACACACACACACAAACACCCACATACATACACACACAGTTACAGTACGAATTAGGTACATGGTCAAAAGCTCGCCCATCATATTTCCATGGCTCTTGTACAGCCAAACAAGCCTCGCCCACCCCCTTTCTGGAGGGCCTGGTTGTTGTACTGCTGAACAAGGTGCTTATACTAAACTTGAGCAAACACACGACTACATACATCTTTCTCTGGAAGGACACCAACTAAGCGCCCAGGAGTCAATTAAACGATGTCAGGCTGCGTGTCGGGCCTCGGGCCGACTCCAACAACCTCAAGCTGCGCATCGTCGCATCCTGGCTGGAATCAGAGGCAGAATATACATCTACAGCCCGTTTGGGACTTGAATGATGGGAAGAGAGAGGGAGGGAGGGTGGGAAGGAGGGAGAGAGGGAGACAGAGAGGAACGAAAGCTGCATTAATGACACCCTCGCAGGTCTGTCGTCTCCACACGGAACATCAGCGAAATCACAGGAATAACAAATCATTAGCACCCGCGCAGAGGCTAAAAACACGACGCATTCTTTAAGTGTCAAGAAACACTGAGTCGAGAAAAGGGCTACGACTTACATCCAAGCTGCGATCGCATTCCAAATGGGGCCAGAATGCATTTCCTCTCTAAATGCGGTGGTAATGTAACATATAAATCGCTAGGAACATGCCGGCAGAAGAGCCGGGATCCAACGCCATTCTGGCTTGCGGGGAACATAAGGAGAATGTTCTAGTGGAGCCGTGAAGGCAGCTGGTACCGTGGCAGACTGGACTCGTGACCAGAAGGTTGCTGGATCCATTTCTGCGAAGGGAATCATTCTTGTCCTCCAGAGCTCAATTTCCCAGAACTGGTTCAAAATAAGAAAAAGGGGGAAAAAACCCGTGTAAAATGTTACACTGTCCAAGCAGCTTGGGATAGAAGTGGCTCCCAGCCGCATACGGGGTACAGCATGGAGGTCACCGCACGGATTTCACACCGCAAACACGGTCCAGCAGACGGGTGCCATCTCCCCGTACCTCCCCGCTTCTCTGGCTCCGCCGGCTGCCAAAATGGCTCACTTAACCAAAAGGCCATCCAAGCAACAGTTTTTTTTTCCATATGACACTTTTTTTTTATCTTTTCACATTTACACGTGAAGCTTTACCTCGCCAGCTAAGTGCTTCAATTAAATATTAATTCCTGAATAGGAAAATATTGCCCAAATGAGCTTCATATACAGCATACCCAACATATAGGGGCGCTAACATGGTACATTGGTTTAAAAGAGGCTGAGGGGGTTTTTTTGTGTAGCTTTAACAACACAAATTGAAAGGCTTCCATCTCTCGCCGGCAATACATCATTTCCACTAACGCAATATTAAATTTCAATATCATATGTCAAAAGATGCAGAATGACAGATTACAGCTTTACTAGGTGAATTATTAAAGAGTAACACGTACTGGCACACTGTTTCCCGCTTAAGTGCCTATCCAGGGAGGAGACTGGAGGCCTGGGGGCATCTCCCGCGTTACGCTGGCTTTTGGAAGGGCACCGCGGATCTGGGCGTGCATCCTTTCCCCGTCCGGAGCTACAGGGGCACGCTGCGCGCCACTCGGACACCCAGCTCCGTTTGTGCCTACAACCCCCCCCCCCCACGCACACACTCCGGGGACGGCAAACCAATGACAGGTTGTGAAAACTGCCGCTCAGAGTTTAACAGCCATAGGAATGACAAGACCTGCGTTGCGCCTGCAAAGATTTTTTGGGAATCAGTGTGCCCTCCCTTCTTCCCTGAAGGTGGGATTTTCCATGGCCAGACACCATGGTGACCGTGACAGGGTCCACACGGGAGCATGTGGCCAAAAAGGCAGAGAGCCACAGGCTTCCGTCAGCTTCAACACTGTTTGTCTGGGTACGATTGTGACATGTGACCTTCAATCATCCCCGGCTCATGACCTGTGAGTTTTGGTGAAATATTTGCAAAAAAAGAAAGAAAAGAACTCGGCCTTTCATCCCACCAATGGGACACTCCGCTTTCATCCAGAAGGTCATGCTCTCTGTTCTTCATAAAATCCCAGTAACACCAGTTGAAGGTGTTCCAAAACTCAGTGAGACCATTATTTTGATTCATCGTATCAGCAGGTTAAAAAGGTTGCTGTACAGGGTGCCCGATGATATTAAAATCGAGACTACCATGCTCTATTGTACTGTGAAGCCCTCACGCATTCCCTGCGGTCGCAGCTGCGCATGCGGGCTGGCATAGGCGTGTCAGATGCACATAGATGGCCGTGCGTTAACCGCAGCAAGGATTCAATTTGAGTTCTTTGTCTGCCGTGCTCACGATGGTCTTTTTTAAACAACACAACGCCAAGGAGTCGTTAGGGCTCTCTCTTCATTACTTCAAAAAACCAATCATTAGACACCAGAGTATATACGTAATTAGAAAATCACTTCCTTTGCAATCCTGGCTAAGTAGTTTACATACTGTAATTACAGGGACAAAATCAATTTTTAATCATTTCCCTGATTGGGCTCATCAGCTCAGGGGGAACACTGTATCCTGCATGTTGCCTAAAAGTAACATCTGGGCTAAAACAATTACCCTTTTGTGATTCCAAAACCGTTCAGAGAGACTTTTTGCAGAAACCACTCCCAGCATTGAGCCAGATCTTGCTTGCCGGCACGGCGATCAGCAAAGTGCCATGCCACTAGACAGACACAGAGGCACCATGCACATACGCAGTGCCCCTGCTTACATGCAGTCTTTCACCTGTACTCCATGTCCTGGGCACAGCCAAAGATCACAGCCATCACTGCAGGAGGCTGTAAGGATGCGCTTCCTGGTTCATAAATGAAAAGTGTAAGCCGTGCCCCAGCCGAGTACAGAAATCTACCTGGCAAGTAACACATGGCACAGTAGTCAGTTAGTTGATAAAAAGTTATTTAAGACCATGCTAATTCAAAATTTCATTTTTTATACCAGTTGCATTAATTGTGTTATTAAAATTAATACAAAACTAGATTCGGAAAAAAATTTCAGCATAATTTGTACATAGTGTTCATCTTAAAACAATATGACAAATGTGCTATTGACGGTCTAAATAATCTATTTTCTTGCATTTGTGATTCTCTCTGTAAGGATATGACAAATTAACTTGTTAAATATGCAAAACATTTTGTGTGAAATCACTGAGATGTGCGCTGCTCGGAAATGACATTTGGGCTCAGACTGACCCTGATCTTTAGGGTACAGAAATGCCAGATGAATCTGGAGATTTCTCTCTCTGCTGAAAGGGGCCGGGTCCCCCTCAGCCCAGGCCGTCTAACGGCCCCACTGGCTACTGCTCCGTCACCCTTCTCTGGGCGCGTGAGCTTCAACCACGTAAATCAATCATCGACGGCGCCACCAGGTAGCCCCCAATCCTCGGTGGCCATGTGTAGCTCCAGCTGGGGGGGGGGAGGGAGGGGGCCCTGACAGCGCTAGGATTAGCGACGGCCCTTTTTTTTGAAAATTATTATTATTCCCAAAATGGTCTTTTGTGATTTGCTGGGGGTGGGGGTGCAGTTGGAAAAGGAGGCAGCTCGTTTAGAAGCTTCCCAATTAGGCAATTAGCAGGGAATGTAGGACAGCTTCCTCCAAGCTGCAGCCGGCCAGGGGAAGGCCTGGCGGTGCCTGGGCGTGACGCCCCCTACCAGAAGGAGCACGCAAACACATGCGGGCAGGAGATTCAGGTCATACTGAAATAGTCACTTCAGTATGAGAGCTCCTATAACCTACAAATTTAATGTATTGTGATTGTTCTCAGAGACACATAGCCTTCACTGTATACAAATTGACTTATTGCTTCAATACTTTGATCCATCTATTAAACTTATTTATGAAGCAGTGCTGGACTGCTGGAATTCTGGAATGATGGGGGAGTCCTGCACTTTCTGCCCATTCCACTACGGAGCTAAGCATACACGCTTCAGGTGAGCCTCACAGCGCCGGACGGCCGGCGGATCTGCAGTAATCTCTCCTCGCTGATTATCCTCGTGACTCTGCCGTAGGAGCCGCTTAACTAATTATCTAGGCTGAAAAACGCCACTTTCGGTAATGGCATCACAAATAGCAATTAACAGAAAGTGCTGTTTGCATCTTTAGAATTGTCTTGTATAAAAACATAAAAAAGACATGCATCAAAATATATTGTTTTGTTGCTAATAATAATAATAATAATAATAATAATAATAATAATGTAACACGGGCCATCAACTTCACAAAAAATCTGAAAACGTTTAAGAAAATGTGTTGTACAATTTGCAAAATCTTGATTGATTACAAGAAATCAAAAGCTACGCTTCCATAAGACGAACTTCATGGAAAAGACTTGCAGACAAAGTGATTCAAATACCACCCAGAAAATTGATACAGCCGCACTACAGCTTCATACCTAATGAGACCAAAAGGGTCCGTATCAGGAAACTGCAACCAGTCCTTATTCTCTAGGAAAAGAAATAATTCTTACTAGCTGAAACAGCAATACCCTGGGCATGACTCTCAGTGAAAGCAAAATGTTCAAACTGGAGACAACCAGTAATTTGACTTTAATTTCCAAGCACTGTAGGCTACGGGGGACATCTGTAGAACAACAGAGATTTTGACACTGGAAGTATTTCTTAAATAAATTGGGCGAGCTGTCGCCGCTCGCAGGGAGACGTTTTCATCGATTAGCACTTTAGCGCGATCCATTCTCACAGATCGCGCTGACCTCCATGCGGCGCATTTGTGTGTTATGAATTAAAAGAGAGCAGCAGTCCGGAATAAAATGCGTTAATAATTATTCGGGGGTGGGGGGGAGTGGGAGCGAGAGAGAGCAAAAGAGAGAGATTCAGCTCTACCCCCAAAGTATCAAGTGTTTTCCCCCTTTCCGTATAATTTGAAGCAGCCGTTTTGAGATGATGCTCGAACCGCGGGCAGGCATCATCAGTCGCGCTGGATGCAGACAGATAATTCACCAAAACGTCACATGATCTCCCATCAGTCTAAGAGATGGGAATATATTGCCATGAGCTCTGGGAATAATGGGTGCACCTGTTTACCGTGTCACCTCTGTTGGCTAATTGTCTCCTTGAGCTACGTCGGGAAGTAAATGCGTCTAGAGCTCTGACAGGTGACGTTTATTTAGAAATCGCTTCACCTCCAGCAGGATTGTTCTTTTGTCTCACTGAAACTAAATGAAGTGTCGCGGTGCAGATCCTGCGTCCCGATTAGCCGGGTGACAGCACGCCGCCAAGAGTTCACATCCACTTGTTTATTTGGGGCTAAAGAGGTGCCGGTGACAGACAACTTTAATATCCTCCCGTTTATATGATCAATCGTCATGCTGGTGAGCCCCCAGAATCAAGCGGGCCGCCGGCTTTATGACGGGGGGGGAGGTGAAGCCCCAGGAGCGAGGCGGACCAACCAGGAAATTCACACAATGCCATCAGGAGAAAAGAGAATCTGCATCTTAAGATGGAGCTTCACGGATACCGAGAGTCCTTTGGGATTGCGGTTGTTACCATTTTTTCTTTTTACATTAGGCCCACTTATCCAGTTATCCGGGCCACCTCAACTACAGAAATACCATCCACACTAAGAGATGACTAGCTTGATGCTGTCGCTGTGCTTCCTCGTGACCTCGTCTGCTCTCCCGAGCACTCCAGCTCTACCTCGGCCGTGAGTCACGCGCATACCTGCCACTTCCCATTCCATGGGACAGCCCGTTTTTGTGCCCAGCCGGCCGCCCGTGTGTGGGTGTGGCTTCAGGACACATTGCTCTTCCGACATGTGTCCATCAGAAGGCTGATTGGTTCCCATGAGGCAGCCTGCCCAGTTATTACCTTCAATACTGATCCAACAACGGAGCTGGTAAGGACTCCGCCGGGGGCTGTTTAGCACAACCTGACACTGATGAGTCTGACACCGCCAATCACACTTCAGGCATCTATGGCACTTCTGCTGCTATACATATGTGTGTGCGTGCGTGTGTGTATACAATATGTCTATATATATATATATGTATATGCCTTTCTCGTAAAAGACCATCCTGAATACCACGATGCAGCCGTGGCTTCAAACGTGCAATGTCACACACGTGAGCAGGCAAAGTCTGGCATCACGTGACCCGGCACATTGCTACCGTATGCCTTTGCTAATGGACCTGTACACCGCCCCATGGTCACGCGTCCCGTCCAGTCACTCTCCCCCTGACAATACCTAATCAGGGTCCCCAAGCATAAATTAAAACAAGATTACATGTCCCCACCTGAATCACTCGGAGTCCATCCCCCGTGAATACATCTTGTCTTCATCCACGATGCCGCGATCATATCCAGAGCAATGCTAGTCAAAAGCTACCTTGATGTACAACTTGACAACTGAATCTGAAAAATACCTCTACGCACAAGAATACTGATTGCACAAAGCAGTAAGTGAGAATATATATACACATTTTCAAATCAGAACAACACTGCACTTGTTCTGAGTGAGACAGGGTGCCATGAAGCACGCTGTGGCCGTACGCTAGATGCTGAGCAGCCTGGACTCTCCGTGTAACTGAGAATCCCCTAATTGCCCTCACCATTCCCATTCCTGCCTCCCCCTCTCTGAAAACAAACATCATTTCAATTCCATCCTTCCACCCACCAATCCTTCACCCGTCAAACGGGGCCCTTCATCTCTGCCAGACTCACTCACTCATGCACGTGTACACACACGCGCACACACACACACACACACACACAGCCCTGCCTTGTGCACGATCACCTTGACGCATTGTTTTTAATAATCTAAACAGACTCCCGTCTTATCCCGAAACTTTACACAGCTTAAAAAAAGAATGAGACAAAAAGGAAGAACGAACGCCAAAGGGAAACGCGATCTCGCTTGAAAAGGCTCCCGCTCAACGCTACACAAATAAGCAGGCGGAAAAACTACACGAACCACCCATCCTCGGCCTCTAAAGAGATGCGTAACCCAGAGACTGCGCCATGCCCCCCCCCCCAGTCCAAAAGGGCAGGGGCGGGCACGCAGATGCGCGTCTCGGAAGAGGCCACCCTCTGAGCCGCCGTCTGAAGAAAGCAAGCTGACGGAGAGAGTCACACTTGCCTTAAGTCATGTTCTAAATTGGCTCCCCGGAGCCTTCGCCCTACCTTGTTCACCGTTAGCGTCGCACTGCCAGAGTAACCCGAGCTACTCCATATGCACACACGCACATGGGCACACGCATTCCTGTCCCCTTTCCAGAAGTTGTTTCCCCAAGCATTTCCCATCAGGAGTTTAATTACATTCAAAATAGTTCACGTACACCTATTGTCTCAGATGGCAGGTTCCCGCTGCACGCCGTCGCGCTGAGTAGAGGCGCGGGGTCGCTCGCCGGATCACGAGCCCTTCCACTGCTGCCCGCGTTATTACGTCGGAGGCTCCAGGGCACGTCTCTCTTTGTGTGTTCCCACACTTCGTGTTGTTTAAGAACAGGTTCAAGACAACTGTGCTGCACCTGCACCCCCTACCCACCCACCACGACAAAAACATTCTCTGGGGGAGTGACATTTACAGACTGCAAAATCTACCTAAATGTCCAAAGAGCCCGGCTGATGAAGATTATTCCCTTTGCTGTCTATACTGATCTATGTAAAAACATAACCCTTCATACATCTGCATATTTCCACTTTACTCAAGGGTACAACTGCAGGATCCCTCTCGCTTCAAAAAGGGACATTGATTTTCCCCCCATGCTGCCCCTGAACACTTTGGACGCGATTTTTGCGACCTTGCGGAATCCAAACATGCTGCACAGAGACAAAGGCAAGCACAGTGCAGATTAATCACCCCGTTTTGAAATATTACCCCCCGGTTTTATTTACCTTTGTTGTTTTATACTGGGGGTAAAAAGATCTCACAAACATCCATTATCTGCCAGGCACTTATAGAAGGAGAGGCAGAGGGTAGTGGAAATAAACAGCAAAGTGTCGACTTTACAGAGGATCTCAAGGAAAAAAAATAATAATAATTTAGCCCCAGCATTCGCCTGACAGACGGAGTTAACATTTTTCGCTGAAAATATTCCTTGCCTCCAATAGTCCGATGTAATTCATTTTCCATCTCTGTTCATTAATCATTGTTAAAATTAGTGATCCATTTCTTCCACTCTGCCATCTGCACTCAGCTTCGTTACAAACATGACACCTTCCCGCATAATAAAAGCTGACAACTACGAAGAGGCCTTTCCAAATAGCTTTCTGCATATATGCACCTCTACAACCGAAGCCGCTGTCAGACAAAAGTAGGTTATTTAAGCAGAGTTGCTGTTATAACAATACCCGCACGCACATGCACGGGCACACACACAAAGACGCCAAGTGGAGCCAAACTGGATTTTGCTACAATCACACATCCCGATAAACAAAGATTTCCCCTCCATCGCTTTCCCCCTTCTTCTTTCATTCTACCAGGCATAGTTAGGGGATGCAGATCTGTGAATCCCTAACAGAGAGGGAAAGACAACAAACAAGGACAACGGAGACCACAAAGAAGCTGTCGTTCCTAATTTGTTTGTGCGGGAAGGTTCACATCGGATTTACATTGGCTTTTTTTGGGTTTCTTTTCACGTGTGCCTTCAAAAGCTTGTTTTCCTTTTTGAGTCATGCGCCACCTATATTTTGCCTCGTCTGAGAGACGCACTTGTTCTCATGATTTCCCATGGAGAGCGAGAAAGGGCCCAGAGACCAGAGATCCAATACCACCAAACATTGCCAGGCAAATATCAATTTAATGTACTGCCCCTCGGACTCCAAGAGTGCCCAGAGCACGCAGAACAACACAGGTGAAGCCTCCTCCTTTGTTCTGCTTTTTTTTCTGGACCTCAGGTGGACAGGGGAGAAGCAGCCAGGACATGGGCCAGCTCATCCGCCGGGGAGCGGGGTGGTGACTACGCCCCCCACCAGATGATGCACATCCTAAAACACACAACACCCGTGGCAATCCCCTCATATCCAGCCCAGACGTCGCTGTTTGCCTTCACCAGAGCCCCACGCTGGTCCTCTTAGCAAACCCCCCTTCCCCCACCCGCCCCCACCTCTACACCCCCGTCAGCTAACAGACCCGGGATACAGGCTCCCCTGCGAGGTGTCATTGGAAGCCCGTGGCACAGTAAATTAATCTATATAATGCCCTGGAAGGACTGTCTTTTTCACACTGCAAACTGGCAAGACCTCAGAACAGAGATTCAGCCGCCGAGCCAGAAGCCAGCACAGAGCCCACCTGCCAAGCCCACCCCCAAACCCATATATACACATTCTCACACACATGCTACCCCTAAAACAAACTGTAAAAGCGGCCTCTTGTCGTGGTCACAGTCTGTCACAGAGCCACACAGCACCCTCTGTTACCTACTTCTGTTCCATCTTCTGTTGAGGGCTATCTTGGTTCCCCTTTGCCCCCCTGACCCGTCCATCACATTCTGACACATCTAATCTCAGGTTCTCAGCATATCTGAATCACGCAACCACAGCCTGGCCTCCCTGGGCCGATTAGTGGTGTTTAAGGAGCCCCCCCCAGGAAAGGCAGGCCTTTCAGCATCAGCACTCCAT
This sequence comes from Petrocephalus zakoni, assembly GCA_026774425.1. Lineage (NCBI taxonomy): Eukaryota > Metazoa > Chordata > Actinopteri > Osteoglossiformes > Mormyridae > Petrocephalus > Petrocephalus zakoni. Next base: position 18,713,617 of record JAODKN010000008.1, on the reverse strand, counting down.
GTCAAATATCATGAAGTACAGACAGAAACATCCACCACTGCATCCATATTAGGTGATTTCAAAAAAAATTGTGCATCACTTTTTAATTTTATCTTTATGTTTTATTATCTTTATTTATTCCCTTTTATTATCTGTCAAAATAAAAAAATAAGCATGAACATTTAAATATACATATAAATTTACAGATATATGACAATCTATACAGAAATTTTAAAGGTGAAAGGGATTTTTTTTTCTAAATTAGATAAGCTGCACAAATGGCTTAAAATTTTGTAAAGCTTTGAGAAAATCCTACTTATGGCTGCGATCCTGTGCCAAAAAGTTCATCTGGCCTGTAAATTTAAGCATGGATTACAAATATTCAAATCATGAGCTTACTGTTCAAATAAACATTTCCAACAGAGAGAAAGTTTCAAGGCATACACTTTCAAAATAATTCCTCCCCCGATACGAGCTTCGGCACTCCACCCCCCCACACCCGCCGAAACTGAACAAAATCCTGGCAACACGACCACAGCGGAAGACAACTTCTTTCCCATCATCATGAGAGCGAGCAAACGGCGGTAATGCACTCCTTAATTAACGCCACAGCAACACCTATACAATTAGGGCCAGGCCAGGCAGCTCCAGAAGGGCCACTGGGGATGAAGGGGCACATTATTTCAGCTTAAAGGGGAAGGGCTTACCCCGGTCAGCTGCCTGCCACGTGGGAGAAACAACAGGAATCAAACCACATTAATTTCAGCTTAATTCACCACCTGATTGGGCCTTTTATGGAGGGCTATCCTCCAATTGGGAGAGTGGGGGGCAGGGACTAGGACGTCACCAGGGATTTACCAGGGGTGGGGGGATGTGGGCGGATGTGGTTTGACTTTAGACCTTGAAGTTGACCCTTGACCTCATGAGGGCACTTTTCGCATCACGCACGGACCGTCAGCCCACCCTTCTGAACCACCCTCCCTCCCACCCGCCCACCCCTGTCCCCCAACCCCCCACCTCGGAGGATGGAGATAAGCACTCCTTTGTGATGACAGCCGGTGTTACCCAAGGATTAGAGTAGCCCCCTTCGCTTGCACGGAGCTCTGCATTAAAGTCTTCCACATTTGCAAAATTGCAAACAGATGCAACTCAAGTACCTGCAAATAACATGCCAAGACCAATTTCAAAAGGGAGATTTCAAAATATGTGGAAGTCATTAGGACGAGTATTATTTTTGCAATACGGAGGCACCAGGGGCGTCTCAACAAGCAGATGGGTGCTACTTTTATTTACAAGAAAAGGACCCGCGTGTTATTCCACTATAAATGAAGATATATAACTTGCATGAAACAATTACTTTAAAATATTGAAGCTTCAAAGGCAAAAGAGAATGTCAAATCTCCTTTTTTGTAGCAAAGCACAATCTTTTATCACATAAAGGTGCTTTTATTTCCTTTCCCACAACTCAAATACAAGACATAGATCTAATGGTGGTGTTTATTATCTAAAAGAATTGTTAAAGGCTTTTTATCGGTAAATAAAAAAAATGTCACAAATCAAAATAATTCACTGTTGTCATATCGCATATTTTTTTAAAGTTGCAGTGTGCAAAGTTTGCATCCCTCCTTAAAGAGAAACCTTCTCCCTGTCGCTTTAAAAAAAAAAAAAACAGCGAGGCGCATTCTAATTAAAGACGATTTTAACACCGAGCCCGGCAACAAACTTCATTAGAATGCACATCAAACAAACACCAAATGCTCCGACTGTACGCATCTCTAAGCGAAAAGGGGGAGCGCTGAATTAAAACGCACATCCCAGCATTTGGAAATTAGATTTCTCCCTCATTTTCCGAATCGAAGTAAATATTTCTTTCGAATAAAGCGAGACTAGCTACCCGAGACGCCAGGGCTCCTGGTTTATGCGACTGACTTCTGTGGAACAATGACCCTTCGCCTGAACTCCTCATAACTGTGACAGTGGGAAGCGGTTGAGGCATTCCTCCCATAGCAGACGAGCTGTGCCTTCTCTTTCAGAGAGGGGGGGTGGGGGGCGCGAATCCCAGGAATGCCGACCGCTCGGCCGCCCCATACGAGCCCTGGCATAGGAGCGCCCCGCGGAACGCGTGCCCTCCCCGCTCGAGGATGACAGATGGATTATGAAAACTTCAAAGGCGAGCATTTGGGGCGCCGGGGGAGGGATGGTAGGTATCCGAGCTGCCGTCTCTAACCCATGAGACGATGGCGGTTGAGCAAAGGGGGCAGCACAGAGCCAAAATCGCCCCTCTGCTGTGCATTTATTTCCCCAGTACGGGAATGTTTTGACCAGCACTAAAAAAAGGAGGGAAAGCAGAGGTAATGGAAAAGGTACGAAGATAGCCCCCCCCCGACATACTGTAATTACAGTTATTTTATGTACAGGGGAGTTTATTAGATAGGTAAAATGGACCCTGGACCAAACTGCTGGTACCACAGTCAGAGCAGAGATGTGTGTAAAACACATCATGGATGCTCAGTGATAAAATTACCGATTCATAGTTTTCTCTGTTTCTATAGAATTTGAGACAAGGAGTAATTTTACCAATTTTACTAATACCTGTTTATAACCTAAAAATGAGAGATGAAGTCACCTGATGCCTCACTCTCTCCCCCCTAGCAGGACCCCCCAGAAAAGAATTAATCTAAATGGAAGGTGGGGAGTGGGCTCAAGTCAGACAAGCACACACACGCAGATCACCCAGCACACTCACGATGGGTCGCACGGGGGCTAATCGGTCCTGACCTCCAGTGTCACACCATTTAACCCCAGTCACTCAGCTTAGTCCCGCCAAAACAATCCCGTTGAGCCCCCCCCCCCCAAGCCCCAGGCACCAGTGAGAACGCACCATACGTATGCATGTAGAACTTCATTTTTTTTACTCGACTGTTTCTACATTTTCACCAGAAAATGTGTACCTTATTTACGTCCCCCCCCAGCGGTCACATACCCAGACCATTGACGGCCTGATCTTTATTGGCTTTTAGCTTTGTTCTTCTCATTTTACTGGGTGCCAGGGAAGCCTTGCCTGGCTTAGGCTGGCAACCTCAGTATTGATAGCTGCTTAAAACATTAGTGTGTCTTCAGCTGACCCGGAGGTTTGATCTCGCTCTTGTCTCCAGGCAGCTTAGCGGGAGCTCCGTGACCTCGGGGATGCTAGAGGGAAATCTGTTGATGACTTGTCTTTTCGAACCATCAAGACTCCATCCAGGCTTTCCCTGAGGAATGATCGGCCGTCCCTTCCTATCTCTTAACCCCATCAAGCTGTGAGCTCAGGAGCAAGCCCAGAAACAAAGTTGGAAACTTCTGGAGAATGAGTCTGATCTGCCAAAAAAACTTTATTTCATTTGATTTGTTGAGATTTAATGTTAGATACGAAGTCTTTGGCTCGATTAATTGCGCCTCATTCAGAAGCCATGCCGAGTCTGCTGCGGAGTGTTGGGCAAGCTATATATGGACACCTAGCAGGCCCATAATCCCACCCCCCTTCCTTGCTTTGCCTTTCAAAGCCGCGTAGCATCTGTAAGCAGGAGTGCTCTTTCGTCATTCTAATTACTAACTACGCCGTTTGATTAAAACCGTGTAAAAACGAGCCTGAACCTCCATAATTAAGATCATTTTACAGATTAGAGCAGACAACAAAAGCTGAGGCGGCCGCAGCCTCCAGAAAGGGAAATTGAAAGAAAAAGCAAACGAGGGTCACCGTGACGACCCCTCCCACCCACAAACACAGGCATCCTCCTATTAAACACCAGCAAGAGACCCCCAGCTTGAGGGGCAGCTCCTTACAGGGTACAGCATAAAGGCACAGACAACATAGATGCATGTTTTTTGGGGTGGGCGGCTGAGGTCACAGCAGGCCCAGAGCGGGGTTACCTGTATGGGAAAAGGCATTATAGAGAGCTCCTTATAAACATCCCCGCTCCGGGCCCTGTCTAGCCCGCTTCTCCCATGCTCTTTGAGTCCCACCCCCCTGCAGCTGAAACTTGACAGCTATCAGACACGATGCTCTCTCAGATGTTTTCCAGGTTTGCACAGAACTTGTGTCAAAAATTAAATAAAAAAAAAAAGTTAGTGAGTAGCCAGATGCTTGGCGATATGTCAGCATCGCTCCAAATCAAAGCCAAGCACAGCTCACGCAAAACACAGCCATTTTGACCGAGAACAAAACAGTAATCTACATAGGAATTTTCTATTGGCGATATTCGGTTAGATTACGTTACATTTTTCATTGCGCAGCTGACATTCTTACCCAGAGGAGGGTTAGGACTTTGCTCATTTCAAACTAGTGAATCCCACAGCAGTGCTACTTCAATCAGGACACCTTGAACCCGCATGCTCAGCCTTTATACCACAGCCCCTAATCCCCCGTCGTCCGTGATAATCTCGGCAAACATGCGCCGCCATTCGTCTCGTCACTCGTGCTGAAGCAGCTCAGGCAGTCCCCTGAATTGGCCCCCTGAACGCGGGGCCCTCGCCGGAAGTTTGCTGAATGCCAAAATGAGACTGATTTCAGGTGAGGCCTTCATAAATGAAAAAGCTGAAAGTGGGTTTTGGACCACTACCCCTTACCCCCCCCATAAAGGTGAAGGACAGAATCGGCAGCAGGCGCTGCCAGCTTTGTGTGACTCCCGTGTGACAGACGTTTTTAAAATGAGACACACTGATATCTCGCTGATCGGCTGTGAGACTTAAGGGCTCATTAACAGATGCATTTAAAACACGATACTGAATTACAGGGTCATTAACTAACGCTACTAAAACCATATATATGTTGTTCTTTTTAAAAAGACCCCCCATCTATGTACTTGGCAATAACAGTGAGATATGCTTTTAAATTATCGTTCGGTTAGAAAACGACAAACAACCTGAGGAGACGAAGGCGGGAGAGGAGCGGCGCCCGAAAGCGCTCGCGCCACGTCGTCCATTTTCCGGCGCGTTTCCCGCTTCCCGCGCCTCTCCCCGAGCCGGCTCGAGACGGGAAGCACGCGCCGCGCCGCGCCGACGAACCCGGGGCCAGGCGGCGCGGGCTACGGACGGCGCGCGGACGGCGGGCCGCAGGTCGATCAGGGAGGGATTTGTTAGCATCATAAGGAGCGGCGGGAACAGCGGCACGCGCGAGCGCTCCTTACGACTTAAAAGGTGTGTAAAGGAAGCCAGGCGTCAGGGGAATTTCCTCAAAAAGCCCTTTTAAAATTCAGCTCCATAATAACCCGGATAAATAAAGATGAATCCCCCAGAGGAAACACTATTTAGTTCATACACTGAGCTCTGCTTAAAAATGTTTCGCTCAGGAGTGAGAGCCCCCCCGCGCGCACCCGCGCGCGCAGCCCGGAGTCCCCGGCTCGCCTTCACCTGTAGGTAGGTGGG
>JAODKN010000008.1:18663119-18692779 GCA_026774425.1 Petrocephalus zakoni | reverse complement strand
GGGTACACTCTGGTTTTGGGGTGGATCCTAGGACATAGGTGTGGGGTACATGCTGGTTTTGGGGGTGGATCCTAGAACACGGGTATGGGGTACACTCTGGTTTTGGGGTGAATCTTAGGACACAGGTGTGGGGTACACTCTGGTTTTGGGGTGGATCCTAGGACATAGGTGTGGGGTACATGCTGGTTTTGGGGGTGGATCCTAGAATACGGGTATGGGGTACACTCTGGTTTTGGGGTGAATCTTAGGACACAGGTGTGGGGTACACTCTGGTTTTGGGGTGGTTCCTAGGACACAGGTGTGGGGTACATGTTGGTTTTGGGGGTGGATCCTAGAACACGGGTATGGGGTACACTCTGGTTTTTGGGGTGGATCCTAGGACACAGGAGTGGGGTACACTCTTGTTTTGGGGGTGGATCCTAGGACACAGGTGTGGGGTACATGCTGGTTTGGGGGTGGTTCCTAGGACACAGGTGTGGGGTACACGCTGGTTTTGGGGGTGGATCCTAGGACACAGGAGTGGGGTACACTCTTGTTTTGGGGGTGGTTCCTAGGACACAGGTGTGGGGTACACTCTTGTTTTGGGGGTGGTTCCTAGGACACAGGAGTGGGGTACACTCTTGTTTTGGGGGTGGTTCCTAGGACACAGGTGTGGGGTACATGCTGGTTTTTGGGGTGGATCCTAGGACACAGGACATCAACACTCTGGGGTGTTTATGGATGTTTTTTTAAATATAATGACAAATAGATGAGCAGGCGTTTTTATGAAAGCATTTCCATACACACTGAAACAAAAGGAAATGCATAAGACATAAGTATTAGCCTGCAAGAAAAAGTGACCTCATTACCTTTAGGCTAACTTTTTTTTGCTTGGCAGACGCCTTGACCCATGGCCACTGTCGAGGAGTCGCCTGGCCATCGTTTAGCCAATCTTCCTGGTTGCCATGCTCTGAGAATCTCTGCAACATTGTCTCGACACTCCAGGATGCTGCCGCAATGTTGGAATGTAACAATGAAGATACCGAGGTTAACAAAAGATTAGCAAGATGCGATATGTCAAAAGAAGCATTCCAGTGTATCTGAACTCACACCTGTGCAAATAAATTATTATCGCAAGGCAAAATAAGATAAGATAGACAAGACAAGATAAGATAAGAAGATAAGATAAGATAAGATAATATGAGAGTTGTTCGAGGAAGATACTTTTGCAAAACCAAAGATCGTACACGTAGTGCAGACAAGCAAACATGTCGGCTTTCTCAGCCGACCTTTTTTTCAGACAACTCTCACCTCCCTGGCAAATATGCAGAGCACTGATGCTGCTCCGGGGCAGAAGCGCCACTCTCCTGGACCTGTGAGCTTCTGGCCAGGAGATGCAGCTCTTAAAGGCCGTCACCACCACCCGGAATCCTCCCCAGGCAAGATGGAGAACCTTTACATAGAGAGACAAGGAGCTGAACTGAGCAGCTGAGAGCCATCAGTCTGAGCTGAGATGGGGGACGGGAGGGCTTCTCCTCCGCCGGATACACTAAATTAGCGAAAGGCCATTCCCGTGAAGATCCATTCTTTGTAATGGCATTACCAAAGAGAAAGATTTACAGATCACTTAAAGTGTCAGACTTTTCTGCATAAAAGTATATACAAAGGTTAATATTGCAATAATATCTTTCTGGAGGGCATCGTAATCATTAGCTCTCCGCGGGCATCAATTAGAAGCACTTTATAGCAGGTAATGACTGAAATTCCAGTCCAGAATGACATTATTATTATTATCATCATCTATAATTTTGGTCTAGATATACAAGACAGAACTGAAGCCTAAGTTCAGCAAGAGGTGGACTTAAGAGGAACTTCCTTCACTCCGGACATCTGTGTCGGATTTATGGGGTCGGATGGTGGCTCTAATGTGCTCCTGGCTCTCTCAATTTCTGCCGTCCGGCCTCCAGGCGGTCTCTGCCCCAGGCCGCCACTCGCTACACGAGGGTAACATTTACAGGCTCCCTTCTGCTGGGAAAAGGGGGGGAATATTATGTCTCATTATGCGTAGGAGAATAAAGCAGAAATGTCCCGCTTTGCCACTATCTCACAGCATGGTTATATATGTGTAGGCCGGCTAACAGGCAATGTTGTGTGCTTGCAGGCTACATGTGTTCCTGTAGGGGGCAGTGTCCCTAAGTTGCCTAATGCCAATGACCTCTTGTGTCCGAACGTTGAACTGTAATCCACATTCAATGTAGCTATGAATAGATGAGGTTTCGCCTTCATGAGGCAAGGTGTTTTTCCCAGAGGAATTCAACTTCAGTGCTCTAGGGTCCAACAGGCACACCCCCGACCAATCCTTTGTATCACCCAGAGTTGCAGCTGTTGAGTAGACGGTCACAAGCGCACGGGGAAAAGCAGAGCTCTCCGCCGCTCACTCAGACGTCTCGATCAAAAAAAAAAAACAAAAGCATTCAGACATTCAGACATCTGAAAAGTTGTAGCATGACCTTTGGGCCGCTCTCCAAACAATTATAATGAGACCTTCCCGCCACTGACCCTCTCATCAACACTATGAATAATTCACAATTGCACTCTTCGTCGTCCAGGACCGAACAAAAAAAGCACGACGACCTCTGACTTTTGATTTAGCTGTTTTATATTTAATAAGCACGCACAAGGCTTGGGGCCCTTTTTCAGAATAACTTAATTGGATCCTTGTAACATCCATCATATCATTGTCATTCTGGTGACCTTTCTTGTAGGTTATTTATAATAAAGAAGATATGAGTTTATTTTCCATAAGGCCCTCGTGCCACCATGCCCCCCCACCCTCTCGCCCCCCACCCGGACGCCCTAATTACGCCCACTTAAATTTATGGGCCAAACATCAGAAGAGGTACAAGTGACGCAGATCACTCACTCCTATAGAATTTGATGGCAAAACACTGATATCTTTACACGTCTCCCCCCTGAGGACGGCAAAACACTGATATCTTTACACGTCTCCCCCCCGAGGATTGAAGGGGCATAATTAGAGCTGTCCAGGAAATTAGACGCAGCAATGTTCTTGTCAAACGACCCCCGCCCCCCCCGGAAGGCACACTCTCCCCCCAAGACATAATCCACTACAGGACCCCTGGCTTTGTTCAAAATGCCCCCATCCCCTACTGACGGGAGTTTGGTGGTGGGGAGCTCCAGGCCTGTTTGTTTGGAGTTTGACCCCACACCCAGCCCCTCAGCAGGCCACACGTGCCATAGCTTGGCAGGATTTGGGGGATTTTTAGTGTTTGGTGGGGGGGGGGATTAAATCCCAAACCAGAGCTGCTTCGCACGATGCCATTTGATAAAAGTGAAAAAAAAATAACAGATACATTCAAATCTAGGTGTTGAAGGTTAACGAGATTCCCCCCCAAAGGTACAATAACGTGGCCTTATCGGGGATTCGAACCGGCAGCATTCAGGGCTCCGTAATCACGAGCTGCCGCTCCCACTTGAGGCATGGATGTGGCAGGCAGCTGGAAGCTAGCGGAAGATCAGCGGCGGTGGCGGAGAGAGACGGCAGACGCCCAGGTGACTTTGATCGCCGTGTGGCACCAGATGGCTCATCGCTGCCGCTGCACGCTCGCTTGCCAATGTGTTGCCAGTATTACATCACATTATTTATGCTCTTAGCAAGATGCTTTTATATGAAGCGTCCCGCGTAGCTTAAAGTCTACTTTGTGCTCATTTGTGGTGCTTGATATTTTTCTGAGGTAAGTTAGCTCAAGTACCTTTCTCAAGGGCACACTGGTCAGTTTGGTTTCTTAACCAGCGCGCCTCCTGCTGTCCAGGCACCCGTCGTGAAGAGGAGCAGTGGAGAGGAAAAACGCTTCTGACTTTTGCCATTTATATTTATATATGTATTTTCAAGATTGGGCTATATAAGGTGAATGTAGCGAGATATCGGTTTACCCGGGGATGGAGGAAATGTAAGAAAAGGACATTTAATATCCATCTGGCATTGACAGCCCGCGCCCTTAAGAGCACTCAGGAGCTCGCAGCAGCTTCTGCTCCCGCCATTGTCTCGACACACTCCCGCGGCTTTGATAACACGAGATCGAACGCGAGATCGCCAAAAGAGATCCATTAACCTCCCGAATCAGAAGATTACCCGCAGAAGCTGCCGGAGCTAGCCCTTCCTGAGGCGCTACCCCCCAAGGAAGGTACGTTTTATTTTTTACAGGACTTTTTATTTTGTCACATTGCGTTAGAGTCAAACTGGCAGCATGGTGGGGGCTGGTAATCCCAGGCCGAAGCAGCACGCGACTCGGTTACCACGAGGACGGACATTCGATCGGCTGGGGTGATAGGAAACATTACTACCAGTTATTTTGCGTCTAAATGATAATGAGCACTCAAGTAATAACCTGTATCATCGCCAGCGAGATATCAATTTAAAACGTGGTCTGCCATTTTTGATGGGAGTGTAATCTTCAAAAATATTCAGTGTGCGTATTCGTTTGGGGGGGGGGTTGCAGACCCACTCTGAATGTCTGACTGCAACAGTCTATTGTTGTCCTAATTACGAGCCAGACACTGCATTTTTTAATAGTCCAAAATATATTGGATCTTGCTAAAATAATTTATGAAAAGTTCTCCCCCCCCTTAAATCGAACTTCAGAAATCTCTCATCTATCCATTTTACATGACACGTATAGCAGACACCCACCATGCCCGCGTCTGTTATTTAAAATTCTTCAAACAGCGTGAGGTCAAAATGAAACAAAATCACTGAGAGGAAGGAGGCACTTCAGCAAAACAGGCCACCTCGGCGTGCAGGGCCCGGCTGCGAGGCCGGCGAACGCCAGCGCGCCGCGCGCCTCCCATATTCAGTCAGATCCTGCCAATTATGTTCATTTCTGCTCACTAAGGCTTCCAGTGCGCCCAAACTTATCCAGAACGTTCCGCCACCCAGCCCCTTCATCTCCCATGAAGACTTTCCAACAACAAACGGTGAAGTGGGCGCAAGTTTTGGGCTCTGCACCACACTTTCGGAGGTTACTGGTGCTATGATCCCTGCCCAATTTAAGGGCAGAGTTAAAAAGGCCAGGTTTAAACCTGGTCATTTACATTCCTCGGGATCAGCTAAAAAACCCTCTCGTCATGCCTGGGAAAGTGTTTCCACCTGCGGTGTCCAGTTTCCGTGTCACTGACCAGGACAACTGTAAACGACCACTAATAGCACAACATTCCTGCTCCGCTAACGAGGAGAAGCTGACAGATCACGGCGGAATCAAACGATGCTTTATGTGCCACTTGTGCATGGGGACAGCTACTTAGGAATTCCTTAGTTTCGGCATTGCTCACTTTGCTCGCCTATGAGTGGCACATATACAGGTGAGAGGAAGCTTGGGGCACAGGCTTAGCTATTTATCACCTGAAGCAATTTTTCCAAGGGGCACAGGCTTGGGGTGATATAGGTCTTACTCTAGGGCCCAAGGGTGAACCTGTAGAACAGGCGTGTCAAACTCTAGACCCGGACAGACTAGCACATTTTTGGGTGTACCCTCATTTAACACACCTGATGCAGATCCTTGTGCTAATTACCAAACAGTGTGTCAGCTCAACCATTTGTGGTGGAACAAGGAAAGAACTAAACTACACAGGGGCCCGGCCCTCCCTACACAAGGCAGCGGCCCTCCCTACACAAGGCAGCGGCCCTCCCTACACAGGGCTCTGGCCCTCCCTACACAAGGCAGCGGCCCTCCCTACACAGGGCTCTGGCTGATCTGGGGAGCCTCCAGACAGCAGGGGTTTTGCCCTTGGGGGGGGCTCATGAGACGATAACTCGATAGATCTCATAATATACACTGAAATGCAATCTGGTAACAAAATCACTGGAATCGAATAAAAGCCGCCATTGGGTGTTACTAAAGCTCGCCGCGCTTCCTTCCGAATGCGTCATTAGAAACCTGAATGTCGTTCCCCCAAAAGTCGGCTGGCGAAAAACGCTCTTACGGATATGGTTCCAGTCGGCGAGCGCCGCCCCCTAGCATGATGCAACCGAGCGACCCGGTAAATCACAGGAATTCCCCACATGAGGGCGGCCCAATGGCGTCGCGGGAAATGTCACGCCGGCACTGCGGGGGCCACGCGTGTTTTCGCTTGGCCCCTGCCCCTGTTTGATGTAAATTAGCAGTTCATGGAAGAGGCGCAGGCATTATGAATGGAGGGACACCCCTCCCACGAGCGGATCCAGCATCAGTGTGGCATTTCTCGCTGCACCTGGGCAAACTCTCCAGGTGGCTGACCTATCTCATAACCTTTGCATGTTTTCAAGGGCAAAAAGTCACCCAGGCATCCATTAACATGTTAAATGCTATTATTCTCCATGTATGCCTCTGTGCTTTCCAATGTTTGTGTGGGGGAGCAACCAGAATGCGGATAACCCCCTGCCACCCGCCCGCCCCCCCAAATAAAGGGAACGACACTACTCAATATTAACCAAAATGCTAAAAGTATGTTGCTCAAATCCAGCGGCAGCTACACCATTAGCATTTGTTAGACATCCTGCTGTCCTAACTGGGATGTTACTGTAGGGAAAAATCAAGCAAAATATCTACTATTAATTGAAAGGAAATTAAAGTTGTCACCATATTTATGAGCGAAAGGAAGAACAATGATAGCTTTTGTTCACTGCAGATCTACGCAGAACCGGCCCGTACAGAACCTCCGCCCCGGGAGCTCCACTGACACAAATGAATATCTCGGACATTTCTCCCAACCATTGTCTGTGTACCACCTGATTCAATCAGCGGCATTTGCATTCTGTTTGGGTCCTTGCTTTTCCGAGTGCGTAAACAAGGCGCGGGGCTGAGATTTGATGTGTTTTCACACTCGCTCCTCTACGGTTTACATTCTGCTTAGAATATTTGAATTTTCATGAATTTGTATATAGTGACGTATATAGACAAGATACATTCTGTGTTTTTAAGTGGCGTGTTTTCTAATGTCGAGGATGCTTCCTTACTCCAGGAAACGACACAGATAATCTCAACCTGCAGATGGGTCACCCTCTAAATAACTCATGGGGGGCGGGGGGTCAACCTGAATTGGGAGCAGCCGGGGCATAGGTGAGCACAGAATTACTTAGATTATAAATAGAGCAGTGGGCAGGGATTATTTGAAGGTCAAGGAGAAATGAGCGTGAATGGGCATAAATTGGTTGGAGAGGTATGGATGGGTATGGGTAACTGAGATAAGGAGTGGCAGCTTAGAGGCCAAAGGTCAGGGAAGAGTGGACAAGTTTTAGACTGACTCTTGAGTTTGAATAAATATTCAAACAATTATGATGAAAGAGGCCAGCAATTCGATGAGAGTGGAGTTACTCTGTTCAGAACCCAGGTGAGTGTAGTAAGAAATCCAAACGTGATATATTCGGGTCCACTTACAGCGAAACAGAGGTGAAATAGACCATGTGACCTATGAGGTGACTCGTGATTGGTTGAACTCCAACATGGTCACGCACGCTAACCTACAGTCTTCTGCTAACGGCTCTTTGGAGGTCACAAACCAGCGGCTTCAGACGACACCTTAAGGGTTCTGGGAAATACGCTGAGACCCAGCACAGCACGCAAACGCATATCTCGTATAAAGATTTACATTTATTTAGGAGAAACTTTTATCTCAAGTGACGTACATTTCTTAGAGCGCAGGTTCAGCCAGTTCCAGGTGCTGTTGGGGTCAGGGCTCCAATGGTGAAATCACTCTACTGACCCTGGGATTAGAACCAGCGACCTTTCGGTCACGAGGGTCCAACCCTCAGGGACCAGCCACAGGACCACAGATGCATCTACGGAATACGCCCAGTCCTCCCCCTCTTTGTTTTGTATGTTTGTGTACCATTACCTGCCCCCCCCACACACACACACGTTAACCCTCCAATCAGACGCTAAGCTTGCGCTGGTCACATTTGCATTATGCGTGTTATTGACGTATCTGCTGTCCTCTCCAGTGTGCCGGGGATGCTCTGGCCATTTCTCTGCATTATGCTCCGAGCTCGGGGCAGTGTCTGGGTGCCACGCTGGCCGAGGCCTCGCTGGACCCAGGCGCCCGCCGCTCCGCTCTGCCAATTAAGGCCAGCGTGCCCATCCATCTTCGCTGCCACCCCCAGCCCTGCCCCCGCCTGCTCCTGGACGCCCCTCTGACAGACCGCAGACCCTCTGGATATGCAGTGCCGGTGTTTACTGCCACTCAAAGCACAAGGGGCCCCCAGGCATTGGGAGAGCCCCCCCCCCCACCTCTCCTCGGAACACACTTATTAAATCTGGCTGATCAATCTGCTGCTATGCACCCCCCCCCCCTCGCTTGGCAACTGTTATCATTTTTTAATTCTCTATTAATTCTCCTTTTTGGGTCTGGAAATAACTTATGTGGCCCCCACCTTTTGGCCAGTTACTGCACCAGGGGGTGGGGGCCCCATGCACTAGCTGCGGCTCCCCAAGGCCCCGCCTCGCCTCGTCTCACCTCGTCACGTGACTACACCTCCCTGGGCAGAGAGAGCCACCACTCAACTGTGCTCTCACTCGCACTAATTACTAATTAACAGCTGCCCAGTGTGATTAACGTGAACCCGGCCGCGGCTCTTTTCCCGACCAGTAGCGCCACGCCTTCCTGACCATGTGACGCATGTGTCATCTGAAAGAGTGGGATGTGAACAGTCCAGCTAGGAGCACTCTCGCTCTCCTGGGGAGTTCCTGATTTCCAAAGCAGGACAAAATATCTCTCCCCCTACAGTCTTATGGAGATCAGCTTGGCTGCACCATGACCACTGTAACCAAAAAGTCTCTGAGAAGATAATATGTCTAGCGAGCTTCACCTTGCCACCAAGACTGCACAAATAGGTTTATGTGACACTAAGAAATTACTGATCATTAACATGCCAGCCATAAGTCCCCTCTGTAACCTGTTCCCTGGTCATCTGGCCTATTGGTGCGTTCCATTAGCCTTGGGATACCCCGTCATACCCGCTAAAAACTCGGAGTCGGCTGCGTTCCATTTGCCACAGAAGCTATAACTCGGATAAGGCTAAAGCTAGGCTACCCTAACGCACTTCTTATGCAAACCTGTGGTTCCATTAGCCATTTCTTTGCAACATGGACCAAAAATTCTTTAGCATTGCCAGTAGATAAACAACACATAATGCGGTATTTTACATATAACACATCTATCCACTACAATAACACTGTATGGTGTACACAGCTTACCAAGTTGACATTCGATCTCCGAAAATCGGGAGTGCGCATGTCATCACTTCTGGCTTTGAAACTCAGAATCCAAGTTCGGAGGGCAAATGGAACGCACAATATCCATACAGTTTGCTTACTTCTTCCCTAAACCTCCATGTGAAAATTCTACAATTTCTCCCTCGATCCAGCAGCTGCTGAAAACAGGCCAGGGTAAAAAGTTCCTTCTGTCTGTGGTTTTTGCGTTTAGTGTCGTACGTATGCAGACGCACGTACATCACTGGGGATAAACACCTGCAAGCCCAGCAACGCGAAAACAAACCTGGAGGAAGTGTCCAGCCAAGGCCTCGCCCCATTCAGGGCGTCTGTGTCTGACTGACCTGCTCTTTCTCACGACAGTGAGAACAAGTACGCTCTGAAAAAGAGACGGCGAGCCTCCAACACGAGAAAAGTAAATGGCCGGGGAAGGTGGAGGACTGATCTGCCAGAGCGAGGCGAGCTCTTTTTCAGGGATTCCCAAGTGCTCCGCTCTCATAATTACAAAGTGAAATGCATTAAAATGGTATTTGTTGTATTTGTGGGATTTATGGAGCATCATCGGTGGCATTACAGCGATGCGCTGGCATTAAAGCCCCGTCTTTAATTTAACTGTATATTGCTTTTATCCCTCGTGGCCTTATTTCATGCTAAATACGTTTCCTTTTTTTTATGATGGCGACCGTAAAGTTCAAAAGCAGACCGCTTCGTTCGCCCTGCAGACAGACACGGGTGCAGAGAGAGAGCCCTGTGCCGGACTCATTCATTCACTGCGTAGTTTAACACATGCGATAAGAAATGCACTGCTTGTTGTATATTCTGCATTGGTTCCATTTTTGTCCTGTCTCCACCCCATTGTTGGAGACGTCGGCATTAAATATATCTGGACCGGAGGACCCGTAAGTCGCTCCGAGTTTAGGGCTGCTTGAAACAAAAAAAATAATTGAGGCAAAATGTTTTTGATGAAAGTGAAAGGGTTCTTATTTCACCAATATAAAGTAGGTAGGAAAGTGGGGAGGGGTGTGGATGGTGGCGCATTCCAAGCACTTGGAAGTCAGCTCGGCTGGTAGCACTGGGGGCCGGCCCCCTCAGACTCCAGCGCTCGGGTTCCAGCAGGATTTCCGGAGCAGCTCTTCGTGGATCTCCCTCTACAGTTTGTCCTTGCATGAGGTTTGCTATTCAACAAAAAAAAAGTCGCCGTCTCCTATTCACTGAATCCATCGCAGGGTTAACCACGCTATATGGACGGCCTTAAGGAATACTGATCTGATGTGCACATTCGCTTATAAATTACATTCAGAGATTTGTGACTGTGTATGGCTGCTCTTTTGTATGGAGACCAGATGCGGTATATCTAACTGTAAATACAGAATACATTATACTGCAGACTTTAACAGTGGATCATTCTTTTTCAGAGAGAAAAAGCTCTTCTTTTATTTATTTCTTTATTTATTTAATGCAAAATAGAGGCTGGGTGCAGCGGAACATGAAAGCAATCAGCTCCCCACACTTAGCTCTTGCCCGGTCCCATTAAATGAACTCCAAACCTATCAGGCTAAAAAACTACACAACACATCAGCGATTTTGCAGCGTGGCCAGAGAAATGAGACAAAAATGTTTTTAAAAAATGTGGGGGTTACGTTGGAAGCTGAGGAGGGAAGAAGAGCACACAGAGACACACAGAGAGACACAGAGACACAGAGAGAGAGACACAGAGAGACACAGAGACACACAGAGACACACAGAGAGACACAGAGACACACAGAGAGACACATAGACACACAGAGAGACACAGAGACACAGAAATACACAGAGACACACAGAGAGACACAGAGACACACAGAGACACACAGAGCACACAGAGATACACAGAGATACACACAGAGACACACAGAGATACACAGAGACACACAGAGAGACACACAGAGACACACAGAGCACACAGAGAGACACAGAGACACATAGAGACACACAGAGACACACAGAGACACACAGAGCACACAGAGACACACAGAGAGACACAGAGGCACACAGAGGCACACAGAGCACACAGAGACACACAGAGACACACAGAGACAAAGAGACACACAGAGCACACAGAGACACACACCAGCGTGTTACTTACTGACGGAACTCAATTAAAGATCATTAGTGGACATATTGATATTTTTTTGGGGGGGGAGGTTAAAGGATTTGCTCATGGGCTCAGTATCAAAATTATTTTACTCACCCTGGGATTTGAACTAGCAACCTTCTAAACACAAATACAACATTCTAACCCACAGAGTCACACACCACCATGACAAATAGCAAGGCAACCTATAATACATGATAACAGCTTAAACCATTTGGTAAGCTTTTCTGTGGCGTTGCTATTCGACACACGGGGTGGGGGAATCTCAAATGATCCCGGTGACCCGCTCCCAAATGGCAGAATGTCGGCTCCGAACATACTGCAGACCCCCTGTGGAGCTCTTGGCAGTCCGGGACGCCCGCTTGCATCTTCTGGGCACACGGCATTCCAGGCTCACGCTTGGGCATGCTGCGTCGCCAGGGTGGGTGACACTCTCGCCGAATGGCTCGGATATTTAAATGAAAAAAAAATCCCCACCGATCAGTGCTGTCATGACAGACCAACATGCCTTTGAGGGTACAGGGTCATACTCTCACCTGTCCACTATAGCAGAAGATGAATTTTGAAAGAAAGCAAACTTTACGTACATATGCAGCTTAATTTTATTTTTACTTTTCTCACTTTTTATTCTGTTTGATATGAGTCCAAAATGATCCGTAAGTGGGCTGAGGAGGAGTAGCTTAGCAGAAGGGTGCAGTGGGAATCTTTCATTACTAGCCTTTTGAAGTCTGGATGTCCGTACTGCGTTTTTACCTATCTGCGGAAATACAGGTAAGACACTTCCAAAGGCGATGACAGGACACATCCCTGAGCGCAGAGGAACTGAGATGATGTTGCTTATCCACAGTGGCCGGCCTGAGTGCGACGTACTTACCCACCTGAGGGGGGCGACATAGAGCAGAAATACACGTCCTTATTTTCCTAATTCGGCTGATACCAGTGGGTACTGAGGGGGCTTGGGGCTCATTATCCCGAACCCCGGCACCCTTCCCTCACACCCCCAGCTCGCTTTGTGCGTTCCCTATTTGTCGCCGTTATTTATTTATAGGACGCCACCCGCTCGCTCACAGACTTGCAGCCCTCTGCACTTTGTGTCTCATTTACAGAGAAGCTCCCACAAGTCTGACCTGTCATCAACTTTCTTTCTCTTCCTTTCCCCCCTTTAGTTTCATTTTATTCATTCCTCTCTTTTCTTCTTTGCAGAGTTTGCCGCATGGGGGGGCCGACGGAGACTGGGCGGGCGAGGGGGGCTCCCCTCGTGATATGCCATCTACACATCTTATCACAGCTCCGGAGAGGCTCCTAACTCCAGCTCTGACCTTAATCTCAGTGGGCTTCCTGCCGAGGAAAAGTGTGAGAAATCCCACCATGTTTCTCATCCGATTTCGTACATATATGTTTTCACCTCGGCGCGACCCTTACCAGGATAAGCGATTAGAAGGTGGATGGATATTTTTTACCTCTGTCGTGACCAGGGGCCCATAAGAGCCTCCCACGGAACTCCAACACTGTTTTCACTAGTGGCCCCTCAAACAGGCACTCGCAAGCGCACAGCAGAACGAGGGAGATGAAATATATTTTGACTGTTTCGTAGAAAAACAATCTGACGCAAAGTAATATTCATCTTCAATGAATCCAATATTCTTTTGGAATGATATTAGATGGTATCTATTATACCTTCCATTGTGTGCCCATCTGCCCTTTTCAAGATCTAAATTATGTGCATTAGTACATAAATGGGCTAATGTCTGTCTGTATTTAGTGGGCTACATGCCGTGAATATATTCTCTGCTTCAAGAAGTAATTGGTAATTACAGTGGTCATTTAGGCAATCACTGTCTCTGCAAGATTCATGTCATTCTTAAAAATAACTAGCTCTTAACCTTTGACAGAATTCTACAGAAACTGTTCATCATCTCCCACGCTCTGATTAATTTCATACACACACACACACATGCAGACGCGCACGCACACACGCACATGCAAACCAGTATCAATAAAGCTGATGCCTTTACATTTGTTAACCTGGGCAATTTGACTTGCTCATCAGAGTAGCAGCCTAATATCAGGTAACAGTGCGCCCCAGATCTCATTAGTTTCATTTTATAAACAATTAAACAACAACACGGGCAGGCCATCTTTCTGATTTCTGTCTCCCTCTCCCTGGCTCTGCCCCGGCGGGGGGACGGGGTGTGCAGTGCCTTCAGGAGCAGCGCGCCACTCTGTGCTCGGTGCTTTACGTGACCAGATTGAGGTGCTAACTGAACGCACACGTAGCAGGGTGCGTCAAGATGGGCCATTTACATTTTTACATATAATTATTTAGCAAACGCTTTTATCCAAAGTGATATACATTTCGGAGAAATCAGGGTCTGTCCCTGGAGCAATTGGGGGTTAAGAGTATTGCTCAGGGGTCCAACAGCAAAATCACTCTTCTGACCCTGGGATTTGAACCACCAACCTTCTGATCATAGGCACAGTGCCATCCCACCTGGGGGGGAAGCTTGCCTTTCCTCCGAGCTAGAATCCGAGACCGATCGTCTCACTCGCCCAGAGATGAAGCGGGTCATAGGTAACGCTGGGATGTCATTTGACAGCCTCCTCATCTCGGGGTTGGTGCTGGGCACATACGCGTCCACGGCATCGCCCCCCCGGCGCAGATGCCATCTTTGGGTGTCAACCACACATCCCCTGGCAACCATATGAGGACATCCCAATCTCAGGCCAGATTTTATCCATTTTTTCCCCTAGAAAAAAATATAGCTAACACAAAGAAACAGTCTAAAAAGCTTTAAATAACAAATAAATAAAAGATATGTGTACGATTTGCACAGGGCAATAAATAAAAGGGCTTTATGACGGCTCATTTTTCCGTCACAGAGTACGAAAATGACAGTGTAAGTGTAAACTGCGTTCCACCATCTGGTCGTAAGGATCCCTGTCTCGACTTGGAAGACTTAATGTAACACACGTCTAAAAATAAGATCATTCTCATTCAGACGTTCGCTACCAGGGCCGCAGAAATGCACGGCGCTGCGTGTCGCACTCAGAAAAACGCCAGCGCGCTTTCCGTCACATCTCCGTGAAAATCTGCAGGTTAAATTTGATTATTCCTAACAGAATCAGAGCAGCAGAAGGATCCACTGATGAGATGTGCAGGTGAGAAGTTTAGACACAGGATGACGTGAGACAAAACAGGTAAACCAAGAAAACATCTTGTCTCTACCCATAATGCACCTTGACGGCTGTCGCATAGCTCAGCAATGGCCATGAAGAAGATGTCCACGTGGCAGCCAATCAGGAAACCGGCAGGCCGCCAGCCAGGTGCGGCGCGGCGTGGCGTCAGGGTCCCTGCGAGACGGCGAGCCATAGGCCCCAGGGTAACGTGACAAGGCCTGTCCGACGCGAGGCCTGCTGAAATCGAGTTTGGGCGGCCGCCGCGCCGCTCGCGTGACTGATGCGGCAGCAGACGGGGGCAAACACTCGCGCGCATCAATATTCATCCCATCCTCCGGCGTGCGACGCTGTCAGCGCGCTGAGCGGAGCAGAGGGGGGGGGCGGCACGCAATGGGCGGCCCCCTCCAGTCCTGCTTCTGACAGCAAACGAGCGTTTTAAGTGGCAGCAAAAAACAGGTACGACTCCGGAAACTTCCCTCTCTTTCATGTTCAAATTATATTCCCTGCTGTTATTTTTTGAAATATTATCACAACTTCATTTACATAATTTTTAATTCCTCTTTAAAATAATTCCACCACTGATTGTACTCTGTCTTCAGCCTTTGCCAGTTTTGTTGTTCCGATGATTTATATAATTCAATTTTTTTGCGACACAATAATGCGATTTATATTTCGCAATATATAATGCACTATATTTCGCTATGGCGAAGGCTGCCTATTGTTCATGCAAAACAGAGCACCTTTTACGTGCGATACTTAAGACATTGTGTGTCTGTTCTCCTTAGAAATAAGATATCGAGACGCTCACTTCGGGTTTAATGCGATGAAAGGATAATCCCCAAAACAGGGAATTTAATAAAGAGAAATGCCCACACCCCTCAAACAAAGAGATCCTCTCTCAGTTAACCGACTGCCTGGTACCAAAGTCCCACTTTTGGTGACAAACTCCAAACAGCATCAGCAAAACTGAACTGGAGATTTTTATATGCAGATCTTTAAAACGTGGCACCGTTAAGCTATACAGCGGATGCCACCGAGGTATCACTGCTCACCAGCCTAATACGAGCCTGCACAGATCATTCAAATTACAAACTTTACTATAATACCCTTTGATTTAAACCTCTCTCATATGAGGTCATTCTTAGTAATAAGGGCTTTAATATAATAAATGCAAGGCCTCCATTCACCAGAACTGTTTCAATCACTAAACTTATATCATTTGTATATTAGTTATTTGTAGGCAGAAAATGTAATGTTTTGGTTGAAACTAAAACCTGAGTTGTGGAATTTTTGGTTGATTGCAGGGCATTGAATGAACCTAATTACTTTAGAGCTACTAACATCAGAACCAGAAAGATTGTTACAGGCCAAGTATATTAAACATATAAGGAATTTTCCATGGAGGTATATCATGTAACATACAAGATTATTTCAAGACAATTTACACATACATTCACATGCAATTTTACACATACTCCTGCAGTCAAAAGGAGGCCAGAATTAAATAAAAAGTGAAAAAAGTAAATAAACTGTAAATGCAAGTAAATTGGGGTAATGCTAGGAGGGTTTATAAGGTCACAGCTTACTTGAGTAACCTCACATTGATGTGACTTCCAAGACTGGGTCTAAGTGCCTCTTACGTGCTGCACGTGTCCTACAAGCCCAGGGAGACGCCCATCCTCTTACATGACCCGAACGTAGGCAGCAATCACCCAGAACCCAGCATGCTCATACGTGTCTGCGGCTCCATACATCACGCAAAATTAATTAGAGGATTCGCTGACAGTAATGACAACCGATTCAGGCTCATTATACGAGGGGAAGGATGGGCTGCAGCGTCACCGAGAGCCGCCAATGATCATATCCGTGTGCTTTCGGATTTTATCGAGATTCCCCACCGAGTGGGAAATATTGGAGGGTTAGATATGTGCCAATTCTAACGTGCATCAAAAGCATGTCAGCGGCAGAGGAGCTGCGCGGCAGAGCACGCAGCCCTTTGGAGGAGCACAGCCACCAGAGTCAGCTGCAGCCCGGCGGCAGCCAAAGCGCTTTGCGGTCTGTGGGGGGGAAGCGAGCCCAGGTCTTAGCCGGTTTTTTCCTGTGGGGTGGGGTGGGGGGAAGGGGCGGGCATGGAGATGCATGGATCCATCTGGCTGAAAGGGATCCGGCTTTGCCGGCTTTCCGCTCCAAGACACGCTTCTGCAGAAGGGGTCCGTGCCGAAGCACCTGCGAGATACCTTAGGCTTACGCCAGGCCCTGGCCGCGGCCTCAGCTCAGTCCCTAGGGGGCGCCCTCGCCCCTCCCTGCCTCCCCACACCCTTGTCGGACATCTCACCATCCGGCTGGCTATTCCCTACTTCCCCAATACGCCGGCAGGGACAGAGGTGGGAGGGAGAGCGCAGGCCCCGCCCTGCTCCGCTCAGCCTAGAAAGGACGGTCTGATTATCACACCTCACATCCAATTTGCCGCTGATGTCAATTGGGGTCTCGACCGATTCCTGTGACAAAGTCAAAAAATAGCACACAACTCAATGCCAACCCGGCTCCTGTGGCCTGAATCGCTTCCACCTCTATAAATATTATACGCAGAAAAAGGGCCCCTCTGAGCTTAATTATTATGCAATAAAACTGCACTTTGATAAGGTGTATTAAACGAAATAATCATCTTTTTTTTTTTAAATGTTATAATCGTCTTCTGTAATTAGAAGATCAAAAGTAATTGAGGACTCTATGGGAAGGTGAAGGTGAACCATATTCCCATATAATGTTCTGCAGAACAACGGCCCAACAGTAAAAATCACCAATAATCACCCTTTATCTATAAAAAAGGTTAATGAAATTCTCACCACCAAAAAAAACTATTATGAAGGGTTCTTCTCTTGCACCTGTCTAGTAATTTAAAAATGAGGTTTTTTTATATTTTTAAATATATTTTATAACATGTGTGAGTCTCCATTGAACACACACATGAAGTTGTGGATATCTTACTCAGATTGTAATGTCAGGAGAAAATCTTCCCCTAGCCGTAACTGAGACAGATTTATTTGCGCGGCGAGGCAATTTGACACTCCGCACACAAGCTGATCTTCTGCAGACCTTGAAGAAACTTTTATCATCTTCTCCACCCCACTTCTCTGCGGACAGAAGAGAGACTAATTGTTTGCCGCTTTGCCATAAATCTGCAGCCTATGGCGAGAATACAAGCCAAAACATCAATACCAGGTGTTCCCTCTGCGGAGGTCAAGTTTATTGTCCGATAAAAATGAAAACCTTTGCTGACAATGTCTTCCGCTCAGTGTATCACTTTAAGTACAATAGAGTGTTTCCAAGTGCTATTCACAGTGGAATGTTCCGGAATTTGTAGAGGGTGCTTACCCCACCCCATTGCCGGGTCATCCGCGTGAGGGCTAGGAAAGGATGGCGAGATTTAAAAAGCTTTGCTTTTGAGGGATGCTTGTTTGATAATGATTCCTGACCAGCAATTCCTGGAGAGGCACCACATCAATATTACTTTTGACCTCAAGCATTGCAAAATTTTGGAGACGTTGTTTGCACTAAGGTTTCTGGTGAGGAGGCAGCGTGCACTTAGAGGAACCTTCACACACAGAACAATCACAGAGGAGAGACAGAAGGCGCCTATCATTAGACGTCGCCGTCGGAGATGCACGGCCGACGCTTTTGGAGCCTGACAAACGAGCATGCATCTATCAGTATGAGTAGCTCGCAGCAGACCCTATCCATCTGTAAGAGCCAACACCTCAGTGCTGCCACACACAGGAGGACACTGGGATCAAAAATTCTCTAGTCCATGGGTGCCCAACTCCAGTCCGGGAGGGCCAGAATCCAACACAGTTTGCAGATTTCCCTGCTCAAACACACTTATCAAACCTGGTCCTTAGCTGATTAAGATGTGTTTGAGCAAAGAATGTAATCGTCAAAATTCTGGCCCTCCGGGACTGGAGTTGGGCACCCCTGCCTCACCCTGTCCCCAACCCCATGGTACCAGCTCAGGTGTATGTCGAAACTTTTGAGAAATTTTCTATGAAAGAGGTTTGCATGTCCATAAAAATGGAGAGACGCTGACAGTTGTCTCAAGAAAATCAAAGACTTTCATGGGGAATATGAGGGATGATCCCATATCCCATTGTCCGCAATGTCTCAAAGTTTGGGATAAAGTTTGAAGGAATGGCAGTAATCTTTGGGGACCCCAAATCTTTAGTTCTGTTGCTTCTCCCTTTCCACCAGACATCTCCTTGGCTTCTGAGACATTTCTGGAATGCAGTGAAGGTGGTGTGTGTCCCAGCCATGGACTGGGTTACAGGTACAAGCTGGGGGTTGGGCAACGACACGTCTCTCACTGTTGGGGTGATCTCCTTAAGTCCCACTGACAATTGAGCATAGTGCTCCCCCGACTGGATGAGAGGGAATTAGCCCTAACCCTCCTCTCTTTTCTTTAGTCTGGAAAGACAAAACTAGCTTCGGCATGAAATGCAGCCCTCGGAAACGGGCGTGCCATCATCCATTGACATCGCCTATTGAGCCTGCTTGCCTTGAAGGGTGGCGCGTTTCACCAGAAAGATCCCGGTTTTTCCAGAGGAGAATCTGCCAGAGCTTATACATGGAAGCCAACGCATGAACTTTCAATCAGGGATTAGCCGGATTTTCCGACGCGGATCTTCTTTTGTAAATTTGGCCGCCGTCGCCTCTGTCGCTGGCACTGGGGCTGTAAATAGAATATGATCCACGGGCCAAGGGATTGGCGAACTTATTTCAAAGAAGCACTTCAAAAGCGCAGTCATTTAGGTCTCGCTGCGAGCAGGATGTCGCGAGGGCTTGATGTCCTGCTCACGCAACGCGCTACCAGAGATGCGTTTCCAGGAAGCGTATTGCGATCCCGCAACTGTGGGGCCAAACAGAAATGCAAATGAAAACAAGAAAAGCAAGTTAAGGAGAGGTTACATACCATAATTACTGCTTATGGATCCATCCGGCTAGCCCACCACCCCATATCTCCTCTCCTGTCCTGTCTGCAGCTTTTGTCCCACACAGAAGTCCAGTTCCAAGATACAGATGCTAATCCAAGCTTACCAGGCTGGCCTGTCAGATAAGGGCTTTCTACTGTCCGATGTCATGGACAAACGGATCGCCGTCATGGGCGCTGATGGTGAAAAAAAGTCAGACCCAAGATTGTGCGAATGGGACCTTAAAGACAATCGCTCAAGTGCAAAGCTAAGAAGAGAAGATCCACTTCCCAAAACAGCGGAAGTTTTATCTAGGAAGGCCGCACACCACGGCATCCAAAAAAGTTTCTGTAAGCCTAAGTTTAAATGCCAGTCTAAATCCTGTCCACTGAGGACCATGTCTAGGCAAGAACTCGGCTCGCGGACGTCTCTCAGCGTGCTGAGGGAACGTCAGAGCCCTGCAAATACTGGCTAGAACCTTATCTGCAAGGTGGGTGGGAGCAGCACTGCTCTGGTAGACAGGAAGAAGGCAACCTTCTAAGTACAAGCATTATGCTTCACACTTCCTGGCAAATCACTGCCTGTGCTTTGCTAGATGTATTACCTATTTTTATTTGCCATTGCTAACTTTTGAAACATTTACGGTTGTATGCATGATAATTACCGTTGATTTTTTCACAGCGTAGCACCGCGGAGTCGCGGATTATTCAAACAGGCTTCTGTCTCGCATAGCCGCTGGTGTGGTTTGGCCCCCCAGGGGAGCCGTCCCCATGAAGCAGCTAGTGATCTGGCCCACCGATCTCTGGAAACCACTCGGATAACTGGCTCACCATGCAATGGGAGGAGGATCAGGTGACACGCTTATAAAGCAGTGTAAACGGGGACTTTGCTCTTCTCTTTTCATACCTCACTTTAGAAGTTAAAGCGGTTCTGTTTTCACCCATGAACCCCCCCCACCACCACCTTAGCCGTTGAAAATCAGATCTCCGGAGTGAAGTGTGACCCCCCGAGCTCTGCCAGCGAGGTAAGCAGAGCAGAGAGCGCCTCCCCTGTTCTGTTCACAGTTCCCACTTCCTGTTAAGCAGCTCAGAATGTATCTTAATTTGACTTCATAAAAACATTTCCTTGTTAAAGGTAAAATAGGGAAACATTTATTTTATTGATGTTTTCATTCCATGTTTATTTTACCGGCAGACCTTCTGAAGATTTGAAACCATGGAGGAAATTGGCACAGAGGGAGGCTGTGTGTAGGTTCTGCTGTTAAACCTGGCCTGCAAACCCCTCCTATTTTATCACGACAAGGGAAGGAAGGTCAAAGGTTAGGAGCCCCATTATCTTGGGATTATGCGTGACTCAGAGGTGTGTGCCCCCCAAACAGATGGTTATGGGTTCAAATCCCACAGCCAGCAGAATAGTCATATTAGTGCTAGGTGGTTCAGAAACTGCCCTAGCTCCACTGATGTTTTTCTCACTTGTTCATAATTTGTTTGTAGTTTTGTCCACTTTGGACAAAAGCTGCAGATAAATGTTAGTGATCTCCAGCCTGTAGGACCTGGGTGTGTAGCTCTTCACTGATTCCGTCCTTCCCAACTCCCTCAGCCCTTCCTCGCTTCTTTCACTGGTCATATGTCAACCATCTAAGGCCTCGAGCCCGATTTGCATCCGCCTCTGGAATTCGGGTCGGGATCCAGCGGGATCCTGGACGTCTCGGTCCTGCAGTTATGCTAATGCCAGCCTGAGACACTGCCGCGTTTTGTCGCAGACCAGGCACAAAGAAACACAGACGGCAGCTTGCAGGCGTCGCATCTGAACCTTGATTGTTTGGGGCTTTTTTTAAGCAATTGTATAAATTACACCACTGCCTACGCCACGCCGTTTAAAAACCATAATTCATAATTGTTGTTTTGCATAGGTGAGCCACACTGTGAATTGACTGTCATTGTCCTGATAAACAATTGTCTTTTGTTTCTGATATAGACTGAAGCTCGTCAGTGACCTGTTAAATGATTTCTCTCTCTCTCTCTCTCTCGCTCTCACTCTTCACATCTCTTTCTCTCTCTCACTCTCTTTCTCTCTGAATTGAACGTTGAATTAGGAAATCTCTCTAAATCTCTCCACTACTGTCTGGTCACATGTTTTTTTTTTTTCAAAGGGAAAACTGGAATATCAAAACGTGAGCCGGAAAAA
Organism: Petrocephalus zakoni; assembly: GCA_026774425.1. NCBI lineage: Eukaryota > Metazoa > Chordata > Actinopteri > Osteoglossiformes > Mormyridae > Petrocephalus > Petrocephalus zakoni. Next base: position 18,671,078 of record JAODKN010000008.1, on the reverse strand, counting down.
CCACACAGGTGTGATTGATCATTCCCGCTGCCATAAGCACACCCCGAACCATAGTGGTGAGGCCTTGCATTTAAAGAATTAATCTAACCTGAACAGACAAGAGGCTCCGGGTGAAAGTACTTCATGTCAGTGGAAGGGGCTCGGTATCAATACTAAATATATGAACAAAGATCTTTCCACGTACATTTTTTAGATAGCAACATATTATGAAAATAAATTGACAGCGACTTTAATGTATTCTGGTATATTACCCTAAATGGTTTCATCAGTATCTGAGACCTGGAAAATGTGCTGTTTTATTATCTCTCAATACGGGGTGATGAATCATTGCCGAAGGCCCCTTAAATCTATATGTGCGACGGCGGGGGGGAGGGAGGCTTATTCATCGTCGAAGGCGGCCATTTTTGTACCCCCCCACCCCACCTGGGCCTTCTCCCTATGCCCCCCTCCCCGAAAAAAGACTGCTTGTGAAAGTACCCCACTACCTTAAACTTCCCACTAACGGGTACACCCGGCTTCATTATTTTAGTAAGTGCAGCAGAGATTGCTGAATAAAGAGAGATTTGTTTATGAGAAATATCAATGCAGCGGCATTCATTGGACCTTAAAATGTTCTGATGGCTTTTCACGGGCCCATCATATTTACATAGCGAAGTGTCATTAGCGTCAACGGCAGACCAGAAACTATTAAACTAATACAATGCTAAACTGAACAACCTTGAGAATTTGATTAAAGCCATTGTGAGTTTTAAAAATGCTCCATTCTTAGCTTAAAACAAAAGACTGTTGCATTCCTCTATGGTTATAATTCAGCTGTCAAGTCCCATTGATGTATTTGACTACAGCTAACATTTGCATACCCTATATATAGCAGAGGGGCATACGCTGCGAATTATAATTGAGGTTCGAAACAAACACGCAACTGTTTGTGTTTCATTTCAAATTAGTTGCTGTAATTTAAAAAAGGGAGACTGCAGGCATTGTTTGCCCGGAAAAGCCATGTGTTTTAGAGCAATTTTAATTCTGCCGTTATTGTCCCAATAGGAGCGGCACTCTCTTTCCAGAAAGTTCCCTTCAGACGGCTCTCTGTAATCCCCATTCCAATGCGTCTCTCCTCCACTATCACACAAGTTCTCTGGTTATTTAGTTATTTATTTATTATTTTATTTTTGGCCGGGTGTAATTTCAGGATATGCTTCCTGGGTCACCATCCCTTTAAATGTGGTGGACTCCAGCTGTGGGCCCTACTGGGACCATAAATCCCAAACCTTTTATTTCTACATTCCTTCCCTAAAGCATGAGTGAGTATCATCATCCTAAAAGGTACACAAAGCCCCGTCTACCCAATACCAGCCAGGCACTGTCATGTACCTCTACCCGGCAGATCCAGAGCACAATTAACATTTCCCACCATGGATTTATTACAGTTGTGAAAAAAATTTAATATATTGTTTTGCAACAAGGGCCAGGGGGCATAGAAAAAAAATTAATATGCACTTATCATAATATCACCATTGGATGGTGATTATTGTGCTCTTTTGAATGGGTTTAAGGGGTCTGGCTGGGATCTGGCTCCTTAGGTAAGGACACCTCAGAGACAGAAATGTATTTAACCTGAATTACTTCCATTAGGCATCCATACTTACGGATTGGGGGTGGGGTGTATTCGGGTGTAAATACTGTAAGGCAGAGTAATGAACGGCGCAGCCTGCATTATTAATGAACCTTGTTAAGTCTTTAAAAGAAAGATATGCAGGGTTTGCAGAATGGAGCAGCGATACAGGAAACAAACAGGAAAAGAGAGGAGGGTTCTTAAAAATTTAGGGTTACAATAACACCGGCAGCTCCTTGGGACTCGTCTTATCAAACCAGCGCGTACTCCATCACCACTGGTGCAAGCTCATATACCTTAGAAGAGGACGATTAAATATATTCTCCAGATATTCTCCCATATAATGTTCCAACAACTCAAAGAAACACCTCGAACACCATTATCCATTGACAAATTCACACAGTTTGTAATACATTATCAGTTTTAAATGTATTTTTACATCCATTGCGACATATTAAACATTGTACTATCATACCCCAGAGATATTTTACACACTGATCTAATTAAAGTCACCATTTTGCCTGGTACCCTATTTAAAAATCTATACTTTCTATATAATTATGAAATTATGAATTATTTAATATATAAACCCCAAAGCTCCAGGAGTGTGGCTATAATTTTAATCAAAAAGAAAATGAATAGATCTCCTTTTCTTAGTTCTGTTAATAAGTTTAATTGAAGAATGTGTTAACCTTGCATTCCATAGCCAAATAATAAATACATACAAAGGAAATAATTAAGATATTACAGGAATTTGAAGGTAAACACAAAGTACATGAGTTTTTCTTGTGTATCTATGATCATGGAACTTAACAGTATTTTTACAATATACCAAATATTACGTTTTTGATTATGTGGGGGACTTGTGGATAGCAGGCTGGGCACATGGCTCAGTGGGTTTGGACTTTGTGTCTATCACCTGGAGGGTGCTGGCTTAAATCCCAAGGTCAGCAGAGTGATGTCACCACTAGGCTTCTGAGCAAGGCCCTGAAATACTCCAGAGACCCTCATTTAAAAAACAAAAATTGCTTTGTATATATGTGTCAGCTTTATAAATAAGCACGTGTTCATGAAAATGTCTAGAGAACCATTTTGTTGGAAAATATCCTTGTTGGTGGGGGGGGGGGGTCACATAATTATTGTCTGCATTAAAGAAGCCATCAAAAAAATGGGGGTCCGTATATTAAAACACCCCCAGCTTGTGACTGATCAACAGTTTATGAGTAAGCGTGCATTATGATAGGAAAAGGTGAAATGTAGTTCAGCACAATTTTAAAGACCCACCTCACGTGGTTTAAAAACTATTTTAAATACCTGTAAAATACATTCCCATACATAAGGGCTCGATACAACTCCAGGAAATAATTATGAAAATGTGATGATATCGGTGCGAGCGGTCACCTGCAGTCTGCATGCGGATGGAACGGCGTACACTGGCGCACACGGCGCACACTGGCGTACACGGCGCACACTGGCGTACACTGGCCAGTGGCTGTGTGGACAATGGGGAGACTGACTATAATTAATGGTCCAAGCAAGGAAGAGATGCGACTGGTATTGTTCTGAAAAAAACTCAGGAGTTTGTCCTAATGAAGTCCGCGGCAGCGCATCTCTCACTGACTATGACTGGATGCAGTGGCTCTCAGAATCGGCCTTTAGGTGGCTTTGTGACAGATGTGGGAGGGGCTTAAAAAAGGAGGGAAATTTGTTAAGGTGTTTCTGGTATGCACTGACCCTCTTGGTTTTGCTGCAGGCTATCAGCAGTGATGTTTACCGCCATTCAAACCTTGCATTTGCGTGGGGCCCCCAAGGTTTTCAGATCCCCTGTTATCCACAAACAGTCATTACACTACATATATAATAAATATGTTCCTAAATGAGTAGATGTTGTGCCAACTAGCTACAACCTTCTAACCCTACCCGCTAGCTAATGTTACTGTTATACACAATCAGGAAGTGTCCCAGCACCTGCCGTGAAGCAAGGAAATCAAAGGTATGAGGCCAGAAGTGACTTTTTGAGTCGGTGTCCCAGAAACGACAGGTTACACTCCTGCACGTTATGCAAGGTCAGCCAGGGCTGGACACCTGCAGGTTCCTGGGCCTGCTGTGGGGGGGGGGTGTCCATGAAGCTGTTGGCTGACACACTCTCATCTCCTCCCCCCCCCCCCCCCACATGGGAATGAAGCAGCTGTTTGCAAAGACACTTCCCACGCTGCTGGACAGAGGAGTGTCATGTTAGGCTTGGGTGTGCAGATTTTATAATTCAGTCACGTATGACACAATCCACATATGGCTTTAGTCCTCTGATCCCCAAAATTATTAATTAGCCTGGCAATATTTTCCTCTGAAAATCTCACGCACCAAAAAATAAAATTAAAAACATAAACAACCCAAATGGCAGCTCGTCGGATTCCGACAGTGGGCGATGGTGGCAAGCGTCCACACCCACTGTCCGCCGGCGGGGGTAGGCATGCGGCCGCCCCGTCGTGGGGGGAATTAGGTCATCACGAGGATGGCGCGCGACGCAGGAAGTGAGTCGCACGTTTTTGCGGCTTCCACCGGCATCAATCATTCCATGCAATTAGACCAATTTCCAGGCAGAATCGGCGCTTTCGGCGGCGCTCCGCGGCGCTTCCGACGGAGACAGCTGCCGGCAGACGAGCCGAGGAGCATCGGCTACGGAAAACTCCACCTGGCTCCGGCACGCTGGCCACAGGAAGAGCCTATTTAAATGTCACCAGGGGGCGGGGCCCTGCCAACTCCCACTTCTTCCCTTTATTTCTTCCGTTTTTTTTTTATTATTATTATTCTTTAGCTCAGGCACATGTATTTTATTTGCCAGTAGCCTGACTCGAGCCTCGAGTGGCATTTGTTTTCCATGGCAACCAGATTAAATTAGGTAAGTGATTATAGCTTATTAGCACCAAATGCTGTTAGTATATTTTTATAATTTTGCATGTCAACACTTTCTCGTGTAGCACTCTTTATTGGAAATTGCTTCGTAGGTGCCGAAGGCCTGTGCTTTGTTATAATAAAAATATAATTATATATCAGACAATGGCCACTCAGACTCACTCCGCAATGGATGTTCCCAGGTATGGGCATCCATCCGAGTAATGAATAATAAAAACCTATCTTTCTCTTTTTTCACATTTGAACTAATAAACCCACTAGAATTAACATACACAATTGCTGTAATGAGGTATACAATGGGGGCTCTGACTTTAGCACTTTATTGACTGTCGTAGCCTTTAGCTTCACTTTGCATTTAATACAACACTCCAGGCCAGAGAGATTGCTAAATTATTACCCTTGTTGTTCAGCTAAACATAATTAATATTAAAATTAAGGATTTAATTGCTGCTCAGTCACATATTGCAGGCCGTGCATCGCAAAGTTCCTCCGTCCCGCGGCCCCCGTCAAGTGTTCCGAAGCGGACATCCCCGTCACTCGGGACACCGCCACCTCGAATCAATTTCTACGCACGTGTGACGTGCCCGCGAGTTCCGCGGTGCTTTACGGCACATCCGCGGTCACTGCCAGGCGGGAGAGTGTCACGGCAGCCCCGTGGGAAGCCACCCGCCTCAAGTAGTCAGGCAAAGGAGGGGAAGTCTCGTCCTCCTCCGAAAAAGGAGGCGCGGGCCCATAAACAGCACCAGCACCTGATAATTTACCTCTAATCTGCCGCTGGCGCTGCACATGTCGCCGGTTATTTGCATGCCAATATCAACGCGCTATTTCTTATCAGGAATCTCTGTATGTTTAGAACCTGACACACGCTTGCTGTGAAAAGGACCAGCACACACTGAAGCGCGGCTACTGGAAGCTGGCCGCAGTGTTGTGGAAGGTTCCAGGTTCAGGTTCCAGAAAAGGGAGAGTGACTTGTATCTTGGTGCCTGAAAAGTCAGTAAAAGATGCTACCAGGGTGTTAAAAATGGACCTGTGAGAGGCAGTGAGCGGATCGCGTGCGGAAACAGCCTGGGACGGCACTCTAAGCTGACAGCCTTATTTTCCCTACGTGGGAAAGAGATTGCAACCAAATGCCTTAAATGATAAAAGGAAGACGTTTTCCCCTCTGAACAGCATTAGTAATGCCTTTTTTCGTTCACATTTTACAGATAAAGAATGAATAATTTTCCCCCTCGAATTAGACTTGGTAATTTAGCGTCCTTGTTTATTCACTGCAATTAACTAATGAAAAATATGTGGTGAAGTTATTGATTCATGACCGTAATTGTTTAATTATTAATCAGTATAGCATTATATTAGCATTTCTAATACTGCAGATGTTCACCGAGAGGGTTTAAGAAGTCATAATGCAGCTCGTCACTCGTCGTGTGTCACCAGAGAGCCAGCCAATCGGTGTGATGCAGCTAAGGGTCGCGGTGCGCGGACACGCGCGCAGGCGGAAACACGCCAGCCCGTGCGTGTCTGTGTGCGTATATGTGGCTCTGATCTGGCGAGGGGCGGGCTGAGGGGGCTGACCGCCAGTCATGTGACCTGGGATTGCCGCGCTGTCAAGGTGCTGGGCCTCACCACGCCTTGCGGTGGGTGGACACGGCGATTCCCCTTCGGCGTTCCGGCATCGGCCTGAACCGTGTGCGCCCCTGAGCTCGCCTCAGCACATTCCCAAAGGAAGACAAGTCGTCCTCGCCGGCCCAGTTTCCATCGCCCTGGATATTAAAGCCGCCGCCTCGCCATCCTCTCTGACTGCAGCGCCGCGCGCGATTGATTGGTATGCAGACGAATCATTTGCATAGTTTTGCACGCAGATCACACTGAACAAACAGCAATGATATTTTTTAATTCTTTTTTTTTCTTTGGCTGTGTGTACGCCAGGCAGGGGGTGTTGGTATGTTTTAAGAATCCCCCCCTCCCCCGCCGCCACCCCCCCTAGAATTAATGTTCCACACCTGTGCACAGAGCAGCAGTCTTTATCAAGCATCACAGGTGCGCCACATTAATTATGGGAGAAACCATTTTCACACGAGGGGGTGTTCCCCTTTGGCAGACGGTCTGGTCTCAAACACATAATCCCCATTTCTGCAAAGCTGCGCATTTGCCTCGTCTTCCCGAACCAGATGTCGGTATTTTTGTTATATCCCCCCCCCCCCGAACAATAATATTTTACCACAGTACTATGAAGTGAATTCCATTTCAAGGGAATGCCTTTGTTTTCCTGGTGACAAGTTGCCACCTCCCCCGAGCGTTGGGAGTGCCGGGCCGGTGCTGGTGTGAGACTAATGTTCACTGAGAGAGAGCCCCCACAGGCCTTTTCACACATGCGGGCTAAGGCCAGGAGGCGAAGCCGCTAAATATTTACCCTGGGGTCGGCACTTTTGTTTGTCGTTTATTATGCTTTTTATTAATTGTATGTTTGTATAACAAGGAGCTCTTATAAGTACGCTAACTGTAGCTGCCTTTACATCACGGATAGCTGAAGCAGCCAGCCTTACAGGTCCTAAGGGTGTAACGGAAGATCTCTGCCTGGGATTAAAGCCAGCACCCATGTTATTGCTGTGTGAGCTCCCTAACCAGCACCCCCCCCACAAAGAGCATGGACCACCTGACTGGTACCTGTCGCCATTCCCTCCAAACACGGATCTTCAGATCTGGGCCTCGTGGGCACGACATTGAGGGAGATCTCGCCGGTGCTGCCATCCGGGCAGGAACGCTCTCCCAAAGTGTACTTGGGTAACAGCCCGCTCCCGCTGGCCTGCGCTTAAGCAATATGGGACTGTACTCTGACAGCATCCATCTTCCAACGTCGTCGCACGGTGACCGAAAAAAATAAGGCAGCTCCGTTTCCGTCGGCAGCCATTTTGAACTCGGTAATTGACCTTTGGTGGCATCATTTACAATGACTCATATCGAAGCCCCAAAGAGCGCCAGCCGCAGCGTAGCCCTGAACACACTTGTCTGATAATAGCTTTAACTAGACTAAATTGTCTCCTTCATTTGTATGGATATTGCGACCCGCAGCCGTCCTGTCTAACCCGTTGACAAAAGGGGTCATTCCCACACAGCAGAGAGGAGGCCCACTGGATACCGCCTGATTGGATTCGCCGTCAACATCTGGGATTGTCGGGCGAATTCATTTCAAAACCAGCATCCCATCTCTCACTTAATTATTTTTATATTACTCTGTCACTTTTTAAAAAGCAGCTCGGTATTAAAACCTCGCATAATCCTTAACAAACATCCTATCCTAAAGACCCCCTGCCCCCACCCTGGAAAAACATTCAATGAAATATACCAAGTAGTGCCCCCCCCCCGGCGCCCTCGTCGATTTTTTGTGTATTTCAGGTTTTGTCTGTCGCCCTCGCTCAGTGCGGGGGAAGAGAAGG
>JAODKN010000008.1:18615462-18637495 GCA_026774425.1 Petrocephalus zakoni | reverse complement strand
CCCCCCCCCCCCCCGCCCCGCCCCCCCCCCCCCCCCCCCCCCCCCCCCCCCCCCCCCCCCGGCTCCTTCCCACAGCGTCGAAGAGCCACCAGCTAGCCGAAAAACAGCCGGCGAAGTCGCGGGGCGAGGCCACACCGTACCCGGGGCCGGACGCGTACGTTTATCTGGGCAGCGGCTGTTTACGGCCTGTAATTCAGATTTATTTGGGGGACCCTGCACACATGCTGCCACGTTCCAAAACAATTACAATTTTTTAATATTCTGCGTGAATATACGGCACTCCTCAGAGGCAATTTCACAACAGCCGAGCCCCTGTGATTTATGTGCTGGAAAGAAAGGCGTCACGGAGACCAGTTAATATCTCCTCTTACTCCCCCGTTATTGTTATCTTTAAACCATTTCACCTTAAGAAATAATCAATAAAAACAATTACGGAATCCAGCGGACGGCGGGCCGGTGCAGGCCCCCCTACCCCATGTGTTCCCATTGCCTTCCTCGGTGACTCACGGAGTATAATATTTAATTATGCTTTATAATTTATGCAGGTTATCAAAACTCTGAGAGCATCATTTTATGTACATTGTGCAAATTGCTTTTTTTTCCACTCTGCCCCCCCCCTCTCTTTTTCTTCCGTGGGGGGGGGTTCTTTGCAGGCATAGACAAAGATATTGGAGCCAGCGTGAATGTGAACAGAATAAACAGGCTGAATCTCCTTTTGAAGAGCCTAAATGAGATCTGTACGAAATAATTTAAAATAGCGATAGGACCATTTATCATGGTGAATACGGTGCCCCTGGCCCAGGATACAGCCTTCCGTCGCCGCGCGAGAGCCATTAAGAAGCGAAGTTTGCCAGCCGTCACCCGGGGAAGCGGGCAGGTACGCGGCGCCGCGGTGGGCGGGAGCCAGGCGGCCACCCACAATGCACCGAGGCTTCCCGCGGACGGCCAAGTCACCGGCAAATGGCGGCGTGTTATGATAGTCATTAGCAGACATATTACGCCACCATCCAAAACAACATTACAAAAACAACATTTTCAGAATTCAATCTCTTCTGCCTCTTAAGCACTTAATATCTCATTGCCGGGGCCTCCCGGTGCCGGCGGGGCCATTAAAGAAATGTAAAAATAATGAAACACCTGGTTATTTTAACTAGAGCAAGAAGGAGTGGTGCAGCTATCGGGGAGGGGCGGCACACACCAGCGGGACGCACCGAGGGAGGGGCTACATGGCGGATATCGGCAGAGTAAAGTTACCCGATCGCGATATGGGGGAGTGTGGCCATTATACCCAGCGGCAGTGTTGACCTCAAATCAAACTTGGCATTTGCATTGGGCCCTTGAGGTTTGGGGGCCCTCTGTTGGCCACAAACAGTCACTACACTAGGGGGAGGCTGCAGAAGGACTTTTTGAATAGGTCATACCGTAACTTGTAACTCAAATGAGCAACGTGTTGAGAATCCTTCTGTTTTTTTTTTTTTTTGGGGGGGGTGTTGTTTTCAGGCCGAATGTCTGTGGAACTTCTGCTTTGCAAATGAGGCGCGGGGTCCTTCTTGACGACGGGGAGGGCCATGCGTCGGCCTTCATCGCGGCCCGCGCCTGACACAGGGACCAGCGCGTCTCTGAATACATAAGGTTAGCAGCTCGGTGCCCCCACCACCACCTGGACAGCAGGCTTCATTATTCCTGTCATGGTAATGAGCTCCGGCAGGCCCCCGATGGCGCTGCGTGTGGACCCTTCCATCCCGGACAGAAGAGCACTGACATCGGTGACATCGGGGTAGACGGCCAGGACGAATGGGTGCTGGCCAAACGGACAGGCTCTCATCCAGGAGGGTGTGGGTTCTAGTCCCTGGAGCTGGCTGTGCCCTTTAAAATCTCTATAAAAGACTCTAAGTCCTTCATTCCAAATTTCATAATATTGCACATGAAGAATTAAACTATTCATGCTTGGCAAACGCCCACTGCTCATATGACCTCTTAATTTTTTCATTGGTTTTTGGGGCAGCCCATTCTGCTACGGGAAATAAGGGACCATTTTTTTGCTTTGTGTCTCCTAGGTGGGTCTTTGGTGGTTCGGGATGGCATATCACCTGTTATTTTCACCCCCAAACCTTCCATCACCCTGCCCCCTGCTGGCACAGGTAAGAGGTAGCAGGAGGACACTGCCGGCTGTGGAGTGAGAAGCAGGAGAAAGGGGCAGGTTTGCAGTGATGCTAAAAACTCTAGACGCCTCCTACATTCAAACACGAGCAGCACCACAATCCACGGCTCATGTTGCTGCCACATCAATAAGATCTGATATGTCCTTCTGACTGGGAGTAGTGGGTCAAGGTGACCTCCAGCTTTTATGCTCACGAGCCCAGGCTCAAATCCGTCGGTAGCCCGGTAGTAGATGTGGTCAAATGACACGAAGTGTGTCTGGTTTCAGTCTGAGTTTATCAGAGCACATGACAGCCGGTCTGTGAGCTGGCATCACACATCTGGACTGCTGTTATCTTGGTGGCAAGGTGTGGTTTTAAAAGCTGCCTTTAGAGGCAACTGCTCATTATTTGGACTGGAAGGTGGCAGGACGTCTATGGTGCCTTCTTCAGGAGAGCTGGCTCTGGATAAGGGAGTCACCTCAGCACAGAGCGTACATGTTAAACACATGCTAAACACATGTTACATATACGAAAGCATTCTTCTCTCTGCAAGCATCACCCCAGCAAAAAATGTGCCGCGTTAAGCAGACCCATTGATTTATTGATTGGCCAATCGATTTCAAAATAAAAATGTATCTGTTCATGCTGCCAAATCGATTTTTGAAGGTTGTTAATTTGATGAACTATGTATTTGCTGCTGATGTTTTAAAACCAGCTAGCAGGTATTCCATCCACAATAAACACCTTACAGGGATTTTACTGGGACGGTTGTGTGTGTGCTTGGGTCTCCGGGAAGCCCCTCCCAGGAGAAGCCCCGCTGCCATGGCTTCTCAGGCCCCTAAATGGATACTGGAGCACACACCTCCCAGGGTGACAGGCTTGTCGTTTTCCTATTTTTCCTCATATCGATTCTGCCTCCTTTTCTTTCGTTATGACTGGCTTTAACCCTCCCCTGTCCGTTTCTTCACCGCCTTACCCTCTTGACCCCCCCCACCCCCATCAGTGCCATCACCCCCCTCCTACCCCCACTAGCCCTTCCTCCCCCTCCAGTCTTCTCCAGCATCAAAGCTATTCACAGTCACATCTAATCACCTAATCAATAGTGAAGGCAACCAATTAGGGAACCACTGGAAGCCCCCTCCCCACCTCCTGACACACAACGACAACCAGTCAGCCCACCCGCCCCCCACCCCACAGAACAATCCCCCTCACACTCGCCCACTGGCGCTCATGCCAGTTCTTGTTGCCCTGTGTGGGGGGGGGGGGGGGGGTGGGGCTTTGAGAGCTGACCTTTGACCTTTACCCGTTTATTCCCCGGTCCCCAACTGCAGTGTATTTTATAGGATTTTCACTGGCAAAACCTTCAATCGCCATGCCACCTGCTGGCAGGGATGGAGTGCTGCAGGAGGACGCTGCAGTCCACAGAGTGCGATGCAGAAGAGAGGAGCAGCAGTGCTTCTCACACCCAAACACAAGCAGCGCCACAATCCGTGGCCTCTGACTCATGTTGCCGCCATATTCAAGATAACAGCTCGTCAATATTTAATGGACACGCACCAGTAAGAACAGAATCGCAATGGGGAAAGAATAATATTTTACGGCCGTGCGGCTCTTTCTCGGGTTTTCCAGTGGTGAGGACGGGCTGGCGGATCTGTATGGGAATTGGGAGTAACCACGGTAATCCCGTTAAAGGCGAGGTTGGGGATCCCTGCCGCCCTCCCGGATTCAGCCAAACTTCACGCTAATGAGAACAAATGGCACATGAAGAGCCAAACAGACCCATTTCAGACATTCATCAGCGCCTGGGCAGATCTCGGGAACCCAGCTCGGCCCGGCCCGGCCCGGCCCCCCGGCATTTTCTCCACAGCACGGAACGCTGTTCCCATTTCTAGTTTACATTTTTTTAGGGGTCGAATGGCAATCAGGACCAAAGCCCAAAGAAAATGGACAATGAGACGGAAATGGGGGCTGCTTCCGGGGACAGCCACAGGCTAAGGGGGAGGAGGCCTGGAGGTGGGCAGGGGTAACAAACAGGCGGTGCCGTGCTTCGGATCTGGAACAGGAGGGACACAATAGAGGCCCCGGCTAGGGCTCACCTGTCTAGACAAACGGCCTTTTGAAGCGGCCTTGGTATATATAGAATTACGAGCTACATTCAGGCCGCGCTTTCAGCGGGACGATCTGGTTATTCCGTATCGCCGATTGGAGTTATGTTTCATTTTCTCAATGAGGGCATTAGCACAGGGGCTGGTAAGGCGATATCACGCTAGGGCCCGGAACACAGAGTCCTGAACACCAGGCAAGCAGACCCATTCCGCGGCCGCTAAGGAAACATCATCAATGAATTATGCCCCGAAGCCACGGCAACTTTTTCAAAAGCTGGGGTACATTTTTTGACCAAAGGAACAGAGCGCTACATGGCAGCCTGTATTCAGACAGGACCTGATGTAGCAACATCACATGCCAGGTCCCCCTATGTAATCTCCAGATATCTATTGGATGCTCCTCGGCAGACAAGCCAGCTGATTGGCTGGGGGAGAAGGGGGGTTTGCAGTCGGGGCCAGACGCTATTGGCAGAAATGTTGTCGTATGTTATACGCTGTACAGTTTCCAAAACAGAATTAGGAATAAAATAATTGAAGCAAATGGCTGATTCCCCCAGAGAGCAGTGTAAATGAGATAAAGGTAAAATATTTAATGAAATTGGCAATATTAAAAAATTGTCGAGGATGGGGGTCGAGCTGATCATATATGTTGTATGCAAATGGACTCAAAGCCCTTTGGGTGCAGAAGATACGGAGCAGCAGAGGTCACATGACTGCAGACTGCAGGTTCGAGAGAGTGACTACACCTTCAATCATCCAGACCACCATGGGGCTGGGTACTGGGTTAGGGGCAGGTGAGCCCCTGGTGTAGGCTGCCAGGGACGCGCGTCGTCACAGAGACACGGCGCGGGCGGAGAGGAGTGACAGTAATGGAAAGTGACAGTCCGATAAGCAGGTGCGCTTGTGGGGGGGGGCGAGGTGGCAGGGGGTTAGGAGAAAGAGCACTCATGACAGCCCCCCCCCCCATCAGCAAACGGGATCCACGGTGCCGGCAGCTTCCTACCAATTTCTGGGTCGCCTCTCCAAGCCGCTACGTGCCTACTAACTCGCACAGACTCTCATCTGTCATAATTAACAGGGAGAGACGCGATGGCGGCGGCCGGCGCGGGCCTGGGGGAGCACGCCGGCACCCGTGTCCCTCTGCGATCCGCCCCCGGGCACGCCGACCAGAGACGGAGCAGCTTCTCCCGCCAGCGCCGGGCGGCCAGCGCCGCACAAACCGCCCATCCCGAGCGGATCAGGATCTGACGCTCATTATTCCCGTAACTGCTAACGTTTGTTTAACAACAAATGCAATCTGTTCCGAAGGAGGCATGTTTAAAATGTAGAGCGAGGAAGCGGCTGGGAAATCCAGGGAATTGGAGAGGAGAGAAAGGGGGGATTGTGGGAAAGAGGCCTGTGGGAGAGCAGACTAGGCCGAAGGGCCTGGGCCCACGGTGAGCGCGTGACCCTTCTGCAGTAGCACTCACTCGGCCCCGTAGAAGGCTCCTCGTGCCCTGTGCCCCATGGCCCGATAGCTGCCAAAGGGAAGCAGCAACTAATTACAGAACAAGGTTAGCGGAACCAGCACTTGTGGGACCCCCCCACCCCTTTTTTTTTCCTTAATGAGCTCTGGGCCTGACCTTGTAGACCTCCTCCTCTAGCTTCCTCTGGGGGGCTCGCGCACCCCTCCTCCGTGGAGTCATCGCGGCCCTCCATCTCTGGGAGTGCGCTCCGACTGCCCGTGTCTTATGCCCGGACTGTGGTTCTAAAGCTATACTAATATTAGTTCAGCCGCATTTACCCTGCCCGTGCTGCAGGGGGCAGGCCATGCTGGAAATGAACCCAGCTGTTCCTGCGTAGATCATATTGGGCCGATTTACAGCCTTCTGACGCTTTAATTCGCGAGTGCAGAACATCATAGCAAAGCTCAGCAGTAAAGAAAGGGCACAGGGGGGTGTCAAATCCTGTCATGGTGAAAGAAAGAGGCAGAACTTAAAAGACGTAAAAATAGAGATTTTCTTGTTCTAATCAATCAGCCCGGCCGTGTGCTGCACATGCATGTTTTCGCCGTGGATGCTGAGGCCCGCCGTGGCCCGCGGCCTGGTGTGAAGATGCAGGGGCAGTTAATGGTGCCTCCGCAATGACAATAAAATGTCATCAATCTGCGCAGCCTCCTGCTTCTGTCATACCAAGTTTGTACAGATTAATGACATTAAGCCCCAGTGGCTGGCTGAGCTCTTAAAGGGACAGCGACCCCCACCAGACAGGCAATACGAGAGGTGCTGGACCCAGCCCCGTGCTGCTCACCGAACGGGAAGCAGATGGCGTGGAGTAAGCGGAGGCTGGGGGCCACTGGGATCCGTCGGACGGACGATTACGCAGATACTTCTTGGTGGTGGTGGGGGGGTAGGGGGGGGGGGTCGACAGATGACTGTTCAATTAGAGAGGGTACTTCAGGGCGGAGGGATGGGATAGGCGAGGGGAACCTGGAACCAGATGCCAGACACTTAAAGTTTCGTGTGGCACAGGCCAAGAGTCCAAATGACCAGAACCACCCCCACCCGGCCCCAAACCTCCCTACACTCTAAAACTGCAGTAGATATAGCCGCACGAATGACAATGCAAATGTGTCTCACACACACACGTGCATACACACACACACACACACACACACACAGGGATCGCAGGGCATTGACGTGCGCTCATTTCACTCCCGTTCGTTTGTGCCCATCTGCAGACCTGTCAGTGATAGATCATCTTTAAAGGGCTCGATCGATAGCCCTGCTGAGCGCTGCTAGGGAGAAGGTGGGGCAGCCACCTCAAACCCGCAGCTGGATCTATAAGCGGCCCCTAAAATTCAATAGCTCCACCAGCACCGAGCAGAGAGCGAAGCCTCTCAAAGCCACACATCCTCTAGCGGGGCCCAGGATTGGGACGTCACCGCCGTTATGGCCTCCTCTGCAGTTCTTCCGACTCCAAGACCCTCTGAGTTTGATGATAAGGTATTAGGGCTGGCCGGTAACCACGGCGAACATGGGGGGCCAATCAGCCGGTGGACAGGAGGCAGGAGAGGGTGGTGGCTTGGCACTCTGGCACGCCACTGGAGGGACACGGAGACGAGGGCTGGAGCGACCAGCACAGAGAAGCCGGACAGCTTTGCTCAGAAGCCCATCTCCATTCATCACCTTCCGGAGCCTCCCTGCGCCCTACGCATCGGCCCCAAAAAAAGACTACACCGAAAAGCTCCTAAACTTTGTCACAATAGAGCCAAATAAAAGCCCATTTGCAGCCGGCTTCAGCAGCAGGAGCAGACGGCCAAGTGCATGGCGTGTCAGAATGCAGCTAATGCCACCACAACGCACCTCGAACCTGGAGGAGCAGCAGGGCTGCTGGGCCCCCTTAGTCAGATGCGTCATGCTATAAAGGCCGCCTCCCAGCACGTGCATGAACAGAGGGGGGAAAAGATTGGTTGCCTAGGAAACACTCCAGTCCTGGTAATTATTACTGTAACTATCTCTGCACACCCCACCTATAATAGAAATGGATCATCAATTATAATCACTGACTGGCAGCCTTCCGTTGGAGGCACCGCTCACTGCTGCCATCTGCTGGGCCACAGGAGCAGCGCGCTTCACCATCCATCACATCCCTCCACGTTACCGGCCTCGCAGGATGACTGAAGCACTCGATCCTGACCGCCACTGCCTAAAATATTATAAATCTCAATCTTGACAAAATGTGAAAAATTGCTTTATAATTGGCATTCTATATCTTAAATATTGCCAAATATATTTCACCTGTTTAATTCAAAACCACCTGAAAAAGAAAAAAAATAGAACAATGATAATTTTGTGCTTTTCTTCTGCAGATTAAAACTACGCGAGCACATGCGCATTTAAAATCAATCAACCAGAGGAAATGAGATAATCATCAACGCATGCGTCAGCTGTCGCAGGAAACACGCCGCACACTCCCGTCTCTCTGCCAGGCTGACGAGGCACTTTTGGGCAAACAGACAGTGTGTTTACCAGGTTAACTTCGGACAGCAGAGTAAGTGGTAAACGAGCCCCATCAATGCTGTGATGGAAAATGTCTTGAAACTCGGATGATGCTAATTCCACTTTCTCTTCTGGAGAAGCCAGACTAGAATGGGAGTCTCTAGACCGGAGGCCAGTTCCAACCCCCTGAGTTACAGGCAGCTCTCCGGCCTTTAAACCAACTATAAACTGTAAACAGCACCTCCTCCCCCAGCCCTGGCAGTCTGACTGGGCTTAAGGAAGATGAGGGCTGGTGCGCATTCTAAGGAGAATGAGAGGGCGACAGGATGAGGCGGGACAGGGGTGTCTGCCGATCTGCAGGCCCAGCGAGCAGGGAGAAATCGTCCCACTTTAATGCCTGGGCTACAGCCCATGTAAGAGAAAACAGAAGGGTGAAGCAAACTGGCAGCACCTGAGCGTCCATGCCAACATCAGCTGAGGGCCCCCAGATAATTTAATCTGCCCCTGCCGTTTGCAGCGAGATTCGTAACCGTTTTCCCCTTCTGTGATGGTGATTCTACAAACAAAGCTGCATATACACCTGCCCTGAGGCCTCATATCTGCCCCACAGAATTCCTTGCCCCCCCCCCCAAAAAAACTGCATGGCTTAAAAATAAAAAAAAATAAAAGACCCAGGAAGACCAGTGCGGATCTTAGAAACACAAAGCATTGACTGAATAAGGTATTACGACCCTCATCAGTTTTTTTTTTTTGGCACAAACATTGCAATCATGCCACATAATAAGCAGTAGATTACAGTAATTGGCCGACGTCTTCTTAGCCCCCAAATGGGAGCCCCGCTCAAGAAAGGAGGATAAACATTCACATCGCCGGCCATTATTAGCCCCTTCTTTTGGTCTAAATAGTGACTGAAAGGTTAACTGAAAGGATGTCTGTTTCTGTGCACTTATTTCACACGCAGAAGACTAATTACTGCAACCAGATGATTTTCTGGTACCGTACCTCGGGTTTATACAAAACACTTTCCAGTATAATTTAAATATTTAAGTCATTAAGTACCTTGCCATTAAATTTGTTCCAGAAAGGCATCAAGGAAGAATTTCTAGTGGTATAGGGGAGTCACTTCAAAACCCCCCCTGATCTGGTGAGAAATATCCAAACCTGATTTAGCAGAAATGTCCTTCTGAGGGTAATCTGATCAAGTTGCTATTTTTTTATAAAATATACTGAGAAACAGTCATAAATGTCAAACGCAAATCTTATCTTACAATCGTGATCGCACAACTACTGTAACATAAACACGTCTCCAGGAAAACTGCATAAAAAAAAGCATTTAGCAAGAGGACTGACTCCATACGGTACAGCAGTTGAAGAAAAAAAAATCTATTTTCCCTACAGCTTACAGCTCAAAAACACATCCTTCCAGGATTCACCTTTCACAAGACAAGTTTACACCTTGGCGACGATGTATGGTGTTTACATAACTCGATGAAAAGCGTAGCGGGTGTAATTTCGCTGGCGGCTATGGCCAGGCCACGTGACACGCATGCAAACAGCACCCCCCCCCCCCCCCCAGCTCGTGCCAAGCTCCCTGACAGACAGTGAAAGTGATTTATCTGAGATTCGCAAGTTATAGAGATCTGTTTAAGCATTCAGACTAACAAAGGGCAGGGAATCCGCCGCTCGCCAGTCTCAGCCTGACAAGGCTTCCTAGCATTACCGCAGCACTTTCCATAAGCAGCACTCCCTCCTTCCTTTTCTTTATGACCTTTAAGGAGATCCACAAAAAGTTCCAGACTGTTCCCTCGCTCTCTCTGCCCCCACCTGCCCGATCTGACCTGGCGACAGGAGGGAATTAAGTGATTGATCTTTTTCGGGGAGCTGGGTCAGACTTACGGCTGGACCCGCCACCATGGATCATTAGGTGAGTTAAGGCCAGACTGTTAGTCTTCCCTGATGCTGACAGGCAGGCGAACCTTGGAGACAGACGTACATCAGCGCCGGTGCTTGTTCTCGGTCATACTGTTAAAACACTCATTAGTGGCTGGCTGGTGGTGCGGTGAGTCTCGTTGGAGTCAGAAATTTGAGATCAACAGTGTCACCTCTACGAAGTGTAGTGTAGGGAAAAGGGTGTGATTTCAGAATACCGCTTAAAGGACAACCCTGGTAACCACCCAATAGCCCCCACCCAGAGAACTCAGTACCAAAGACCGACCTCCCAACACATGTCCACAAAAACACATTTATTTTCCTTTTACAATGATTTCACAAAGTTTCAGCATCTTAATCTCACATTGGAAATAGTCACACAAGCCAACATAAGTCAAGGGTTATAGAGGGACGAATGAGGGTGAAAAAGGTTTGCCATGTGGCCAGCAGGCTGGGATTTTTACAGCCGAGCTTAGGGCAGCTAAAAAGCAACTAAGATTTCTAAATAGAAGGGGATGGGGGCCACTGAATGAGGAATGGGGCAGGTCAATGAGGGAGGCTCTGCCTACTAGGCTCAGGTACTGTGTGGAGGTCTGCCTGAAGGAGGTGCCGCCGAGTACTGACCAGCCTCACCACCCCCCAAGAACATACACGGCCTCACGCAGACAGAGCCTCAAGCCACCCACCCCCCCCCCCACAAAGACGAGAGCTCGTGCTCATTTATAAACTTGTTTTTCCTAAACGTTCCAGCCGGTCCTCAGGAGGGTAGAAAATGCAACAAGTGACAGAAGGACGGCAAACAGAGAGCAACAGCTTGGGGGGGGGGGTCACTTCTGCTGCAGGCGGGCAGCCTTGAACTTGGACACCCGCTTGGGGGGGTCCGGGGGGCCCTCGGGGGGCAGTTCCTCAGACTTCCTCTCAGGGATGGTGGGCAGCCCTGGCGGAGCGATGGTCAGGTGGGGAATCGATGGTTGCAGTCCAGGGTCCTTCTCAACCACTGTCCCAGAAAATGCCCGCTTTAAAAGAAAAAAGATAATATTAGTGTTTCTGGATTTGTTTTTAAACAAAAAGAAAGAGGATTTCCCTCCTTTGGCCAGACCACCATTTAGCTTACATTACCCAACAGAGTAATGCTCACTGTCATCTGCCGAAGGGGATTTAAACAGCACGTTGGGGGCGGGCATTTGAAAGGGCTTCACAGGACAGATGAAAGGCACTCGCACTCGTCGTTCACAGCAGCCCCCGTCACTAACAAGGCCCTTCTCAGATCACTGGGGGCAGATATCACCCCAGACTTCTTCACAGGACTCACGTCAGCGTGCGCCTTTCATCCCACAAAAACGGAACAAGAGACAGCGCCCTCTATCTGTGGGGTATGTCACTGCAAAAATGCCCGAGGGCTGAACACGAGCACGCCCACCTCTGAGGGGCCGGGGGCCTGCGGGGGCTGGCCGGGCATGGCGCCCTCCTCGGGGCTGCCGTCGCTGCCGTCGCTGTGTGCCGCCTCCTCGTGGCCGGCGGAGCGCGGCGGCCCGCGGCGCTCGTCCACATCGGCGGCGCTGCTCTCGCTGGTGTCGCTGCACACGCTGTTCTCGCGGCTGCGCGACTTCAGGATCGACTTCCTGGGCACCAGCTCGCCATTCACCACATCCACGAACACCCTGCACACATTGGGGGGGGGGGCGTCAGTGATCAGGTACCCAAATCTCCGCAAAGGATTCATCAGTGGGGGGAGATGAAACGAAGACAATGTCAGATGGGTGCAGCGGGTAAGCCAATCAGCACTGGGGGGGGGGGGGGGGGCCCCCAACCCCCCCCCCCCCCCCCCCCCCATCTCCGATCGTGCAAATCGCGCAAATCGCGCAGCTGACCCGGCTCCTCTGTCCATATTAATATAAGGGGATCATTACGGAAATCACGAGCGCTGGGAAGTTGGCCGGCTGGCGCTGCATGCACCGTGCGCCTGCGCACAGCATCCCTGCCAGCAAAGGGTGTGTTACAGTCGGCATCGGGCGGAATTGCTCCCAAATTGGAGAAACAGGCTGATATGATGGCGGATGGGCACTAACCTGCCTCCCGGACACAGACACAGCAGGAAATGACTAGCCCCTTACTTTAGCATGGCCTCTTCTTTATCCTCCTCCTCCTTCTGCCGAACCATCACTGCCATTATTATTTTCCTCTCCTCCTCCGTGAGGTGACTGAGGTCCGGGAGATCGGGCATGCTCGTCGGCGCGATGGGTGGGCGGGGGCCGCCTTGGGGCCCCACAGAGGCGGACATTTTTTTCTTTTTGCACCCCCCTCCTTGGCGTGTCGTTTTCGTGACCGAAAGCCTGGGCGACGGAAGGCACTCCTCACGACATAGTCCGCGGGCAGAGCCTCGGCTCCCTGCTATAGTGCAAGCCTTCCATGGTTGCGGGAATCCACGGCTCTGCTCTGGTTCCTCTTCGGCTTTTCTCTCTCCTCTCTCGTACCCCCCCACCCCCCGCCTGTCCGCCTCTCCCCTCCACCTCAAGTTACTGGCAGCGCATCTCAGCGCCAGCAGATGATATATAGGCTTGGGGGCAGCCCCGATGCGTCCCTTCCTTCCTTCCTATCCGGGCTGGGTGGCTGGCTGGATGGGGATGCCCGAGGCGGGGACCGTGCAGCTCTCCTCCGGCGCCGCTGATGCTGCTGCCGCTGCCTGGGAGACGGAGCAGTCAATGGGAGCGCAGCCCCCCTCAAGCGCGCACCTGCACCCCGAACGGAGACGCGCTCACTCGCTTGAGGATGGGGGGGCTCGCTGGAGCGCGATCGCAGTGTCTCTCCCTCGGCTTATTTCGGCGGACTGGTGGCGCGCCTCCCCTCTACACGCGCCGCGCGCACCTCTCCCCCCGGGCTCGTGCACGGGGGCACAGACGCTGACGAAAGTGCGCGCCCATCTCGCTCGTACGCGCGCCCCCGACTGCCAGTCCCCGGCGTTCTCCCCATTCATTGAAGACGCGCCGTGACAGACGCCTTTAGTAATAAGGTCGGTCGGCGCGATGCTCGCCGCCGAGGCTGAGCCGGCGGTCACTCCGAATTTGCAGGATCTGCTCCCTCACTTGTTGATAAACCGAGTGCGGTGAATAATTCTGCCCAGCTCTCTTCCAGTACTCCCGTGAATACCGTGGGTGTCTCAAAGGGAAAGAGGCATATGCTTAAATTAACAAACAGAAGGCTGCAGAGGGCGGAACGGGGTCTCAGCGGGTAGGACTTCTGCTTCATACCTTTAGGGTTGGGGGTTCAAGTCCCACCTCCGATCTGGGCGTATAGCGCTTGTATGATCTTTACGATTCGCGCTGGTTCCCACCAGCAGTCCAAAAGCATGCAGCTAGGCGAACTGGCATCTTTAGGTTTCCCATAGCGCTTGTCCTGCAATCGCTTGGCATCCTGTTCAGGGTGTACCCCTCCGTTATCTGGGATACACTCCAACACCCCCTGCATCCTTGCATTGGCTTTGCAGTTGGCTGGTGATTGTCTAATACAGAAAACATGCATATATATATATATATATATATGGCATCGCAGTTCCAAGTGGGAAAAAAGTTCAACATTTAAAAGCAGAGGGAAGATATTTTTATTCATATACAGTCAAGTGAATGAAGTAATCTCTATGATAAATAAAAACATTAGGGATTTGATAATATGATATAAGAAAACAATACCCCAAGGGGAAAAAAAAGTTAGCGTTTCTGGAAAGTACATTATGTTCAGACAGATTCGTTTACTAAGGTAGAAAACATTGTGATCTCTTTCTGCCAGAACTGATACACCATTGTGCCAATGACGACACCAGATACGATCCAGGACCACGGACAGCGGTGTATGTGGCTGCCACAACGTTATGTAGTCACACAAACGCCGAAGCTCTTTAATGAGGTAGTCAAGACAAATTAGGGCTTTTCAATGTCAGTATAAAACATACAATATTGAACTGTTGTTATATGTGACTTTAAAATAAAAAATAAACAGCACACTTTGGTTTATACGGCCGTCAAGCATAAGATTGAAATGCAGTTTGGATAATTTAATATTTATAATATGCCGTATTTTATTAAATATAATACACCGACTTGGATGCCGTAAGGTATCAATGAAATTACAAAACGTTTTTATAGTTTTGTGCTGTGCCCAAGCATACACGCTTTTACAATTACCATCCTTTTAATTCGCCTATATTTACTGTCGTTCATTACATTATGTCTCTTAATACTACCAACAGCATTTGAATTGTATATCAAAAACTAAATGCGAAGGACAAGTGCACTCTGTGGAAATATTTACACTATGTCCTGTGGAGCTCTACCGTGCGTTTATATCGCACGTTTTTATTATCGACTGGTACCTCAAATATACCGGACATTTATCTGACGTAATATAAAGATGTAACATATTGTCCAGCAGGCGGCGACACTAACTACATCAGGACCATTATGTCATCAAGAAATAATCGATTCATATTGCGTTTACTTGGGAAACAGCGCGGGGCCGTGGAAGATCAGTAGTATAACACCTGTGACTATGTCTTTGTTCTTAATATTGGAAAATATATCTTCTCAGTGCTGGGTTTATTTATAATTGAAACGAATTTGATTATCGAGAATAATGGTAAATTCGGATACAACAGGTTTGATTGGTTGGTGATACCTAGTAGTCAAAACTGAGTGTACTTTTCTAATCTGGCGTCTGCAAAGCCAGTTAAAGAGGTGTAAATGCATCCTTCTTCCTCTCCGTCAAATATCCATATATCAGAATTTTCTCATGCACTCACCCACTAACTGCAAATGTGTTTTCAAATTTTGTATTGATTTCCCCAGTTTCTTCATTCAGACGATTCATCATCCCCATCACGGGCCCCGCTGCATTGCCCTGCGCCTCATCAACATTATTAATGCCATCATCTATTTTACCACCAAACCACCATATTTATGTTATTAATACCATCATTTATTTCCTAAGCAGATGCTTTATTTATTTTATAGGTATACATAAATTATTTTGGAATGCAAGTCTCGTCGTTATTTATGTACTTTATGTTTCATGCTGGTACAGTCGTACCTCTATCCCTTAAATTTTGGTAGTCTTTCAAGGTTCAGAGCTGTTCCTTAATCATTTTGCCGCCCAGAAGGAAAAATGCAAAAATCTTAGGTGGCAAAGGCAGGTATGGGAGGCGCGGGTTTAGCGAGCCAAGGTGACTTCGTCTGGGACAGGGGGCCCCGGCAGTGAAGCTCGCCTTGGGTATCCCATGGACTTCAACCTGCACTGGTCCAGTATATACATTCAGTGACAAGTTAAGCACCCAGACAGAGTAGTGGAAATGAAATGAAACTGCACTTGTGAAAGGTCATGTGACTGTATCATAGTGATTTTAATATCAGATCAAACAGAGTTGGCAGTATGCACTCTCAGAATAAAGAGTACCTATTTGTACCTTTGCTTGTCACTGGGGCTGTACCCTCAAGGGCCTGCCAGTTGTACCCTATATCTGTAGGTAATTGTACCTTTGAAGGTACAGAAATGGACTATGACGAACTGTTTTGTACCATTGGGGGTACATTAATGTTGTTTGTACCTTGGGGATGCATTTCTGTGTGCACTTCGTGTGTGGATGGGTGGTGTCTTGTTGAAAGACTGTACCAGGGTGCTGTCTCATGAGAGGTAAGACGCAGGATGTCAATGACATAGCACTGTGCCATCAGGGTCTCCTGAACCGCTACTAGAGATGACCTGAAGTCATACCCTATCGCTCCCCACACCACGATGTTACATCTGCAGGATGGGTCCCTCTCCCCTTGGCACTGCCATGGGTGCACAAGACAGACATCCGTGGTAAGACAGAACAGAGATTCATTGCTGAACATGATGCGACGCCAGGCATCATCAGTCCATGCCTCCCGGTTACAGCATCACTCCCAAAGCAGCCGTCTCCGCGCCGGTGTTAACGGCAGCCTACGCATGGGACGGTGAACCTGAAGTCTGGCTAAAGCCCGTCTTCCAGACACGGTGCAGGATGACACAGGGTGTTGTATAGAGTCCAATACCCGTGTCCGGATGGCTGGTGCACACATCATGCGGCTCTGCAATGCTTGGCACCCAATATAACGATCCTCCCCTGGTGATGTCTGTCTTGGGCGACCGGTACCTTCACGACGTGTGTGGGTGCCCTCACGTGCCCATTGGTCCAACGTCGGGTGACTGTGATCTGTGACAGCAGCATGTCCCACATGCCGGGCAGTGGCACGATAGGACCACCCAGCTTCATGCAAACGCACAATGCGACCCCTATCAAACTCAAGGGCTGGTAACGCTCGGTGGATAATGGATAATGCTAATCCTCGGTGTCTAGTGAGTAGACGTGCCAGCTCCTCGCAAATCGAATTATTTACATACCCATCACTAGTCTGCACGTGTACCAAATTACATCCATATCGGCCCATTACTTCTGAGTACTCCTGAGTCACTGACTGTGCTGCACAGAGGAACTACATTTCCTGTAATCACGCGTGTTTGGTCGCCCTTGGCTGATGCCACCCATCCTTTAAAAACTCCGGCCTGAGGTCTGCGATTCCGCCGGCTGGCTTGAGTGTCTGCGCCTCGCTGCAGTCGATAAAAGGCAGTGAATCGACATGATCCACATTTGTTTCCGTTTCCCTCAATGCCCAGCACCCCAGCTTCCTCTCCCACCCCGCCCTCCTCCGCCGTTTCCCAGGATCCCCAGCTTTAGTTACGCGCCATGTGGGTGTGGGTCTAATCCCTTTCCCTGCTTCCTTGGCCTCATCCCAGTCTGACTGCTGGGATTGGCTGGACAGGTGGTGTCGCCGCGTGTGTCTGTTAGCTGTGCCTGTTTTGCACGTGTGTCTCATAAGCTCTTCTGTAAATACACAGCCTGCTTTTTCCAAAATTGGAAGGTTCTGCTATCCTGTGAGATTGGAACCGTTTTTTTTTAATTGGTTCCTTTGTGATCTGACCCCAATCCCCTGCAAAATGACGCAGAGATGATCATTTCCTGCTTTTTATATCACCGGCCTGTACTCGTCCTTCACGTCTGTTGCTCCTGCAGCCATGCAGAGGTGGGAAGTTCAGGTTCAGAAAGTAATCCAGATCCAGACCAAGATTTTGTGTCAACCAACCATTTGAGTACTATGTGCCTGTTAGCTGCTTGGTTGAAACAAAATCCTGGTCTGGATTTCTACTTTCTGGACCTGAACTTTCCACCTCTGTTGCCATGTTGTGGCCAGTCTGACCTGGGCTATCCCAAGGCAGCTCATATTTAGGAGTTTTTCAGCCCCCCTCCCCAGGCTCGGGCTGCCACCCATGTTCTCCAGCTATGCCTCCAGTTGCCACTTGTGATGTTCCGACTCCATCCCAGCCCGGCCCTCCTTGAACTAATAACTGCTTGGCTGCGTTATTGCTGACATCATCACCGAATGCCCTTCGGGATCTGTAACCCGCGGCGATGAAAAGCCGGACTCCGACTTCCCAGTTCTCAGGATCATATTCGTCAACATCACCAAAATATCAAGGGCAGGGCAAAGCACAGTAAGATCCCCTATCTAACAGGCGCACGGAAGCCGCACCCCCGGCCCACCACCCAACTTGCTGAGTTTTTATAATCATTTCCCAAAACTATTCCTCAATGCAGCGTCTACAAACATGGCTTATCCAATGTTCCTGCCGTATATCTCAGGAGCTGCTTATGACCCTGAAATTAAATCTTACACACAGTAAGATGTAAATTTAATAGCCTGACAAAAGGGCAAGTTGCGTTGGATACGAGCGTAATGAAATTTACTGGCCGTCGCGCGATATGTATTATATACACAGAATTTGAGACTGAAATCAGAGTAGGGTCTTTCACAGTAGGGTGTTTTTAAAATATAAAGATAGTATTCAAAAGAACAATGCATTTTAAGATTAAATGTCTATATATAGATAAATAATTTAATTTGTTAGCATCGGGTTTTTTGTCAAATTACTAATTAAGTACTTCATTGGTCTTGTTTGGATCGTTAGTAGAACCGAGCTGCGCACGCGGTGTCGTTGTGGAGCGGTGCTATCCTTTACATTTGTTTAGTACCCCATCTAGTGGTAAAATATGGGAATAACGGGACTGTATTCCCAACCTAAACCAAAGCTGTGAAAGAGGTGCAATAAGTTTAGTACGTAAAAATACATAAAAAGCTGTGGTGACTAGGGAGAGTCGATCCCCAAGATGTCTACTAGGTAATAAAGAATACCGATGCTACGTCGACTGAAAGCAAAACGTTAAAATACACTGTCAGACATAGAAGAATAATATCTAGGAAAAGATCGAGGACCTCGGGTTATTAAAAGTATCACGGGGGCTGGGCTGGGATCGAAAGTCGGTCTTGGTCTTTGTGGTTCCCCACGGTAAAATTTTACCGACCCGTATATCCATCCCCCGTGATGCTCCAAGTGCCTTTTTTTATACATCCACAATGCACCTCATCGCCCCCCGAAAAATGACGGATTTGCCCTGAGCCTCGTGGATGAATAGGTGCCTTTGAATATGCATGTGTTGTATATTATATCTGTATTATATCTAGCGTATTCTGTTCCAGGATATTCCGTTTTGTACTGTGTCCTTTTTAAATGTTATACCTTCGCAGTATGGGTACTGGTATTTTCGATACCTTTTTTACACTCTGTGTACGGTCTATGCATTTTGTCTGTTTAGCGTTTGCCTGTACACTATGTGCTGAATGCAGCAGAATTTCCCTCTGGGATCAATTAAGTCAGTCTTTATATTAACCTGAATCTTAATCTTAACACATCAAATCGTAGCCCTGCTTTACCAAATAGGCTTTGACCAAGCTCAGTTTAAGACATCACACGTTTCATTTACAGATTCGGGCAGAGTCTAATTAGTGTTAATAATGTTTTAAATCAAAACCTAACAGGGCATGGACATCATGAAGAGCCTTCGGAAATCGTTCACTCACATGCTTTAGTTTAACTATAATTCTTTTTATTTGCGGCACAGAGAAGGCGTCCATTCCTATCAGACATTATAAAGCGATATAAATACGTTAGTGAAAATAGGATATGGATAATATTTGCTTATAAATGTGTTGTTCCATTTAGAAGTATTCTATAAGTACATTCCATGTTTCTACTGATGCGTGCCCGAGAGGTCCGTTAGTATAAATTAGTATTAAATATGCATTCAGATGTTCGCCGCCTTGGTTGTAAGAGCCTTCTGCCAAACTAATTGTATTCCGAACACGGGGAGAGCAAGTGCCGTGTTCAGGGCCCTTGGGCTTCAAGCGGGTTTTATTTTCCATCGTCATTATAATTGTTTTATTTATGTTAAAGCGTTTCAGTCTGGAACCATTACAGATGAACTTCTAATTAGCTTTTAATTGAAAGTTAAAAGGCACTGGTAAGAGTTAATTACTACTTTTTAGAATATGTTCCGGGTGACTAGCTCGTGAACTGGTAATATGCTATCCATCATTTCACCATGAATAGATGCTCTGTTAGTCATAATGTCCACTAACTACTGAATTAATTTCACAGACACATACACACACACACAAACATGACTGGGCAAAAGTCTTAGTCAAAGGAATTTTTATAGCTATTTATATGGGAGGTAAATATATGTTTGCTCAAACAAAAGCCCTTTTTAACATTATACACTATAGCATATGCAAATGCTGTAAGTTTCACAATACAAACTAGCAGGATGTTTGTTCTGTTCTCCCAAAGGTCAAAGATTTCTTGCTGGCTGGCTAGATGAAGACCACTTCAGTTCCCAGACCTTCAGCCATTCCATGCAGTCATTAAATTTCACCATCAGCTCAAATAATTAATTAGTGAACATAGTGTGCCAGGGGCCAAATCAAAGAATACACGTGTGTGTGTGTGTGTATGTATATATATATATATATATACACACACACACACACGTGTGTATGTGTATGGACATCTTTATATTACGTTGTGGGGACCCAGTGTGTTCCGAGTGTCCTCGTAATGCTGGTGGGTATCCAGGTATTTTGTCCTTATACACCACATATACCAACACACACACGTGTGTATGTGTATGGACATCTTTATATTACGTTGTGGGGACCCAGTGTCCCCACAGTGTGATAAAAAACAGTTATTTTCTACCTTATGGGGACATTTTTTGGTTCATTTTATAAATATGTGTCTGCAATCAAAAAACTAAAAATGCCAAAAGTCTCATATTTTGTTTGGTTAGGGCTGGGTAGGGGTTAAGCGTGCCATAGTTGGGGTCAGGGCTATGCCCATAGGAATGAATGGAGTGTCCCCATAATGATAGGAATACATGGTATGTGTGTGTGTGTGTGTGTGTTTGTGTGAAAAATGAACCACTCTTTGGTCTGGTTTATTAAGCTCTCTTTGCTCTGGCATGTGAATACGGACACTAAGCGTGTAATTAATATGTGTGAACACGTGTGCTTGGTCACATACCCCTTTAAGTGTATGTCTGCAGACAGACAGGCTGGACAGGACCCTGTAATGCATATTTATACCCGCGTGCACGGTGGAGCCGTGCCGTGTGGAGGAGCCACACGGACCATGATCCACCCCGGGAAACATTGCATACGGCCGTCGGCTTCCTGCCCCCCCCCCAAGATGCACGGCGCTCCCTGTTATCTGGCGGATCCACAGGATTTCCCAACACCTATGGGGATCCAGGAAAAAGGTGGGGTGGAAGAGCCATAGCAGGCCTGGCACCTTGGCAGTACTGCTCGTACCTTGCGGGGGGGGGGGGGGTTAGCGTGACCTCCTGCTGCACCCATGCCCCCCCCCCGCATAAAACATGCAGATCAGCTTACAGTGCCCCCACCAAAATGGCCATTACTCCGTGATGTCCTTCCCTCATGGTTATTCAGATGTTTCCACCCGTGTGCCACTACGAAGGTCATCAGCGTTCCCTGCAGGTTGTTGGGTAAACATTAATCCCAGCGCTGGGGTGCGCGGTGATGCGATGTGCTTAACTTCTGGCCCTCACCAGCCCGCTCCCACCATGCGCAGTGCTGCCTGAGCACTGGACACCAGCCTGCGTGATCAGGTCCGGGAACTGGGAAGAACACAGCGGACCCAAGTACACTTGCGGGTGGAGCAGCTCTCTGGAATGTTCTACGTCACACTGATCAGCAGTGACAGCAGCGTCTGCGGGAGCTCGTACTCACCCCCGCCCCCCGACTCTCTTACTGAGCCGATCAGACTGCCAGGGGACAGTGGGGCTGTCAGGTGATCCACAGGGTTGAACGGTCTGTCACTGAAAGGCAGGGTGGGGCAAACCAAACCACTTCTCAGTTCCTCTTACATACTCCATGCGCACTTCAAAATGTTGATAATGTAGATTATACATGTTGTATTTATCCGAGTATCTGTATAGCAAAGGTATTGTGTATGATGCACTGGAAACAGCAGTGACATACAGAAATCTGACCTACTCCCTCACAGCAAACAGCTCAGCTTGGCTCCCCCTAATGGCGGTGTGTTGAAATGCACTTAAAGCATGTTACCAGCAAAGAAATTTCTGACTGGAAGGTAAAAATGTCCTAGAAAAGGATGAGATAATCTTAACATCACCTTTTCATGTCCTGGTTTCCCCCCTTAGCTTCAATGACCCATAACCTGCCCTCTGGTGATCTCTACTGACCTGCTCACAGCCCCCACCTTAAACCTGGGGTGTCATACCAGCCAGGAAGTATTGGAGAAATTCTAATGGACAGCAAGACACTACAGCGGCCCCCCCCCCCCCCCCCCCCCCCCCCCCCAAAACACAACCCCCCCCAGCCCAAGGGGGGCGGAGCTAGAGAAAAAAAAAAAAAAAAAAAAAAAGAGATAGAGT
>JAODKN010000008.1:18594776-18605916 GCA_026774425.1 Petrocephalus zakoni | reverse complement strand
CCCCCCCCCCCCCCCCCCCCCCCCCCCCCAGACACGCAGACAGAAATATGTGGATTCTCCCGCGCTCTCCTCTCCTCTCCTCTCCGGGGAGGGAGGCAGCCTTCGGAACACAAAGCCATCTCCCTGCTTGAGCACTGAAGGCGTGTGAAAGCATATCCCCTAATCGCACGCATATGGCTCAGGGACTCTGCCGAAGGCACCGCCACTGCTCCACGCAGACTCCCTAATGTCACAAACACATCCCCCTGCCAAACAGCACATTCCTCTCCAAGAAGTGACTCACCAGCGACCCTGACAATAGCACGTGAGAAACAATAAGTTCTTTGCGCCCTCAACACCAAGCGCCTGTGACATTTTTCAGCGCCCCCCCGTACCCCGCACCCTCATCACAACCTCGGCCTCTCTGACTAGCAGGACTGGCTGGTGTGTCTGTGCGAGTTTGCGAGCGCGTGCGAGCTCCGTGTCCCACAGGTGCCTGGCATTACAGGGTCTCCGGCGCCCCCTGCTGCCCAGAATGTCCAATGCGCCGGCTGCTTCGCTTCTCTGCTCTTGGCCCCTGGGGGACAGCCCAGGCAGGCCAGGGAGACACTGGGCCAATGAGCTGCCCACATTTTTGCATCAGGACAAAAAAAAGCCACTGCCAGGACTCTCCGGGCTCATGGCATGTGACCCGATGGCCTGCTGGCAGGAGTGGGGCTGCTAGAGGCCACCCGGAAACCTGCATGACGCTTTGGAGGGCCAGCAGCAGACATAGGTGCTCATGAGGGGAGCCTGGGGGTAGTGCGCCGACCCCCCCTTAACAAATGGAGTATTTAAAGGCAAACGCGTCGACTCGGCGCTCGGGAACAGCGGGAGGAGGCGATAAGCAGCTCATCAGGCACACGCTGAGGACAGCCGCCGACAGCGCCTCAGGCCCCGGGCCTCCCGCGGCCGCTTAGCGCTAACTGGCGCATTTAGCCCCAGACGGCTCCCCCGCGCTCTGTCACCTCCCGTAATTGGAGCGCGGCGCCACGCGGCCCTCACCTGCCTCAGAGCACAGGTGCTGGGGGTGGCAGGCGGCAGGTAAGGGGGAGCGACCCGCTGCTTTCTAGAATTCCCCAGTTACCCCACGCCATTTCTTAGGCCCCCCGCCACATTGAACGCCACCCCTAGACCATCCCCAACTCCACACCAGGGAGCCATCTCAAACCCAGAAACATGAACAGAACACACTAGTTGATGTTTATGAAGTCAACCCAGTTCCCGTTTAGGGAGGAGATGGGCGGGCTAGGCGAGTGGGCTTCGGGGTCCCAAACTCACGTCTTTTCCGGTGCTCCACCACCTCGATGGCCTGCTTGGTGGAGCAGCGGGCAAACCAGTTATCTCCCAGCAGGACCATGATCTCATTGGTGTGGACCAGCTTCCCGGGCATGAAGGCCAGAGGCCCGAAGGGAACCTGTCACAGGTACGAGAGAGGGAGGGGGGAACCACAAAAAGGGGAGGTGGATCAGCATCACATGAAGACATCCCAGATCCCAGGCAGTGGTCTGGACCCCCAGAGGGCCATGATCCCGCTTGTACTCGGGGGTGGAGGTCACGTGGGGGTCGCTAATAATGGAGTCACGGCCACGGCCGAGATTTCACACCCATAATGTGGCTCCCAATTACTGACGCCCATCTCGTGAAAGACCGAGGGCGCCCCATTACCACGGTAACTTAAATGAAGTGGATAATTGTGTCTTGGGCGGGCACGGGGGCTCCGGAGCGGGACGTACCATGATGTCGTAAGAAAGCCTGTCGGGAAGCGTCCGCAGCCGTGCCTGGAGGGTCTCGTAGTCTGCCGCTAACTTGTTCCTGCAAGCGGCGTCATGCGAGAGAGAGACAGCGTCAGGGAAGGGCACGGGGGAAGGGAGCCACAGACCAAACCACCCTGACAAGGTCTCAGCCCCTTTAAGGGTTTCAAACCAAGACCCACAACTGACGATTTGGACAAAGGTGCCAGTGGCGGCTGCCATTTCAACAGGAAACGGAAGACTTAAAAAGCCAAAACATTCTTTGTCTTTGAGGCTCAAAATGAAGATCAAAATGAATTTATGCCCAACAATAACAAGGCTACTCTGTTCAAAAATAATTTACCAAAAAACCCTATTTCATAAACGGTCTTTTTGATCAGATAATACACTGTCACAGTTTATGATGAAAGACTTCCATATAAAAGGTGTGGAATTTTAAATATGAAAAGAATGGATAGCAGGAACAATACGACCAAAGCCAAACTCTCCATCACATCTGCCAGCCGAGCGCTTTCTCAAACTTGGCGTTTTTATTTGTTTATTTATATTTTAGTCATTTATGTGAGCAGCTTAGGCTCTAGGTGTGTACTATCTGTTCCTGCAAGACATCTATGTCTGCAGAAGACCCATCACAACTGGACTCCTGGGTATATACACTGTTAGAGGGTCATTCAGGCCAATTTCACTGACTACAGGGAACATAATTAAGAGCCCCAACTTTGACTTTACTAGTACAAATGTACCTATAGCACATAAGTGTTATAATGTGACATCATACGTGACATCATCTTTCCAACACACAGGTCAATGCCAGAATGAGTACAATCTGTCTACAAAAAGTGTAGCAGGACAGGAACAGTATCCATGGCACGTCATGGTCAGGCAGGGGTCTGAACATGATCCATTTACATGGGAGAATGGCAGCCAAGTTCCACACGGATTTGCAGCAATCTACGTCGTTTAAAAAGACCGCAAGCACTTACGTTTTTCAAAGCTCTCAAGTTCAATTTAATTCTTCCCCCCACCCCCCAATACATTGCAACACGCAGGAAGTGGATTGCTCAAAATCACATTAGGGAACGATGGGGCGGGTTGGTGGATGGGGGGGGTGGGGGGTATTTTGAGATTAAAGGATGCAGGATAAAAGCTGGTGGAAACATGAGGATGGCCTGGCGTGTCATGCGGTGGGAGGCGGTGAGGAATCGCGCTGGAGAGGCTCAGGATCATACTCACCAGTGCTGGGTCTGGCCGTCACAGCTGCTGACGACCTGCCATCGAGAGCGATACGGAGAGCAGTCATTGGGCCATCACTCAAAGAGAGCAGGCGGCCACGCAGGAACACGCCCCACGCACCACCCCCAACAAACACTTAGCAGCTTTACCACACCTATTTCAAGCAAGGTGTCTGGGAAAGTGGGAGATGTGTGAAGGCGTTTCTCACTGAAGGCCCCATTCTGCTAATATCACACACAACTGGGGGATTTGACAAGTCTCTAACATACTTCACAAGCCACATATTCACATTATTATACAGATGCATTTGCCTGCACAGCAAAACACACACACACACACACACACATCACAACCAAGACAGAAGTGCTCACCCTTCGGGACACCTACAGCCAAAGTTAGTAGGTGCAGGCCGTTAGATATCAGAGGCACTCAGCACCCACACCATACACTGTTGCAGTGGCTGTGCTCAGATATGCACGTCCGGACTGAGAGGCTGAGGAGAAGCCTCTACCCCCAGGCCATTGGGGTCATTAACAGCACCAGTTACTAACTAATATGAGCTGTAACTGCTGCCTGCACTTTTTTGTACATCACACATATATACACACACATACTGTATTTTTAATACTTACATTGTTAACTTACTCTACCTTGTTTATTGTACAATCCTCTCAAGTAACAGCAATTTCATTTGACTGCTGGAGCACAACTACATTCATGACAGATAACCATGAATAACAACTGCAAAAAAATAAAAATATTCAAGGAGGAGGAGGAGAGCTTATGAGGGCCACAATACAAAAAAATCCCTTCACCTGGGAGCAAACCCTCCCCTCAGGGCACTGTCACCTGTACTATGCGCCCCATTACTGCACATCCAATATAGCAGCATCCAGCGGGGGAATATTTTTGCCTCCAGCTTCTGAGATGCTGCGAGGGATTTCAGGAGCTGGATGCCGACAGAAGCCGCACTTGCCGGGCTCAGGCCCAGAAAGTGAGCAAAGGCCGGTCCACTTACAGAGAACTGATGGAGTTTTAGCAGATACCACCCTACCCAGCTCAGGTCACAGACCCCCATTACTGCCAGCTACAGTTCAGAGCAAAAATTGTCTTTACAGCACCAGCCTGACGGACAGAGAAGGGAGACACTGGTAGCAGGCCCAGGATGGACCGAAAGCACTCCAGGTCAAGACCCCACGTACTTTGCTGTGAGTCCCCCCCCCCCCCCCGGAGCAAGATGGGTTCCTTGTCTGGATCATCTACCGTGGCAGCGCACGGGAGCCATAGCAACAGGCGCCAACGACAGAACACAATGAGGATGCTTTCTGCGAGACGGTGGCCGTGACAGCGGCAGCGCTCTGCTGGAGTCCATCAGGCCCGGCCAGGCAGCCGAGGGGGTCGGGACAGACGGAGTTGGCGTTATTCTCAGAGTCAGTACAAGGTCACCGCAAGCAAGAGTGGCCATGGAGACATACATGTATATAAGGGGAGTACTGATACCGGTACAGGAGTAACTTCTTGGGCTGGGCACCACTTGATCGGGCCATTAACACACGTTATTTAAAAGCACTACATTGATCCGGCAGTTGATGGGTGGCGAGGTTTATCTTCTGTCCTCTGATCTCTCTTAGGGACAGTGTCCCCCCCACCCCCATCAGCACAACACTGTCTGCCCGCCATGTCCTACTCGTCTGCCGATGAACAAAGCTAGCACATTCCGCAGACGGCCCTGAACGTTAAAGCAGCAGTAAATACCAAACCCACACCCTGCCAGCGACCCCCCCCCTCCCCTACCCAGTAGAACTGCATTCCATATTTCAGCCTTTGGATGCACAATAGGTCAGAGTGTATCGAACAGGCACCCTTCCAGCAGACGGCCCTGCCTGGACGTGGGATCGATAGCAGTCAGGAATTCTGCCTCAGACGCGTCTCTACATATTTACAGAGCCGGGGCCGATGGCGCTCTTTCACGCCAGGGGCCCCTGCAACCGGACACCGGACCTCCAAACGACCCCAGGCAAACAGGGGAAAAATAAATAAAACACACCACGCCTGCAATCTTGGCACTCTAATGAGGGTAGACAGAGGTATGTTCGACTTGGCTCAAGTCCAGGTGGGGCAGCAAGCCACGGGTTCGACTTACAGGGGGGAGGCGTGTGGCTTTGGCCAGACACTTAACCCCCGACCCACACACAAAAGGGAGCCGCGCCGAACGCTCGGGACAAGCTGCGAGGTGATCTAACAATCACCCAAACGAATGTGGGAAGAACCAAATGGAGTTGAGGGGGCGGATCCCACCCGGAAAGACGGGAAGCCCCAAGGACTCGCAGTCTGGTGGTGTGCTGCGACAGCCCGGGGCACCACCCTCATCCCAAAAAAAAAAAACAGCACCGCAACTTATTTGGACGACCGTAATGGGGCTCCCCCGATTTCACGGGATACAGGGGATTACAGACTGAAGGAGCACCGTGTGGTTTTTCTCCCTCCCCCTTTCGAATGTCTAAATTGGGATTTTCCGTTTCCACAATGACATTGCGCAGTCTTTAGCCAAATCAATGGGCGCTATTTATATGCGCTGTAATCCTTCACTCAGTGCATGGCTGACAGTTAAGTGGCTTCAAATGACGCTTAGGCAGAGTGAGGGCCGTCTCCCCCCCTTAAAGAGTCAATGATGGTACGTTCCAAAAGAAACACTCAGGTTATTATTAATGTTACTTTCATTAAATCGACAACATA
This sequence comes from Petrocephalus zakoni, assembly GCA_026774425.1. NCBI lineage: Eukaryota > Metazoa > Chordata > Actinopteri > Osteoglossiformes > Mormyridae > Petrocephalus > Petrocephalus zakoni. The sequence goes on along the minus strand of JAODKN010000008.1, from coordinate 18,600,175 downwards.
TTGGTGCTGAGGGTGTGACTTCACCTACCAAGGCCCCTCCCAGGGCCGAAATGGACACCCTTCTGGCATCTTCTGCACCCATCTGCGGTCTAAGATCGGGTTCTATCACTCCATCCCAGGAGATGCGGACCGGACCTGAAGGGCCTCTTTGGGGAAATACTCCCTCCCCCCAGTTTCCTATTAAACTTGAGAAGGGTGTCAGCACTTCCCTGGAGCCATGTGATCTGCCCGGCTGCCCGCAGTACCAAACCAAAGCCGCTAGGTCCCCCCACTACCCCCTTCTTTAGAAACGTATTTCCAATTGCGGCAGGCTCCCTTCTCAGGGAGCGTGATAAGCGTCCTCGCCCTCGTAGCAGAGTGCTCTAATCAATGTGGGGAAAGCGATCTGTCAGGGAATCTCTGGCTTTAGGAGCTAGGCCTGAAATGGGGGATGAGGCATGTCAGGGGGGCAAGGTGCCGGGACTTAGAGCGAATGGAGCGCCCTCACAAGCCCCGGGCGTCAATAAGGATTACGGGGGGGGAGCCTTTATCTGCGGTGCCACACGCAGGTGTGCATCTGCACAAGTCGGGCATCTTTTAAGAAAGATTCTGCTGCGTTTAAATGAATACAGGTTGCTCACATAAACTCATCCAAATCCTAAATCTGTTCGGATTCCTCAACCATATGTTCAATATGAGATTTAATCTTTACCAACAGAAGGCAATTTTTGTTGAACGCAACACGGGGGGAGGGGAAAAAGAAAAAAAGTTTGTTGCTTCCCCTAAGGAGAAACAGAAGCGCTTCCCGGTTCTCTAAACCACTGCATTCTTCAAAACAAAAAAGCCTGCCGACAACATACCCCCTGGAACTTTCACGTTGTCTTCAGATCACGGCACGACGGAACTGTATCTAACAGCAACTGTTCCCTCTCCTACACTCCCAGAAGCATCAAATCAGCTCAGGCAGCTGTCAGAGGGGAAGCAGAGATCATTTCTGTGCGATATCCTTCAAATACCAGATTGCCACTGGATTACTAACAAAGTGCAAAGAGATCCACAGATTAGTATAACCATCAAAATACATTTCAGATTTCGGTTTCAATGCCCTCGTGTGGAAAGCCCAGACACAACCTCGCATTGTTCCTAAATGCCATTTTGCGAAACGGGGACAGCGGATTTAATGAATGCGCGGCTAGCTGTCAGCGTCGAGTGGCACGCATTAAAATCAATGATTAATAAATTCAAAACACACAACAAACTCAGAGGGGAGACGGGGGGGGAACCCGCAGAGCTCCCTGGGAAGCGGTCTCAGAGCAGGTCCTCGCGCCAACGAGGCGGCCACTCGGATGCCTAATGGAAAGTAGCCGACGCCAGCTGTGTGCCTGTGAATAAAATCACTTTAATTAAAGGAATTACAATGGAAAGAAGCGGGGGTGCACAGGGAAGGGGGTGCGGGAGGGCGGGGGGCACAGCGAAGAGGACTGACAGGAAACGGCCCTCGTGTTTGACATGTACGCACTCAGAAAACAAAGCCTTGGAGGAACAGAGCAGTTTGCCTACTTCCACGTGGCCCAGTGGCCACGGAAAGGCCACGTGTCGTAACCCTAATCACAGCCCTATTGCTGCAGGCATCCCCGCGGCCGCCCTCGTCTCCGACACCAATACAGGCGGCTGGATGGTCTATACAGAACACCAGGAGAGCATCAGAGGAAATCCAATGCCTGTAGTTCGGTGAATATTACGACCTGTATCTAAAAATACGTTCAACAAGCAATTATACTGTGCAATATTCATGTAAATGACAAAAGTGGGCCTGTGTTACAATTATTCACAAAAGATGTGTTGTCATTCTCCCTTCTAGTGGCAAGACCCTGTCCCATTAAGGATGATGATACTGGTACACATTCTTAAACTTAAGATATTCAATTTATATGAATGTAAGGCCATTTGAATTAAAAATTATGACACTAAGAATTATTTTGAAAAGCAATTATGAACAGTATATTGATTAAACATAGGAAAATAATGTGCATCGAATCTCAGAGTGCTACATCACCCGGAGCTAAACCTGAACCCAGACATCTGTCAGCACTTCCACCGACCACAAGAGGGCAGCATGCGCACACGTAGCACACACCAAAGGCTAACATCTTGTGCTACCTCCACTTTGGTTATCCAGCGGAGGCTTTGGGTGGCTGTCACGCCAGTCCTGGTATCTGCCCTTCACCCTCCATCCCCTGACCCCCCCCCACCCCCCCAGCCTACAACATGCCACTCCTCAAATCAAGATGCACCGCCTGCCCAGCAGGCTGTTAATGGAGCCGTCCCAGGCTACTGGCCAGGACGGCCGGCTGCTCTTTTTGGCCCAGCACGCGCTCCATCCCCCGACCAGCTGACACACATGCTCGGGCCACTTAGGCGACGATCTCCCCCACCTCCTCTAGCAGGAAGGAGGGCTGGGAACAAGGCCTGGAGGCAGACCAAGTAAGAGCAGAACTTGTGTAAGAAAGACGAAAAGGGCATCCCACAGTAAACCTGAACACCTCCAGCTCCTTCAGAAAGTCTTAGTGCTTATTAATGGTTAAACAGTCACTGAAGCTACTTCCTGAATCATTAAATCCCAGAGTCCAGATGACAGATGCAGGCCCCAGCAGCCACGCTGCCATCTGTCAATCAACGGCATATTACACAGCGCACCCAGGTTAAAGCTACAGGAACCCAGCGAGCCCAAAAAGCAGCTCAAAATAGCTACGACAATGTGACCCAGCCGCACCCTAGGGGGGGGATGGATGACGGCCTCTGTGCTGGGCACTGCTTTCGTGGGGGCTCCCCAGATGGGACGGCAGGAGGACACACGAAATTCAAGGGTAAATGACCCAACGGGGTTATCGATGATGGACTTGCTGAATCGACAGGAGACCTCTACATTTTAGTGTTGCTATGACAGTGAGATTTGCAGAACTTTCTAAAATTGACCCATTACAAAAAATACTTTAAGTCCCAAAGTATTTTACAAAAAAAAAAAAAAACAGGGAACAAGCTCATAAGGCCTCACAATATAACACACTTAACAAGATGCCTGTTTCCATGTGACAGAAGATGCACCAAAATGGCTCGACAAGACGACGCTGGCACGGGTCGGGGAACAACTTGTTTACTACTGTTTTTCTGGATATTAGCAACCACGGACAAGACGACGCAAGAGGCCGGTCTGCGGGAACAGCTGTGACAGCACACTGCGTCGCTTCAAAACGACACTGATCCAGGGCCCGTCCAACTGTGTCCCAAAACCGGCTCCCAAGGCTTGGCAACACGTGGCAGCCTGGAGGACCTTCGTATACGGATGTGCCACATCCAGACTCTGCTGTCCAGATGGTGGACAGCGGACAGACTTTCTGGGGAAGCCAAGTGATTGGCCGGATTGCCACATGACCTCGTCCAGGGAGCCAGATCAAAAGAGGCAGCAGCCCATCTCAAAAAACAGCAGTGACATCTACAGAAAGTCACATAGCTCTGATGGAGACTACAACACCTGTGGGTTTTAACAGCACATCTTCTGATTTCCGCTAGAAACCAACAATCCTCTGTGGTTCGCTGGACTAAACCTCTGTGCGTGTGCTCAGAAGGTTGTCAGTTCAAGCCCAGCCTTGGCAAGATCATCTGCAGGCCCTTAACCCCCAGCGCCATGATTACAGGTGGCTGCCCTTCGGAGCCAAACTGGCTCTCATCTACTGTGTCCTGGAGCACAATATGGGATAGGCAAAAACATCCTACCCCACAAGGATAAACAAAGAGTGAACATTTCATATCCTCTGACTTGGCAGCTGCCACATCTGTGAATGTTTTCTTCAAATGGTGGGGGAAAGGAGGAGGAAGTGGGTAGTGAGTGATCCCAGCAGCAAGGGGCCCTCTACAGAGACCCCCACACATCTTTGGTGCAAACCACACACAGACCAATCAATGCCATACTGACCTGAAAGGACAGAGCCCTGGAGAAGAAACCAGTGTCATGTTTGGCTGAAACAACTGAATTTCCTTCCTGTGTTATCGGAAGGAACAGCAAGTGATTTCCAGTTGCAGAAAGAGAGAGAGACCAATGAATCCTTCAGGACATGTAAAAGGGGGAAGGGAGGATGGAGACTGCAACACACTGGACTTAGGAACCTCTTTTTAGGAAAGCAATGATGCTGCAAATATTTTCAGCCTCCTAAACAATGAATAGATTGAAGCCAAAAAAAAATACCTGATATTCAGGACCAACCCTTCCTTAGTGTGCAGTTCTCAGAATTAAGCAAATAAATTACAGTTTAGGTCTGTTTACTAAACTTACCCTTAATGTTTCTGCACACACATATCAGCACTGAGAACTAATCGTTAATTGCTTTAAACCAAGCTTCCCATAGGTGAAGAACCAGGGAAAAATGATGGATATCAATCCAATATAATAGCTTCGTCTTAAAAGGTGAAGTAATAGCTAAGCAGTTACGCTGAATACAAAGCTTAATATGCACGGAACCATTTGGAAAGGCACTAACTGGAATATTGTTCCCATAAGGTAATATTAAGACACATACGGGTCTTACCTAGGACAACAGCCAGATAGATTTATAACCCTAAATAAGAAGAAGTTGAGACCGTATGGAAAATGCAAATAAAAAAGAAAGTAGCGATTTCTAAATTTACTTTGACTTGTATTACATTAAAAGCTATACAACAGCACATTTAATGTGTTAATGAATTTTGTTTTTTACTAAATAAACACGTATTCCAATTTTGGTTCTTGCAACACATTTCAAAAAAAGTTGGGACAGGAGCAGTTTAGGGCTAGTAATAAGGTAAATTGGTTAAATAATGATGTGATTTGAAACAGGTGATGTCATCAGGTGATTGTAAATATGATTTGGTACAAAAGCAGCATCCAAGAAAGGTCTAGTCCTTTAGGAGCAAAAATGGGCCGAAGATCGCCAGTTTGCCAACAAATGTGAGAAAAATTATTAAAATTTAAAAACAATGTTCCTCAAAGAAAGATAGGAAGAGATTTGGATATTTCACCTTCAACAGTGCATACCATAATTAAAATATTCAAGGAATCTGGAGGAATTTCAGCGCGTAAAGGACAAGGGCACAAGCCTAAGCTGAACAACCGTGATCTCCGATCCCTCAGGTGGCACTGCATCAACCATCGTCATTCATCTATAAGCAATATCACCACATGGGCTCAGGACTGCTTTGGCAAACCTTTGTCAAGTAACACAATACATAGTTACATCTGCAAATGCCAGTTAAAACTGTACTGTACCAAAAGGAAGCCCTATGTTAAGTGTCCAGAAGCGGCATCGACTTTGGGCTCGGAGGCATCTGGGATGGACCATCACACAGTGGAAACGTGTACTGTGGTCAGATGAATCAGTATTTCAGGT
>JAODKN010000008.1:18574866-18591445 GCA_026774425.1 Petrocephalus zakoni | reverse complement strand
CCCCCCCCCCCCCCCCCCCCCCCCCCCCCCCCCCCCCCCCCCCCCCCCCCCCCCCCCCCCCCCCCCCCCCCGGCTCTTCTCTGCCTGGCGGACACTGGACGCCATCAGCTGCTCATATGCCTCGATTGCTCTACCAGCTGTGGCAGTTACCGGGAGACTGCGGAGTGGCAGATAGCGACAGTGCTGTATTAGAATGATACTATGCAAATCATATTCCATTTGCATGAGAAGAGGGAGAGACAAAAAGAAGCCATTTTGTCTGTAGAGCTACCATATCCTCTTACCAGGATTATAGAATTATTAACCGAGTCTCGTTGTAGATGTTTTTGTCTAGTGTGACATAAAGTTGAAAATATGCTAAAACCATAAACTTTTTAAATTATTTACAGTTTAAATGTGCCAAAAGTAGACTGGCATTAGCTACATCTTTATACCCTTATCACATTCACGGTCTGTGGCAGTCACTGCACAACCACTGCACACGTGCTTTGCCCGGTGTCCGCCTGCAGCGCCGCTCGCCCCATGACTCCTAACTGCCCCGACCCAGGTGGAGTTAGCTAAAGAGCCATTAAAGTCGCTAAGATGGGCGTGAATTGGAGAAGGCGCGAGAAGCCATCGGTTTGTATGCTGAGCTCTGAGACAAATCAAGACAAAAGGGGCAATCTGCTAAGAACTGTCTGCTAATAAGGAGGTGATTAGGATTGTTCCTGCGCTCCCTTGCACAGCTGTCAGGCAGCAGATAGATAACACGATTCAGCAGACCACTGTGAAAGGAATTCTCAGCCAGAAAACTTCCTCAGATTCAGAACCTAGTGGAGAGTGAGCAACTTTTTATAATACGGGTTATTAAGGAATTTGAACAAGAGCCAACTGTGACATCGGACTAAGAGCTACTTTGAATTGGAAGTACCCTACGAGTTAGGACAGAAGTTATTTTGTAAAAAGAATTGCACAGTAACTTTTGAGTTTTTTCTGCCAAACGGTTTCCTAAGTCCCATGCAGTGGCACATTTGGATTAAAATAATTTCTAAAAACCAAATTTTTCATAGTAATTACTTTTACTTAAATCATGTTAAGAGAGCACTGTAAGAAGTTTCGATTTAATGTTCAGTTGTCGAATACCGGAGAGTGAAATTGTTGATAACGCTGCTTTATATGCATTTCCTTTATATTTTCGTTCAAATGTATAGGCCAACTCTACCATACAGAGGTAAGTTTACTACACAGCTCGTGTTTTTCGCAAATATTTCGTATAATGTAGAAGTAAAAACAAGACTGCCATTAAAAAAGCTAGTGTTATGAAAATAGATGAAATTCCACTTAGTTTGGGTAGAGTTCCTGAGCTGTGTTTTCCACGAAGAAACAACCCATCCTTTCATTTGAATGATACATATATATATATATATATATATAAATAAATATATATATATAGTGAATATAACAGTGCGCTGTCCTCACGAAACCTGTCATGCTAAATAAATAATCCCGCTTGAATCCACGGCACAGCAGGAAACGAGAGCGGATTAGAGCGTATGGGTGGGCAGATCGATCCAAATATCGATAGTATCGATACCAACGTTGGTATTGGTATCGGATCGATGCTAGCGTGCTGGGATCGATACTGTTCCAATTTCTCTCCACGACACTCCCAAAAGTTTGTTGCCGTAGTGTCACGTGACTCAGCGGCGTGAGCGTGAGTGGCTGAGTGAGAGTCGCGCGGCAACAGGGCAGAGAGAAGAATTAGAGCCAAGAGTAGTTTGTGATTTTCTTTAGTTATTTGCACTTTATTTACTTTATTTTTCACAAAAAACTGCGTGCATTTTGTTTTTAAAAGCTGATAAGTGTAATCAAATGGAGACTTTTTCATTATTGTTTCCAAATAAGTAACTTGAAAAAAGCAATTTAAGTTTTCCAATAATTTATGAAGAATTACAATAATAAAAAACGTTTCACTATTTTCATTTCACTATAAACTTTGCTAAAAACTCTTTTTACTATACCTACTTAGATCCCTTCTCTTCTAACACGTCACCCGGCAGAACGCGTCGTATTGCGAGCTAATGCAAAACTCCGGTGAGCAAAGTATATAAAGTATACTCAGTATGTATCCTTATAATATAAGTATAATAAACATAATATATGTAGCATTTTTAATGCGGGTAGATAATTTTGACCTGTTCATTTTAAAAGTAGCTCGCAAGCCGAAAACACGTGGGCACCCCTGGCCTACAAGCTTGAGCTGGAGCCTCTTTTCCACGCAGATCTTGGCCAAAGGCTGTAGCCCGGGGAGGGCGTGTCTGAGACGAGGGAACGCCCCTCCGACCTCCCAGGGGTCGGGGAACCTCCAAGGGGCGTGTCCTAGACAGTCACGTGTGTAAACATTGTCACGCCGACTTCAAGCCACGTGTTTAAGGTGAAACGCGGGGCGTTTGACATCCGCTTGAAAGTGAGCCCTCTGCTGACGCCCTTAGCGGAAATATTCCTGGTTTTGAAGTTAAGAATTGTTTCAGTTAACATCTTTAAGTAACTGTGTAAACTGAAATCGCCGGGGCTTACTGTTGTGGATTATTTATGAATTTATAGTTCATGGAATTCAAATTTCATGGGGTACAATGGTGACGAATTGCAAAAAAACTTAATAATAATAATAATAATAATAAATATTCGCCATGGTACACTGTGAACCTTGTACTTAACTGAATCATAGTCACATTTGTCACACTCATAGTCGAATTTACACACTGTCACATCTTCAGTGTCAAATTCAATGACATATTTTAATTACCATTGATAGACATTTTGTGTGCTCACAAACTTAACAGCACTATATATGTATATATGTAACTGGAAAATCAATGCTGTATGTGCTACATGGTCTCTGCTGAGTGATGTTAGTACTTTTCCACAGGATACTATATGTATGTGTGTTTGTTTGTATACGTGTATCTACCCCCAGCCACATTCATCTCAGTGCATCAGACTTTTCATGGCCATCTACAGGACAGCCCCTCTGCTACCCTGGTTCACCTTCTTGCTGAATTATTGGCTATATAAAACCCCAGAGGCAACCTTCATGTGTGGAAAGTGACGTGTCAGTCCGTGTCCCTGACTCCAGGCAGATCTCCAGGACCAGGTGTGAGCAGCAGAAGTTGGTGGTGCCCAGCACTGGAGGCCTGGTGGGCCATCGTGCTCCTCTGACAGGAGAACAAAGGGGCCATTGAGGAGCACACAGCAGCTGTGGCATTACTGCCGCCTGCCTGCTCCCCCCCACTCGCCCCCTACCCACCCCTTAGCCCCATCGCCTGTTTGTCGGGGAAAGCCTGACCCCCCCCCCCCCCCGTAGCTGAGCAGGCCTTTAAAGGGACACAGACAGCCTGTACTTCTGCCTAGATTGCCTTGGATTTAGCAGGAGAATCTATGCATTGTACATTATGGCTGAAGGATTCTCTCAAACCTTTTATATTCCATTCCATTCCATCTATATTCCATATTACATTAAACACGTTATAGAAAGTGCTATACCGCAATGCTACTCAGTTTGCTGCCACGCTAATGAACCTTGTGTCAAAGCCATTTGTGTTTTGCACTGATCTGTACCTCTATCTCTTTGGCAGAAAGGATCTTCTGAATAAGCAAATGTAAAAGTACTATAATGAGCCATCCATGCCGCACCACTTCACCTGTGGCAGTCAGAAATGTTACAAAAAAACTGATTTAATAGCTTATGAGCAATTCTTGAATTTGCAGAATCACATATAGCACTTATTTTATACTCCGCAAATGTATTCTGATGTGCTAAAATCATAATTAAATGTCAATCTTGGAAAAATATTCTCAAGGTCCTTGTGGGAGAGGCCCACGTCGCCAACTCATCCTCAGAAAGACAACCCCACCATATACCATCCCTTTCAGCCTTTGCAATTAAGGTGAAGTGTGTGCAATTGAAGAGTAATTGAATGAAACAAAAAGGCACCGGGAGCCGGTGGCGAGCGGCCGGCAGCAGCCCGGGAGAGACGGAGATGGAGCCTCTTGCCAGGAAGCCAGTTGCTCGTCGCTAGCTGGAGTCACACATAATGAATTGCCCTTGTCTTGGAAGCATCTGTTAAGGAAATCACGGCGGCCGAGGGCGGCAGGGCTGGGACGGCCCTCAGACACGGCAGCACTGACATCTAGTGGATCTGCCGGCTTCGTCAGCTCACCTCAAACGCTCCCAGCAAGCAGAGGGCACTGTTTCCAGGCGTCAGCGACAGCCATTATAGAGGCAGACGGAACACACCATTTTGTGTCATCTGTGTGTGGGCAACCGTCCAGCACTCCAGTGCCGGGCACCGCTGCGTGGATAGTGGCCGGGTGGCGGGGCCCGGGGGGGGGGGGGGGGCCAGTAAAAAAAAAATAAAATCCACCAAATCTGGGCTGTGAGTGAAAGGCACATTACAATAAAAGTGTGGTGTTTAGCTCAATTGTAACTAGATAAAATCACAAAGGAGACATTCATGTTCTTTTAAGCAAGTTCATCGCAGACTGTAAAATTTGATTTCCGTGCAATCGCTCATCACCAAACCCGACCAAATCGCTACCAAGTGAAGGAAGCTCAAGTCAACATAAAACTATATAAACTGTCCGAGACAGTAATTTTATTTTAAAATGATACAGAAAAATAGCAGCACTTCATGGGGGGGGGGGGTTAAAAAAAAAAGACACACACTCTATAGGTTTGGGCAGACACCCCGGAAACGCAAGTGGTTCGACATTTAGATTCCCGCTGGCCACAGTGGCCGTGTCGAAGCCGGCCTCCTTAGACGCCCATCCACGGCCCATCCGTGCAGGTCACACCTTCAGCAGCATTCAGAGCGCCCTGGCGTCTCTGTGTATTTGGCAGGGGGACCGATTTGGATGTAGTTCCCATTTAAAAAAAAAAAAACCCTCATAAAAATATATATATATAAAAAACACTCATAAAAAAACCCTCCAAAATGGCCATTCAAGTCAGCATGGTTACCAACAAAAGCCAGTCTTGTGCACATTGGTAGCATATGAAATCAGTTTCTCCGTAATGCCTCGCATCGACTTCCTGGAGTCGGCCACGCCCACAGGTTGGGAGCTCAGCTTTCGGACGGCTCCGGTTTTTCGCTGCTGGGCGGTGGGGTCAGGACACCAGAGGGAAGAGGGGACCTCTGACTCCGCTCCACATCCACCAGCTGGTAAGACTGGGCCCTTTCCTGGGAGAGAAATACAGGACCAAGTGAAAGACCGTTCAGCAAAGTACCCCAGAAGCAAGCCTCCAAACCAAGACACAGACACATGGTTAACCAGTAAATATCTGCAAAAACACTGTGGCATTACTCAGCCATGTTTACACCACAGCTATACAGTTTAGCAAGGCTAGTTAACTTTGATGCTGCACTTCAGCAGTAGTATGGACTAGTGATACAATGTTCTCTCATTAGTGCTGTCGTACTTTCATTGCATGTCTGAGTGCTGGGTCACCCCAACCAAACAAGTGAGACCACCAGTCCTGTCACATTGGAGGCTCACCAGCAAGTCCAGGTATGGCGCATGGACCTGGATGCTGTGCATCTCATCTGTAGAGATGCCCTTAAAGGTCTTGAGCGAAGAGCTGCCTGCCTCCCGAATCGACATGGCGAAGGGCACCATCCATTTCACGCAATGCTCCATCTCTGGCCACTGAAATCCTGCAGCACAGAGCACAAGGTTGTTGACCTAATTGCTGGACCCAGCTTATAAATCTTTACATTCATTTATGTGACAAATCCCTATATCCAAAAGTCATGAACATTTTGAGAAAGTATAGCAAGAGAACTGTGGTTAAGGGCTGTTCTCAGGCACCCCACAGTGAAGTCACTCTGCTGACCCTGGGACTTGTACCGATGACCTTCTGATCGCGAGCACAGCATCCTAACCCACCGACCTAATGCCACCCTCTCCTCCTCAGAAGGACGCGTCACGTTTTTGTGCTGGAAGGGTGCTGAAATTACTGACATGCTGCAGCTTTTTATTAGCAGGGACTGCAAGTGAAACAAGCCAATCCTGGGTGATTGAAAGCAGCAGGAGACTGCGTACCCGAGACCTTCTGCACGAGCTCCAGGGAGGAAAAGTGGAAGAGTGCAGAGGCGGCCAGCATCCCATAGGAGAAGTCCAGACATTGGATATCCAGCACACAAACATCCAGGAGCTGGGGAGGAGACCGCAGAGGAAGACGGCAAGTGTGTTTATGCGTAGAATCAAAATCATATCACCGTCACGTCACTTGGCATTAGATAATCGCCGGTGAGTGAAGTTGCACAAGTTTTTCACAACAGCAGTAACAGTCGTGGTGGGGAAAAAATAAGTGCAAGTGGAAGCTGACAACATGTGGTACTGCGGGGCATTCTAATAATAGTGTGCAAATTAGAGCAGTTACAATGAACAGCCACATGACTGCAACTGTGGATATGGACCACAGAATGGGTTTATCGAGAGTTCAAAGGATCAATGTTGTTGGGAGTTGAACTCTTACATCTCTGGAGGAAACTTATACTGCAAATGCCACAGACCCCACATACTGAGTAAAAGAGAGTGGTGAAGACGTTTCAGGTCCCCTGTGCAAACTGTACCTCTGCTATCTGCACGAACGTCGCCTGTGGGAACTGGGGCAACAGGACCTCTCCTGTGTTCTTCAGATAAGCCACTTGCATGTAAACATTGAGCCAGGATACAGGAGTCAGGGGACTCAAACTCCATTTTAGCTCCTGTAACAGGAAGTGAGCAAAATCAATCAATCAATCGGGACCCAACCTGGAACATGCTCAGATACAAATGAAGATCGTCGCTTTTGGGACACATCCCCCTCAGGACAAGGTACTGCACTAGCGCCTTCAGATCCAGCATACCTTCATGATAATCAACTCCATGGTGAGGATCTCATCTTCTGTGCAGGCCCCATCTGTGACATAGGCGAACTGGTGTAACTTGGGTGGGTATATTTCCTGAAAAGGCACACAGCACAGTTACTCTTGACGGAAAGGCAAAATTTGTGTGAGCCTGCACACTGACAGAACGGGAAATTAAAGCACGCCAGGCAACCGTCCCGTACCTCAAGCTTGGCGGCTATGAACAACGCGGAGATTCCAATGAGCTGCAATGTCGTTTTGACGACGTTCCTTTGAGTCGCCATGAACCGGTCAAAGAAGTCCTGGGCCAGGTAAAATGTCTCCCTATGTAGCTTGTACACTTCACAAACCTGACGGACCAGAACAGAGAAGGAGGTTGACGCATGTCATGAGCATGGATTTAAAGAGAGTGTGCTGAACACGTCATGAATATATGACAAGAAGTGACCGTTGACAGATCGTGAACCTTGAACTTAGAAATTAGCAACACGCTACCGTTACTGGGCTGGCCTACCTCCATTAGCCAGTCCAGCAGAATTGCCCTCATTTTGGGCTGCAAGTGTGGATGCCTTTCCATGAATCCACCATCTCGGGGGTAGGAATGGTCCTTCTTGAGTAGATTATTCCAAACATCTTCCTTGCTGGCCCAGCTACTCAATGAAAATGAAAGCCCGTCAAGCTGAGCTAAGCTAAACAACAACCAGCAATTGCAATATAGACAGTGAAACGATATGGCCACAGAGGAAGGTAGCTCTGAGGACACATCCCGGAGCGAGGATTACCAGAGGGCAGGAAGGGGGGACAAGCCCCGCGTGGGGGTGACACAGTGGTGCCTGAAGCTGTACTGCTGGTAGCGTGCAAGTTGGCCTTCACAGCTGGGGAGTTTGGGGGCTTCGCAATCGGGCGTGGGTGTCCGCCGACAAGGACTCGCAGCAGGGTCCGGATAGTCCTATGTGGAATGCCGTGCGGACAAGACAAGGGGGTCACATGACTGGCGAACAAGCGGTTAAGGCCAGACACTGTACTAACCCCCCATACAGATGGATGCACAGCAGAATTTTACAACATGCTTATGAAATGTACAAGAGAGCGCCCAGACACGCATAAGTGCGTCTCAACAGACCACGGTATGCTGACCAAGTGTCAAAACAGTGCAATATACCGATAGAGCTGGAACCTAGACTCAGTCACGTCAAGCCATCATACCTCAGATTCATACTGCTTCTTCTTAGTCATTTCAGTAACTTCTTCATCCGGATCTTGCAGATACTGTAAAGGGGAGAGTGAAAGTGAGGCGCGCGAGCCCGGCGCGGCGGGGACGCGCCTTGGAGCCGGTTACGCGCACAGCACTCACAATGGCAACATCTGCCTTCCTTTTCCTTGAGCGCGTCGCCGGCTCTTTGGCTACATGCTGGGTCGTGGCAGACTTCGGCTCTGCAGTGGCCCTAAAGTAGAAACCAATGCGTCAGAGAGACGGCCGTGTGTGGGACCCGTGCGGACTCGGGCCGGGCAGGACGCCGGTCTTAGGGGGCACTTACGCTTTCCTCGGCATTATACCTCCGCGGCGGCGATCCCGAAGGCAGCGAGTTACCCTGCAAAGAGAGGCAGCCTGAGAACCCGCGCCTCTTGGCGTGTTACGGCGCGGCACCCCGCGCAGCCCTCCCCCCAGCCGGCGGCGGCCCCACAAAGCCCGGGCACCGCCGGCACCCTTCGGCGGCCGAGCGACGGCCGCAGCGGCGCCATCGCCGCCCATCTGCGCCAATATAGCGCCGAAAGGCGATATTTCCGGGTCGCCGGCTTCGGATGGCCGGAGAATGGAGGTGCACAGCGGGACGAAGCCGCGCGTTTGCCGCGGGCCCCCCGCTCGGGCTCGGGGGGGGATGGCCGAGCGGACCCGGGCTCCTTCGCGTGATCGCGGGGGATCGGAGCCTCCGCATGGCGGCCGCCCGGCGTCCCTCCGCGATCGGGCGAGCGGAGCCCCGGGGAAAGGCGGGCGGCGAGGTGCCCGCGGCGCCGCTTACCTCCCTAGGCAGCGCCGCCCGAAATGGGCAGCCGGAGCGCCGCGTATGAAGGCGGCGGAGCTGCGAGCGACGCGGGCGCCTATTGGGCCGTGATGCGGCTGCGGCTGCGTGTCCGGGCCTCCGAGCTCCGTGCGTCGTGCGTCCCGAGTCCCGCCGCCGGCTCCGCGCCCCCGCTTATAAGCTCCCCTCCGCCGCCGCGCTCACAGGGGCGTCAGGGCGGCCCATTTAAAAAGCTGGCGCGTAGGCGGGAGCCCGCCAGCCCCGCGGCCCGGTGCGCCCCCCGAAGCGGCCGCTCTCCCCCGGGCGACGGCGGCGATGCCTACCGATGGAGCCGCGACGCCGCTACTCCCGATTCCGTCCAGTATGAAATAAATACATAAGATTTGCCGGCAAATTGAGGGGGCGTGGCCTGGGAGGCGGGCAGGCGCGCGGTGGGCGTGGCTTAGAACGCGGGCCTATGTGCGGTGGGCGTGGCTCAGGACGCGGGTCTGTGTGTGGTGGGCGTGGCCTGGGAGGCGGGCCGGCGCGCGGTGGGCGTGGCCAGGGCCCGGAAGCGCTCGGAAAACCGCGTGGCTCCGAGACGCTGGAAGTAAACAAGCGCGCAGCGACCCTCGGACAGGCGGCGGCGTCGGGCGCACGGGGCCTTGGACGCCGAGGATCAATGCCGGGCGCCTGCCCGCTCCGGCCGCCGCGGCTGTCGTCGCGGACGGACCTCAAACTGGGCTCGTGTTTTCGGAGCGTATTTCTGCCGCGCGAAATAGCGAGAGGGAAAATGACGCGGGCTTCGGAAGCGCCGCGCCGCGCCCCGCTTGGGCCAATCAGCGCCGCGTGTGGCGGCCTCCCCACCGCAAAGATCCTACTTAGCGATCAAAATATATTCTTTATAAAAGCCCCCAGTCTGATGCAGTCAGTGCTGCCTGTCTTCGCGTTATATGACCCGTTTTTTATTTTTAATAAGCGCTGCCCGTCCAGACGTAAACCCTGACGTGTGACGTGACGTGCCTGCATGGCCTCTCCATGTATCCGATTTTTAATACTCTTAAAAATAAACGTTATCATATTTTGACTGGTTTCGATCCGTAGTGATTTTAGTGGTTAGCGTCAGTGTCTCTTTGCTATTTTTAAGTTTTAAGTGTTTTACTGCAGTTATTTAATCGTCCTACCCGGATCAGTGCCATGCTTAAATTAAACATTGCACCTAAGTTGGTCTCTCCATTTGCTATTTTACGCAGTGCTGGCTTGAACCAGTGGGTTAATAATTTTGTCTTTATGTTGTCACTTATTAGATGGTTATGGAGGACGTGCTGACGCTTGTTCGAGAAGCAGACGGCGTGGCTTATAGGTGTATAACACGCCACGAGAGTCTCCTTCTGCATTCATTCATTAGGCTGACGTGGGGCTGCCTGCATGGCCGGCCATGGCCGCTTTTGAGTGCATCAAGCGAGATGAAGGGATGTGTCCCTTCCGTGGATACAATAACAAAGCGTGTCGGCGATTGTGCTTTCAACATAAAGGGATTAAATGTAAAATAATTGATTTAGGTGGTTCAAGGAAGTTTATAAGCCGTCTCCATGAATATGCAGTTAAATTCCTGGGTGGGGTCTCATACACGTTACTTATCCAGTAGGCGCTAATTTCCTAGAGTTTGTGGAAAGCCATTGTTAGGGGATTCATCGGAGGCAGTAAGTACTTCGGGGCTAGATTAGGAAAAGCCTCCATTAACAAAAATGTATTCCCACACGTTGGTGATGACGGCCCCTGAGGTGAATGCAAATGAAAGCCATGCAAATGCAGTTTTTATTCTTCTGAAAGGAGCAGCAGTTGTCAGTCTCGCATTACAGTTTCATATTCCCCTTTGATTTCGAAAGCAGCACATGTGTACCGACCCAAAGCCGCGTCTCCGCTGGACCGGCACGGAGGACGCAAAGCACTCGGCTTTGGCAAACAGGCAGAACTCGTTTCGGTTCAAAGCTTCCGAACACGAGCTCTTGCTTTTACCTAAACTAGTTTAACTGTGAAGCCGACAGGTGGCCGGACATCAACGACGAAAATTTGAGGATCGGTAGGTGCCCACCTCCTATAAACCCTCAAGCACAAAATATTCTAGGTTCAGGTTTCCCTATAGCCCATTATCAAGAACTTTATAAGGATATGTTTCTCTGACTTTGATGGGGAGGGGCATATTACTCTTTATTCAGGTGATTGATTGATTGATAGATAGATTAGATAGCTTGATTGATTCATATATAAATTATATAGACCAGTGTTTCCCAATCCAGTCCTCGGGGAACCCTGGACAGTCCATGTTTTTGCTCGCTCCCAGCGCACTTGTGCCAGGTATTCAGTGTTCCTGATTGGCTGGGAGTTGGGTGGATTTCGGCTCAGCCAGTTCAGATGCCCTCCCTGTGATCAGAAGGTCATCAGTTCAAATCCCAGGGCCGGCAAAGTGATTTCGTGTTTGAGCTTTTGAGCAAAACCCTTAGCCACCCATGGACTATCTGACCGTGCACCACTGGGTAGAAACATTCATGTATAAAAACGTCTTTGGATAAAAACATCAATAATAAATAAATATTGAACAATATTTTATATAACATAGCAGTTGGCTAGTTGATTTATCTGAGTTCTGATGGACGGCAAGGGGTTTGCTGCGGAGGGCAGTGTCCTCTGGGAGGCGGGGGCATCGGCTGGCCGCAAGCCGGCGTCCTGCCCTTGTCCGACATAAGCTTGCTTGCCCAGTACAGGCCCCACCTTCCAGGCTCTGTCCAAAGGCCGTTCCAGATGGCCAGCCGCCCCGAAAGCCAGTCAGCATGACAGGACTGGCCCAGGCACCGGCGTTACTCTGTCGGCCGTCCAGCCTGGAGGCCTGCCTACCCCCTGCCCGGAGGCCTGCCTATCCCCTGTCCAGCTCGGCTGGGCAGCTATAACCGTCATATGGGCCCTGGAGCTGCCAAATTGTGGATTTTATGTTTTACTTTGCAGAACATGAGTCACTTTTTGCTTGTAGTTATTATTTCTTGAAGCATTAAAGAAAATGCCTCTCACTGTGTTATGTGCCTTTGTTATTTTGCAGGACCCTCGCAGCCTGCTCAGGGACGGCGTGACGTAACGGCACAGGGACACGCAGACATAGCCAGGTGGTGCTGCTTCAGGGGATTACTGGACAGCACAGCTGATATTTTAATGCTACCATGAGGATGACTGGTTCCTGATTCAGTGCATGGCTGGGTCTTCACATGTCTAAAGGGGCGGAGCCAGCTGTATTGCAGCCTGATTAAGGTGACAGACATAAAGAATGAATTACTCATTTACACAGTGATGCCTGGTGTTTAAATCACTTTGCCTTTTTTTTTGCAGGACTTGACATTACCAAGATGTAATGTTTGTACTGGAATTATATGCCCTTGAGTGAATTAAATAAAGACAAAACTAAACATATATTCAGTTTGTTTTATTTTAACTTTTTTTCAGCTGTATCAAATATATTTATCATTAATACAAAATACAGTTTTAATATTTACAAGTTCCTCACCTAAGTACTTCACCTACACAGAAGAGTGAGATGAATTTCAGTCTTGCTGCTAAAGTACAAAGTTGTCTGTACAGGTAAATATACGGCAATAAGTTTAATAGTCCTGCCAGAAAATAACTTGTTCTGTAAGAGCACACAACAAAGACTGAGCAAACACTTATGTAGCAGATAGGCTTTGGACATCCACGGGTATGCAGTAGCATAAATATGATAAAAGTTTTAGCACACCACTCAAGATAAAAACAAAAAAAAGCCTAGAATATAAAATGATTATAGAAGCTTCTAAATGGCATTTCAGAGATATTTTTCTAAAATAAAATGTCACTTTGCCAAACGCTTGCACAAATTAGCAGATGCATCATGTAAAGTTCATGCTGTATAGTAGAGGTACATATGCGTGTCACATATGTCATCATTGGTACTCTTGCTGCCAGCATGTCCCTGCTCATGCCTGCACGTGCCAGGTGCGTCATGGACACGCTTGGCATTGTACTTGTTAAATCAATAAACTGACCATTTCACTTCCTGTGTCACTGGAGTCGGATGGCCTGCCAACTCACACGTCTAAACCCGAGGTCAGCATCTTAATATCTTGGGAGTTCTTCTGAAATTTGAAGATTTGAAGGGTCGCAGGCAGGGTCGTAGGCACGGTTGCAGGCACGGTCGCAGGCGACCCTTCAAATCTTCAAATCGTAGGATCGTAGGCATGGTCACAGGCACAGTCACAGGCAGGGTCGTAGGCACGGTTGCAGGCACGGTCGCAGGCGACCCTTCAAATCTTCAAATCGTAGGATTGTAGGCATGGTTGCAGGCAGGGTTGCAGGCACGGTCGTAGGCACAGTCGCAGGCAGGGTCATAGGCATGGTCGCAGGCACAGTCACAGGCAGGATCGTAGGCAGGGTCGCAGGCACGGTCGCAGGCAGGATCGTAGGCATGGTCACAGGCACAGTCACAGGCAGGATCGTAGGCACGGTTGCAGGCAGGATCATAGGCACGGTCGCAGGCAGGGTCATAGGCATGGTCGCAGGCACAGTCACAGGCAGGATCGTAGGCAGGGTCGTAGGCACGGTCACAGGCACAGTCACAGGCAGGGTCGTAGGCACGGTCGCAGGCAGGGTCACAGGCAGGGTCGTAGGCACGGTCGCAGGCAGGGTCGCAGGCAGGGTCGTAGGCACGGTCGCAGGCAGGGTCGCAGGCAGGGTCGTGGGAGGTGGAGCTCAGTAATTATAGACGTGCCGTGGAGGCTGCTTGAAGTGACCATAGCGCTTCTCAGAAACGGACAAGCATGTCTTGGCCAGGTTCTTCCTATGGAGGGCGCCGCGTGTCAACTTCCTGCGCTCTGAGTATGCCCTAGCCCTCTGGACATGGAAGAGGTGCACATCAGGGGTCAGAAGCTTGGTCCAGGCCATCATCCTCCAGGGCACTTGGCGCCTCTCAGGCACCAACCTGCAGGGGGCGGTAGTGAGTCGTCAGATACCTCAGAGGTGCCTACAGTTAAACCCCTCAGTGTCAGGGTATTTGGCTCCATTCCTCTCATATGTTGCCATATATGGCCTATGACAATTTTCCACCTGTATCTCATTGGCTGCAAATCTTAATCCTGTAACATTTTGTAATGAAGCCACAAAAAAAAGCAAGAACTTTAACAGTGGAATAGAAGAGTTAAATATTGGATCCCATTGAGAGTAATTGCAGGGATAAAATATGAGTCATCTGTTGACTTAACAGACTTTTTGTCCATCCTGTCTTTTAATGGGCTGGCGGGATAAGGAACCCAACAGAACAGCAGACAATAAGGAAACGATTGTATTGATCACATACAAAGGCTCCTTATTAGTCTAATTTGTTAAAATAACTAATGAGAAGGAGTCATCAAAATGTAGAAATACAGGATTTACAAGGGGTGGACAAAATTATGGAAACACTATGTTAATAATCACAGATCAAATGAGGGGTGAGACCACCTGTAACATTTAGAACTGCAGCACTGCTTAGAATGCTGCCACACACATGCTGGCTGGTTTGCAGTGGGATTATGGAGCATTCCTCAAGAAGAAAATCCTCCAGGTCTTTGAGGGATGAAGGTGGAAATCTATTCCACACACTAAACTTCCCATAAAGGTTTAATAATGTTTCGATCTGGTGACTGGGAGGTCTTAAAGGTTTCCGAAATGCAGCCCAACCATAAATTCCAGCCTGGTGATGCCCATGACATACTGTTTTTGTGGAGATGGTCACAGAGCTGCCGATTCAGCGTTGTGCTGACTTTCCCGCCCATCCTTCTGCCGTGCTGAGCAGCTACCCCCGTAAGTGTTTGCCCAGCCCACCTGTGAGAGCATTTCTCCTTGTCTTTGGCTTCTGTGTCCTCTGGAACCTT
This sequence comes from Petrocephalus zakoni, assembly GCA_026774425.1. Lineage (NCBI taxonomy): Eukaryota > Metazoa > Chordata > Actinopteri > Osteoglossiformes > Mormyridae > Petrocephalus > Petrocephalus zakoni. The sequence goes on along the minus strand of JAODKN010000008.1, from coordinate 18,576,625 downwards.
CGTGCGCCGCAGCTTATACACGGACATGCTGGGATGCTCGATCAGCAAGTCCTCCAGGGAGTCCACTTTGGGCAGGGCCAGGCCATGGCTCTCTGTGTGCACAGCCAAGCACAGCACTTATTCCGTAAGCACAGCACTTATTCCGCACTTACTCTGTAAATCTCCTCCGTGCAATGTCACTGATATGAGCATTTGCCAATGTGCTGCATCTGGAGAATTTTTGGATGGTTTGTTTATTACTAATTAGCATAAATAATAATAATAATAATAAACATCTCCTTTGTAGGGTGGAGATATAGCTCAATGTTCTATACAACAGCGTTTCAGCTAACCATGAATATTGACGATAACCCACTCTCCATCCTCCAGCTCGTACACTTCTTCACATACTGTGTCCTCATCTACAGCAGTACTGGCTTCAATTGCATCTGCATTGTCACCGTTCCCAAACATTTGGGTTAGTAGCTTTCCGAACATGGTTGTCGCGTCCACTCTGACGTTCACTGAAAGGCAGAAACAGAATAATAAAGTATGCCGCCCCCTTGTGGCTAGTCAACAAAAATGCGCTCTGGCCATCTATTACTGCTACTCGCAGACAGAACGCTGTAGACAGACTTATTAAATATCTGCCACGTAACATTACTCAAGTTCTTCAGTATGCTTTAAACATTAATAACAATAAGGTAACAGTACGGATTACTGCGACATAAGCTGCACCGCAGACTAAAAGCAAGTCCTGGCATGTTCTTCCAGCTCCGAGCGTAACAGTCCGTCCTGCACTCCTTGTACGCGCTCATACCAAAATTAGCATGAACAGAACTTCTGGCAGCGCTCACCTCGTACTGAGGTGCAGTGTCATTTTTCTCCTACTCTTTATTTTTAGCCCTTGCTTTAGATTCTCGGGATAATTTAGAATATGTTGCACCGAATTTCATCTGTAGTAATTATTATTTATCGTTTGTTTAAATAAAACACAGAGAATGGTGTGACACTGCGCTGTTCTCGTAACAATTTTAATACACATTTCATGTTATGGATAGGTCACCATTCTATCTATACCTTGCACTTTTTTAGAATGGGGTGTAGGTATACTCCGATAAACCAACGCAAAATAGCCGCACATCAGTGGCGTGAAGAAATACGGCAGACGACCGGGATGCATCCCGAACTGGCCGTAACTACCGCGATGTCGTTTAAAGATACCATTTTATCTTAAACGCAGTGTAAGCAGCGTCATTTTATGCAGATTAAGTGTTGAAGATCAGCAGCATTAGTGACTTTTATAGTGTAAATCTGTGCGCAGAGATTCGATACGGAAAAGAACCGGGTGTAAGCTTTATTAGACGGAGACAGACTGTTACACTGTTTGCATTTGCTGACCCTAAACAGCAGATTAAAGGTCGGGGTGCATCTTAAAGGCTGGAAGGTCAGACACAGTGTCCCCACTTCATTCGGCGCTTTTCCCCCAGTTATAACAGCCACACGCTTCCCATTCCAGCTGCAACAAAGTAGCAAAGTGCGGTCAGTGCCGACACCCATTTCCGTCTGCTGGGTACGGCGTGGGGACCTGTCCTACACCCATGCGCGGCGTGGGGACCTGTCCTACACCCATGCGCGGCGTGAGGACCTGTCCTACACCCATGTGCGGCGTGAGGACCTGACCTACACCCATGCGCGGCGTGGGGACCTGTCCTACACCCATGTGACCTGTCCTACACCCATGCGCGGTGTGGGGACCTGTCCTACACCCATGCGCGGC
>JAODKN010000008.1:18542298-18553306 GCA_026774425.1 Petrocephalus zakoni | reverse complement strand
GGTGCCGCGTGAAGAGCGCCCTCTCCCGGTATAAAAGTAGCCCGTCATTCAGAGGTGCCGCGTGAAGAGCGCCCTCTTCCGGTATAAAAGTATCCCGTCATTCAGAGGTGCCGCGTGAAGAGCGCCCTCACCCGGTATAAAAGTAGCCTATTTCCAGCCACCACCCCCACCTACCTTTTAGTTTGTCCTCCTTAGTAATTATCTTAAACACGTGCTTCAGTTCCTGCACCAGGATTCCAGTGGCACCCACGTACGATGGACATGTGGACCGGGCCACTAAAACGAGAGATGTCCCAATAAGAGTTTTTGCTAATAAGAGTCCCACCATGCAGGTGCTGAGGAGATTGTTTAAAAGAGTACCCAAAAACACAAAGTGAACCAGAAACTCTCCCACCTGATATAATGGCACCATGGAAATCTGCCTTTAGAAGCTTGGTCTGGATCATCTGGGGGTTGCTGAAAGACATTTGGGAGTTTGGAAATGAGAACAAACCCTAAATGGACATCTGAAATGGTCTTTGTGGATTTCTGCTAACAATACAACAGTGTATAAGGGAAAATATATAGTGATGACAAAATATTGAGATTTAGCTAGTTGTTTTAACTCTGGGGAACCCAGGGGGTCATATTTGACCCCGCCATTTATTTCTGCCTTACATTCAGGCCACTCGTCAAAGTATTTTTCAATTTCTTTTTTTTACTTTACAGCCCAGTGTACCATATACGACCCAAAAATAAAAGTAAAATCTTTAAGGGTTTAGGTAAAATGTTTTTTTTTGCTCAATAAAATCTCATCCTACCTTTCTGGTTTTAACCCATTGCACAGATCACGGATGTACTGCTTCCAGAGCTCATGTAAAGGTAAAAAGAGCTCATACCTGTTAAAGATAAAAGTTCACCAGAAAGCACTTAATTTACCAATCGGTCAGTAACAGTCCACCTAGCTTTCATCCAAATACAATGGCCGAATTTCTACACAGCTTGGTTTCACCAACGATGTATTTTGATATTAGAGAGAGAGAGAGAGAGAGAGAGAGAGAGAGAGAAACAACAACTGGCATTTGGACTGCACAAAGCCAGTAAGGAGTACGGCGAGCGGACAGACCTGTGGTGCTCGGGCCGCAGCTGCAGCAGCCGGAGCTCCCTCCGCCTCCGGGCGCTGAGCCCCCGGGCGCGCTTCCTCCCGGGCTTCGCCACCCGCCTGTGCCGCTGCTCCAGCACCACCGCCTTGTGCAGCAGAGCCTGCTGGATGGCCTCGGCGCCCAGGGTGGGCAGGCTGCTCCTCAGGAAGGCGCTGGTGAAAGCTTCTGCCTTCCTCTCATCCTGAGACTGTGACAGCATAAGCCACCTTTAGAGCATCACCGACACCTCACTAAAGGAGGAACCTACCCAGCCTGCAGCACCGAATCGGCCAATGAAACGGACGTCTTACATGCATACATACATTACATACATACATAACATACATACATTACATTACATTACATACATACATTACATACATCATATCCTACACTTGAAAGACAAACAGCACAAGCTCGACAAGCTAAGCCGGATGCAAGCGCGCGCCAGGGGTAAAAGTGGCAGAAACGTTTCCGATTACGGTCCTACTTGTACGCAGCACTTAAGGAGCATTCGGGAAACGATCGCGTACTGCTAAACTGCCATCCTTCTCAGCCACAGCTTTGCAAATCGCAGAAATTCATGAAAGCGCAAAATGATTAACCTGGACTCCAAGAAGTTCGCCCAGATCCTCAGGTAACTTTGAATGAACATTTTCTGCAAAGACAGAAACATAGAAGTGATAAGAAGACAGATCGAGCCGAGTGTAATCAGAGTTACATTTCGCTCCTGAAAGATGCATCCGAGACGTTTACAACATTACTGATGTAGCAGGCGCCGATGGACGCTAAGCCTCCACAGCAGCTTTACATCAAAGACATGTTTCTCGCAACATCTTGCACTTGGGAGAGAAATATTTGTACAATCAATCCATTCGCTAAACTCACTTTCCATCTCGGTATTACAAGTGGTCCTTCACGATTCAAAAACACAAACATGTGGCAGTAACAGCGTAAGCGGAAAAATACATTCAGGCCTGAACAATCGATCGAAGATCCCTTCATTTTGTCTTTTTAAATGTCGTTAAGAGGATGCATACTGCCCCCTAGCGGCGTGGAGTAAAAAAACAACACTTTGAAATACACACGTCCCAGCTGTTGCTGTGGGTGGTTCTTGACAGTATGCTGTAGCAAATAAGTAATATGCAACGATAGTGAATATATATAACGACAGGGGCCCTAAAAATGTGGAACATGACTGGACTGATCTGGCTTTGGAGGCCCAAATCTCTAGTGGAACAGCAAAACACATCTAAGAATTAGTCAAAACGTCAAGGGATGAGATTTCAATATTCCAAACTACTGGGTGCATAGTGCTGTAACTTGTGGCTGTGGAAAAACCTTGTTAATGGGGAAGGTTAGAGGAGGACGTCCAGGCTTATTAAAGTGAACAGGAAGGTCTCAGGTGCAAAAATAAGGGCTCAGTACAGCAGTGGTGTGTGGAGTGTATTTTCTGAATATGCAGCTCTGGAAGCAGCTCTAATAAAATGGCTGCTGTGTATCCAGGAGGGGGCAGTGTTACACTAACCTTTAGCGACTGCAGTCTGAGGGTAGCATAGGAGATTTAAATGCTTTTGGTTAAATTTCAGTCAAGAGGGAACGCAATCATGACGTCTCATTTCAATGACAATGGGGTAGATGCAACGCAAAAGGTCGCGGGCGGCCGGATTGCGTAGCACCTCAAACGCAGGCCTGTGTCTCTGACACATTCCCGTAACTCTTCGAGAGCTTGGCTGTTCACCAGTGACTGTGTACGACAGTGACCATTTACAGGTCATTCCTGCTGCTCCACATTGCGGGAAGTGGACCTTCAGCACGACCACATTACGGTTGCACCCAATCCAGGCTGTAGAGGAACAGTTAGACTGGGCTGGATTATGTCGTCACAGAACACTAGGCAGACAGTACTTTCTGGGCTACTCCAACGTCACCTCTGCCTCAAGCTCAGCTACCTCATTAGCGTCTGAGGTGACGCGGGTTCGACTCACAGAGCTCCCTGCAGACATGGGGCTGAATGCAGGCTGTTAACGCAACCACTGCTTGATTCCGCTGCGACAGAGCAGTGAAACTTCTCCATCGCACACCTCTGTCATTTTTATTCCTTCCTCTGCCTCACGTTTCTTATAAATACAGATGAATTGAGGCGCAGATCACTGTGCCGAGGTCATGCTGCCCTTTTTTCTGCCTGAACAAAAACATTTGATGTGTATGGTATTATTTTTTTTTATTATTTAATGTAATCATTCTTATATGTAAATTATGAATTATATGTCAATTATACGTGTCTATATATATATATATATATGTATATATATATATTTTTTTTTCCATGACTCTGGGCTCCCCTGTGTGGCTCGGGCCCCAGGCAGCTGCCGGGTTTGCCTATGCCTGGATTGGGCCCTGAGGGTACTGCTGGGGTCTTTGCCACGTCATGCGTTGTCCCCAGACAGGAAGCGGGGTCCTTGAAGCTGAAACATACACACATGGGCACACTCACGTGTACACAGACACAGATGCACATCTTGCTCAAAGCCCGACAATTCCGAACCATGTTTCCTGTATTCCCTTGCAATCTCATATTTTTAAATCTGCAAACACACAAACGCATGCACACACACGCACTTACATGGACGCACACACACACCCAGTGTGTCTAGTCTCACTTCCAGTCCAATTATCACACATGTTGAGTGGAAAACTGTGGGGCTTTGCTACCATCTTCTCTTGTCTTTTTGGTGGGGGAGTGGGGGGGCTGTAGTGAGAGAACAGGGGTGTGAAAAGCCCCCCCCCTCCATGATGAAGTGTTTATGTCTGCCAACCTGGTGTAAACAGTGGCCATTGCATGTTCAGAGTACCCTACCGCTTTGAGGTGGGACCCTTTGTTTCATTTTTATCAGGAAGAGCATTCTGCACATGTTGAAATAGGGGGCCAGCCGGTGACCTCGCGTGACCCCTCCGGGGAGTCTGCCCGTCGGATGGGAGGGCCTGGCTTTCAGCACGACACAACGCGCCGGCCTCTCTTGCTCCGCTTAGCCCCCCGCTGTGGAGGCTCAGCCCCAAACCGGTAAAGTGCCCTTTTTTGTTCCATTTACTCCGCGTCGGTGCGGTAAGCTCTCCCAGCCTTAAAAATAAACGGCGCGGCTATTTCTGGAGTGCTGTCTCATAAGCTAGTAATTTCGGGCAATATATAAAAATCCTTTGTGAAACCTTTCAATATCTCCCGGCTCCCTGTGTGCAAAGCCCTCAATGCTCCTCTGAAAGGACTCCTGCTCTCGGGTAAATGGACCAGAATGAAAGAGGAAGTAGGGCCATTGTTCTCATCATGTGATCCTCTATGAGCTGATTGGCTGTCTGTCTTCCCTTAGGAGCTAAGCTGAGAGTAAGGGAGAGGATCTCAAGTCATATTATGGGAAGTTTCTCCAGAACTGAGATCCCCTTCCTCCTCTCCATCGTCCACACCACCCTATATATCTTTCTTTCCAATCTCCATCCTTCCCCTCCCTCTTTTTCTCTCGCTCTTTCATAGCCAGCCATCTTCTGGAATCATGCTTTGTTTATTCCACAGAAGAAGTACTAAAAGCTATAAGCTAACTGTGTTGTTTTTCTTTGGTCTTAATTTGTGAAAATATTATTTCAAGCTGACTGGAAAGGACCATTTGTAAGTGGAAGCTGAAAAGAAAGTTTGGATGATATATCGGTTTTTATCTCCTGGAGGAAAATGGCAGCACAGTAGAGGATGGATGAAACTTAACCCTTTGTGTAACGTTTCTCTGGATTTCCTAGTGAGGAAACAGCCTTTGTAAATGTCACAGTACAGCGGAATTAAATGTCAAAAACAGCTTCCTGCGCGCCTATTTCATATGCACTCTCAGACACATTGTGGATTACATTGATTATTCTTCAGGAGTGGGGCAGTGATATAATCGAGCATTACTGCAGCTTCACACTAGGGATGAAACGTTAACTGGTTTCACGGTAAACCATGGTACAATGTCCAAACCATTAGTATTACCATTTCAAATGTTAATTATCATTAATAAAGTCACTTTAAATACTGCCCAGCATCAAAGTAACTTAGCAATATTCTCCCAGGCACAGGTGAGCAGGCACAGGCGAGCAGTCACAGGCGAGCCGGCACAGGTGAGCAGTCACAGGCGAGCCGGCACAGGTGAGCAGGCACAGACTAGCAGGCACAGGCGAGCCGACACAGGTGAGCAGGCACAGACGAGCAGGCACAGGCGAGCAGGCACAGGCAAGCCGGCACAGGCAAGCAGGCACAGACGAGCAGGCACAGGTGAGCAGGCACAGGCGAGCCAGCACAGGCGAGCCGGCACAGCATGCAGCGGCGGTTTGTTTAGTACCTGGAAAACATGGCAGAAGGCAGTGACAGCACTCCAGAGATTTTAATGTTAATGCACATTTGATATGGTTTTCATGTTTACATAAGTATTGGCTATGTTATTATTTTAATGTTTATGCAAGCGAAATGTACATAAAACTGCTAATTTTATTTGTGGTTTAAAACTTGGTGAAAATATTTCAGTTTGCATATCAGTATTTTTTTTTACATTTTTAGCACATTTTACCAATACCGTGATAATACTGATAATTTCAGTCACTATAATCGTGATATTACAGTTTCATACAGTTTTATCTTTACTTCACACCTCCAGCAGTGTGTGTGTGAGGAGTTTGCATGGTTGTTCTACTGATATGGGTTTCTTCCTGCTCTCCAAAAATGCATCGTTAGGCTAATTAGTGTCTAGAAATCGCCCGTCCTGACTGGCATCCTGTCTGAGACGCAGCCCCTGCTGCCAGGAATGCCGGTGTAGAGGGGATTTGGGGACCACCACTTTTGGTCCCTTCATCAGTGCCTCTTTTTGGGTAACAAACCAATCCATTTTAAAGTTAGCTAGCAAAGTGTGACTGTGCTGAACGACTCCCTTCCTGCCTCTATGCTGATGCCCTAATTGATTGTTTGTTAACTACGCAGCTGAACATTGTGACTAGATTAAAAAATAAAAAAATAATAATAATAAAAGATGAATAAATCTGATGATCAGGATAATTTGTTTTTCAGTCACAGGCGTCCACATAGGCCACACAGTGAAACCCACTGTGTTGGAAGATGGATGCATGATTATACCTCTATAGTCGCAATCATTACTCATGTGTCTTGATGAACTCATTTTAAAATCCTTGTAATGCTTCCCCGTTGCCTTTGTAAAAGATTTGTCTGCATGGTTAGTCTTATATTGACTTTACTTCATAGTTCATTACAGAACAAGATGTCACACAGCAATTCCACAACAGGGCTGATGAGGTAAATCACTTACCTTTGGTGTAACATAGATAAAGTTAATAAGCGATCCTTTCTGTCAGTATTATCGAGAACTAGATCAAATCTGGTTTTCTTTGTTTGACTCGGCATATAGAGGCATCTCCTGTTTAACTTGTCAGGTACAGATGCAAATGTGGTTGCTAGCGTAGGTGTAAGAAGTGACCTGGCATATGGAGATGCCAGTACGTAGGAGGCTTGGAGCTCTCATTGCACGGAAGCAGATAGATATGCATAATGTGGGGGGTGGTGTGTGATTCAGCAGGGTAGGGCTGTCATCGGAAGGGTGCTGGTTCAAATCCTGTGGCTGGCAGAGTGAAGTCCCCATTGGGCCCCAGGGCGAGGCCAGGAACCCTTATTACACCAGGGACAGGCTGACCCTGTGCTCTCAAATGTACGTCACTTTGGGTAAAAGTGTGATGTGACCCAGCATAGACAGAGATGAGGATATGCAAGGCAAATTTCTGGACACGGACGCAGACACACTTAATGTCATATGTTTGCGGGAGAACACGTAAGGCCCATGGATGGAAGGACATCATTATTTGGCAAGACCAGCAGTGCACTATATTCCATGCTGGCGCTTTGCACCTTTGCATAAGTGGTTTGTTGGTACTCTGTAGGAAGAACAAAGTATTAGGGTATGTGTGCAGCAGAAAAGCACTTTAACACGTAGGGTAAGCAAGATTTTTTTGCCCTTCGAAGTGCAAACACCAGACTCTGCCAATGCCCTGAGACATGCGTTTGGAAGCAAGGTGTGTGATTTCACAGACCTTTCTGCTGCCTTCCCTCCTACAATTTAGCAGGACCCTTTATCCAATATGCTCAAACGGCCAATGATGAAATCACGCTGGCAAACCTGAGAATCGAACCGGCGACCCTCCGATTACAAGCACGGCACCCAAGCTCCCTGCACAGCGCAGCCTGCTCTCTCACACCTCGTACAGATACACACTCGCCATTCAGATCTACGTGCGTCTCACTCTCCTTCATTAATAAATGAACGTGAGTCTGGGGCCCCTGGTGAATCGAAATGCGGATTAAAGAGAAAATTCTATCGACAGGTGAAAAGGACAAAAAAAGGCGATGATGGCTGACTGAGAGTCCGGGACAGAATAGATTTTTGCTGGCTGGATAATGAGGCTGTAACAAGCGTCAATGGGAGAAATCAAGGTGAAGGCTTTGAAGCTGCAAGCCTCGTAATTATAGCGCTGAGGGAAATGACAAAATTAACAATCTGCCCTCTCCACCCCCCACCTCACACACCGCAGAGCCAATCTGTCATTTGAACAATCAAGTAACACCGTAAACATGTGGTTTGACTCAAAGCGCGGAAGTTCTGCTTACCGTATGGGAACTGGCCTCGATTCAGCCGTGACAGATGCCAAAGCCATCGATGTGCGTACAGCTCATTTTATCTGCCGATCTTGGCATTGATCTGATTGGCAAATATTTTACTTGGCAAGTGCCTTTTAGCTAATGAATCAGCGGATAGCCACGTGGGATGGAAGGGGTTAAGTTTTACGATATCCTTATGATATGACGTCCAAATGACCTTAGCGAGATTGAGGTGTAACTCTGAGGCATAACTGCAGTGCTGTCATAAGTGGGCTATAAAAGTGGGGGGAGGGCTGACTGATTATGTGTTGATTTTGTGGGTATATATACCGCGGCTGGACAGAGGCGGGGGTGGGGGGGGGTTCTGTCCAAGGCAGCGACTGGGGCTGTTTTTCAGAAGGGGGACAATCGTGCCTAGTGATGAAATGGAAAAACATTAGGGGGGAGTTTAAACCAAATACGCCAGAAAGTCCCACTACAAGGGAAAGTGAACCTGCAGGATGAAATGAAGCTCTCTGTTAGAAACCCTGCTGCTGCTTGAGCCAACATGCAGTCGCTGATTAAGCTACAGTGAAACGCATTATTTAAAATTACAGGGGAGCAAGATATAATGAAATTTCCTCATTTGCTTTTATACTGATGTCACGTGAATACTTTTTTTGGGGTGGCATGGTGGCATAGTAGCACTGTTGCCTTGTGTCCCAGGGACTCGGGTTCAAACCTCTGCCATGGTTTCTTGCATGTGGAATTTGCATGTTCTCTCCATGTCACTGTGACCCCCCCCAAACTTCAAAGACAAATTAAGGTGAGTTGGAGTTACCAAACCGCCCATGACTGTGCTCTGCAGTGAGTTCACCATGAAAAAGGAAACTCTGACCTTTCACTGACCATGCTTTACGTCAATGAATGTATTGTCACTGTTATACTTGTATTTATTGTCTTATTGTAAGCACCTTCATTTGTGTTTTGTGTTTACTTTACTGGGAGTCAGAAGAACTGTAAGATTTTCATTGCATAGTGTTACTGACTGTTTACTGTTAGATAAACTCTTGAATCCTCAGTCAGAACGTCAGGTTCTGTTATATTACAGGTGCCCTGCCTGTCACAATGTTACATCAAGGGCGACTTGCATATTATAAGCTGATGAACTGGCTGCTTAGGTGGGCAGGCCTGATGCTTTAGAGGCCTGAGCCTGGCTGTGTTTGCAGAGTGTGCCTGCTCTCCTCGAGTCTCTGAGAGTTTACTGTGGCTACTTACCTCTCCCTCTCCCTGGGTTCATCATCACCCTGGACTGGATAAGCAATGTGGCAGGTGAATATCTGTGTGGCTAAGATACGAGTGAGTAGTACCTCTGTTAGCTACTAAGTAATAACTTTCTTGGCTAGCTAAGATTTCAATTGCTTCATCAGCAGACTGGCTTCTTAAACGAATCATGTTCGATTCCAGTTGTGAATTTGAGCTAGCTACAGTGAAGTAATTCCACTGTAATTCCAGGTTGTGCTGTGAGGATTTGCCTATATATGTGAGGATGTCATTTTCAGATGTCAGTCAATTAAACAAATGACATTCACTGCTGATCATCGACCGGATGAATCCGAAAGCCTTTCGGATCACGTTATTTGTATCAGAACTGATGAAAGATCGCTGATTAAAACCCATTTGATCATTATGCCAGCCTGTGACACTATACCGTCACGACTCACCAGGGTCGTCGTTTTCAGTGTGGCCTGAATGAACATGGCAGTTGTCAAGTTGATAGGGTCTGCCCAACAGCGATCGCATGGAGATGAGCACGACTCCTGAGCTTCAGGGGGAAGACGGCGAACGAGCCATCTGGTTCGAAAGAGGGCGATGTAGTCATGGATAAGTCCGCGGATTAATGTGTTTCAGACAAATGAATGGCTTTGTAGAGGGGCTTAAGCTTTAAACCCCTTTGACAAAGTGTCCCCGAAACAGAAGACTTTGATATAAAGTGTGTACATGCACGCAGACGCAGATCGGGTACGCCCCTTGATTTAAACGGATGGGTTATCTCACAGTAGACCAGCTAGCTCAGGCTCTCGGCTGAGGGCCAGACGGGAGCTCTTCTCACGCAGTGACGTGACAGCGCCACTCTGCCCCACAGGAGTCCCGTCACTGCACACTACCAGCTTCCCTGCTCCCAAGGCAAAGGTATGTTTCCAGGCACCTACTCGCCTATAGAATACTGGGATGTTTTATTAAATCAACTGATTAATCCTGGCTAAATTTACTGTGTAAATCCATTGTGGAGAGAAGATGAAAACAGTGTCTCTGTAAGACCCCACCATACAAATTCGAGGCCTGTCACCTAGGCCCAGTCTGGAGCCTGTTTTGCTTTGAAATTCAATTACATGCAACATGCTTCGTTATTATCGCTTCCTCTCACGTCTTCCCACCACAGTCCTGTGTTTCAGTCACCCCTCTCTGTACCTGACCCTCCGCTTTGCCTAGTCCTCCTAATAACCTCTAATAACCTGACTACAATGCCCCTGCTTTTGAGATTCCATAACTATTATTATAAAAGATGGCAGAGAAAGCAGAACATTCTTTCCGCTAATGCAGTTAGAGTGATGCTTTTTAATGGAGATGCTGTGAAAATGGCCAGGTGTTGCTGGAGATGTAGCATCGGTGCTGCTTTTCAGATCGGGGGCAGTCGGCCTTATTTCCTCTTTTTCCCCACAAAGAGAAACACACGTAACTCTGGTCTCACGCGTAACCGTGGCCTTGGAGTCTCAGTCAGCCAGCCAAGGAAAATGGGGGACATGTCCAAGGGACTCGGGTTCAAACCTCTGCCATGGTTTCTTGTGTGTGGAATTTGCATGTTCTCTCCATGTTACTGTGACCCCCCCCCCAAACTTCAAAGACAAATTAAAGTTGGAGTTACCAAACCGCCCATGACTGTGCTCTGCAGTGAGTTCACCATGAAAAAGGAAACTCTGACCGGTCACTGACCATGCTTTACGTCAATGAATTTATTGTCACTGTTATACTTGTATTTATTGTCTTACTGGAAGCACCTTCATTTGTGTGTTGTACGGATGGGTAACTGTGATGCGCTGGGTGGGAGCTGCGAGAAGGTGCCATTGTCATTGTAAGGAATTCCAAGGGTCCAATTCGGATGGGTAACTGTGATGCGCTGGGTGGGAGCTGCGAGAAGACGCCAGCGTCATTGTAAGGAATTCCAAGGGTC
>JAODKN010000008.1:18523944-18536289 GCA_026774425.1 Petrocephalus zakoni | reverse complement strand
GGTGGCTAACGAGCCACGCCTGCTGCCCGTTTGTCTCTCCCCAGGGTGGCTAACGAGCCACGCCTGCTGCCCGTTTGCCTCTCCCCAGGGTGGCTAACGAGCCACGCCTGCTGCCCGTTTGCCTCTCCGCAGGTGGCTGACGGGCCACGCCTGCTGCCCGTTTGTCTCTCCCCAGGGTGGCTGACGGGCCACGCCTGCTGCCCGTTTGTCTCTCCCCAGGGTGGCTGACGAGCCATATCTGCTGCCTCATGTGGATCACTCCAGCTGCTGCTTGTTTGCCCCCTCGTCAACCCGGTGTAAGAGTGCCTCCCAGTCCTGTGCTGCCCAGTCTGGTCGTTGATGTCAGCCCCTGTGTTTGTCTGTAGTTTCCCCAAACCTGAGCTTCCGTGGTTTGGCACTCTGTGGCCCCTTTGTTTTCCCCTGTTTGCTCCCTAGAGTGGAATAAACCTCCTTTCGTTTGCCCCAGTCCTGGCTCTTGTCTCTGGTCCCTTCCAGTCGTGTCAGAATGCAGAAGCCAAGACTAAGATATGCCAGAGATGATGGTCTCCTTGCTGCATAAGAGTGGCAATCCAGAGAGAGGGCTGTAATGATATACAAGTGCTTTGTTTGTATCTCTCCCTCATCTAGGGGCAGGGATTCAAACCCATGCCCTGGGACAGGTTTTGGCTGGAATTACTAAGGAGGGGATGTTACTCTAGGCTTTAGCTGACACAAAGTGAGTTCAGCATTGTGTTAATTTTATGCTGCCTTTATGGCCTAGTGGGAAGCTTGTGATTTTTTTCCACCTACTGCGTAATGTGTGGAATGAAGGACAGAAGGCCACCCACCTTCTCCGATTCAGCTAAAGTGGGTCAGGGCCATGTCTCCGCCCTGGTGCTGCTTTAAAATATGATGCACGAGTTCTGGGCTCCCCAGGCGGAGTCCCAGTGAGTTGGAGTTCCTCCACATTACTTTCCTTCATAGATATTGTGCTGTAATTTTGATCTCGTCAGCGTTAAAGACTGTGTGCTTCCCACAACAATGACATCTTAGTCATGGTTGGAGTGTTGTGTGTTTGTGTGATTCATTGTTTATTTGGAACTTGTGAAGATTTACTTGGAAACATAATAATGAAAAACACACAGCGTAAAGCTTTTCGCCTCACTGAGGCTACTGCTCATTTGGTAATGAGATAAATCATGGTCCTGATTTCAGCTAGCCACCTGATTCTGTTGGTGCTCCCGTCACTGGGCAGTTCAGTTTTGAGCATGAATTAGACTATTGTGGTTTCAGATCTTCTAGGTTTCATGGGAATTTTCTTGGGGTATCTCAATATCCTTCCACCATCTGAAGACAAGGCAGTTGGCAGGTCAGGCACCATAAACCTTCCCCTACTGTGTGAATGTGTGGCCCTGTGCCACAAATATGTGGCCATGTCCCACGAGTATGTGGCCATCTCCATGAGTCTGTGGCCATGTCCCATGAGTATGTGGCCGTGTCCCATGAGTATGTGACCGTCTCCATGAGTATGTGACCGTCTCCATGAGTATGTGGCCGTGTCCCATGAGTATGTGACCGTCTCCATGAGTATGTGGCCGTGTCCCATGAGTATGTGGCCGTTTCCATGAGTATGTGGCCGTGTCCCATGATTATGTGGCGTGTTCCAAGAGTATGTGGCCGCCTTCCAAGAGTATGTGGCCGCCTTCATGAGTATGTTGGCATGTCCCATGAGTATGTGGCCTTGTGCCATGAGTATGTGGCCGTGTCCCATGAGTATGTGGCCGTGTCCCTGAAATGCATCCCCATCTCACATCAACACTGAGGTTGGGGTGTTAAATGTGTCCTGCTTATTTCAAGCATAAGAACCCAGTATAACCAACCAAAGTAAGAAGTTGGAGTGTGTCAAGTCCCTATTAAACAGCTGCCCGTCTTGGACCATATCCATGACGCCGTCATCTCACGGCAGATGGGAAGGCAGAGTGTGACCTGAATCCGAAGAGGGTGATACTGCTAGAGCAACAAGTGTGAGGAGAAACAGGAACAGAGGGGATGATGTTGTACCCAGAGCACACTCAAAATGAACTGTGTCCTGTATTTTGGCTTCAGCCCAAACCGATTCTGCAGTGTTGATTTAACAAGATCTACCTCGGGGTCTGAAGCCAGAGCTAAGCATCCTTATCGCTCTCATTAAACAAAGCTTTTGACTACCATCTGCGGATTGGGGAGAATGTCGGTGTAGTCCTCTGCCGCACACCGCGGTGGGGGGGTGGGGGCTGTGGCGATACATGCTTTTCTACACCCCATCTGCCCCGAGTCAGTGTTCCCCTCAGAGAAGAGATTTACAACTAGTCTTGTCTTGTCATACCATCCGACACCGGCGGGGTGGGCCGGGACCTTTTGTTGAGATACTTGTGAGGGAGACCCCTGCCACCAGAGAAGTCAGATAGGCCTCAATGTGCCACAGCCATGTGAGCTCAATGCGAGCCCCCAGAACCCACTGCACTGCATACATCTTCTGGTCATACCTCTGAATGATGTGTCGAGAATACAGTGGGGGTGATGGGCGTTCTCATGTCACTTCTCTCGATTTGTGACGTCCGCAGGTTTCATCCGAAGGCTTTGCTGTGTGCCGCCCTCATAAAACCGGACACTCACAAATGATCAGGGACTGCAATGGGAGCGGGCAGCAATGTCAGAATGTCCAGATGCAAGCAGATGCCTCAGAGATTCACTGAGGTGGGCGGACGTTGGTGATCCACCTCCCGCTCCTTAGAGACGAAAGCTTCGAAGAGAATTAGCTACTGAAACATGGGCACTGGCTCCCATCCCACCTCACAGGTTTCGTTAGCTGGATGCATTCTCTCAGCGAATGGCCTGGAATGTTCCGGGAGCTTGGGCTGTCTGCATGCTGTCATAGCGTGTGCCGTGTGGGGGAGGTACGTGCAGGAGGGCAGCTACCACCATGGACCCCGTGGGTGCGGGAAGTGTAATGCGTGCATTCCTCCTAGCACAGCGAAGCCCGGCACTTTGACTGAGTCACTCGTCATCTGGGGGCGATGTAACAGAGGACTTGCTGCTCATTACTCAGCTTAAAGATCATTTTAAAGTACAATGTTGTAACTGTGATTAAGACAGCCCCTGTGGCGCCTTAGGCGACCATTACTGTAAGTGCCCCCTTCCACCTCACAAGCGGTCGGTACGGTGTTAACCCTTGGAAGATTCCACCCTGGGCAGTTGCCCATATTTCCCTTGCCAGGATTTGCCACTGCTCTAACCGCTTACCACAGACCAGGGACCCTACAGACTCTCCCAGGTGGCACGGCGAATCCATGCCACCGGAATCAAACCCATGACCTTCCGGGCAAAGGTACAAATCCAAGACCTACTGAGTCACAATTTGTTGTGTTCCTGTGACCCTGTGAGCCTCACTCTTCAGGCACGCCCCCATGTGTCCCTGCCAGAGACCGTCCCAGGGCTCAGACCCTGCAGCTGTACCTACACCTACACCTGCCAATTATCTGACACCCCTTCAGTGCTGCTTTCTGCAGGGGGTAGTGCTGTTGGATGGGAGAGTGAGTGATTTGTTTTTAACTCGTTCATTTGCTGTTCACCTGGCTGCCACTTGGTGGCAGAATTGGGCCTGGACTGGTCGCACATGGCAGGGGGGTACAGTCAGGAGAGGACAAAGTCACTCTCATTTCATAGGCCACCTGATAAGTGATGCTGGGGAGGAAGAACACAGGCCAGTATTCCTGCCCTCTTCTCTCTATGTGGACGAAGACGGATGTCCTTCAGTTGCGTATAAATCACAGTAAAGGTCAGACCGAGTATGCCATTGGTCCTATAAAACATACATCATAAAAAAATCCTCCTAAACTTCCAAAAGCCTTGTTCAGTAGTTTGAACTTCAAAACATTAATACATTCAACATGTGTCCAGTAGTTTAACGTACCAGTTTCTTATTACCGATATCTGTTTCATGCCAGTGGTGCTGGTACTCAGCTCATAATACTTTGCATATTTATGTACATAGGACATGTTTTTTGGCAATAGTTGAGTCCCTGTCAGCTAATTGAGGGATCCCTCCTGTAGAAACTGCTAATCTCACCTGCTCACAGTGCAAGTAGAATTTTTAAATTACAAATTATTTTTATATTCCATTTTATTTTATAGCAGACACTTTTATTCAAAGTGACATGCGATTTTGAGATGATGATCCCTGTTTGTTAGCTGTGTCAAAGTACGCAACCATCCCAGTTTGGTATTAAGATATCATACGTATCCTTGACAGTTACATTAAAAGGGACAGTAGCCGTCCATATTCTTCTCCAGTTAACTTAGTCACCAAAACAGATGCCATCCTCTGGTTGTGTGTGGATTATAGACAGCTAAGTGCAAAGACCTATAAGGGTGCATATCCACTTCTGTAGATTGAGGAGTCCTTAGATGCATTATCTGGAGAGAGTCTATTTTCTACCATTTATCTGGCAAGTGGGTATAACTAAGTGCCAGTTTCAGAAAAGGATCATGCAAAGGCATTTTGTAAACCCTTTGGGCTATTTAAGTTTAACTGTATGCCCTTCAGATTATGTAATGCCCCTGCTGCATTCCAAAGGTTTAGAAATGCATCACCCTGTTTCCGCGCTCACTGTGCATGTGTGTAACTGCTTCATTTGTTTTCCCAGCTCCTAAAGCGGTCCTGTACATTTACTAAACATTACAAAATGTACTTTTCTTCTTTGCAACTGGGCACCATAATGCACTCAAAGTGGCTTCATGGAATAGTGTTACACAGCGCCCTGGTGGTGGTGGGGTAGTGACTGCAAGAACATACCTGGACCCCTGTTACGCGCCGCTGTCTGTTCAGCTCCGCCCCCGGCCAAGTTCACTCAACTCGGCCCTTGCTCCGCCTACCTGTCTGGACCATGCCCACGACTCCCCGCAAGACCCCTGTCATTTCCGTCCGGCAAAAGTGAAAAGCCGGACAGAAAGGACCTTTGAAAGCTTTGCTCACTGACTTTGGTTTGCTTATTGGCTTGATTATTAGTGTATGACCGTTTTTGGTTTACTGGTTTACGATTATTGGCTTTGCCCTTTTTCTGTACCTCTGCCCTGGTTTGTTTCCTTTTTGTTTTACGATCTCTTGCCCGGTTTTTGGTTTACGTCTTTGCGTGCCCTCGGATTCTGACACTTTGCTTTGTGTATG
This sequence comes from Petrocephalus zakoni, assembly GCA_026774425.1. NCBI lineage: Eukaryota > Metazoa > Chordata > Actinopteri > Osteoglossiformes > Mormyridae > Petrocephalus > Petrocephalus zakoni. Next base: position 18,531,104 of record JAODKN010000008.1, on the reverse strand, counting down.
TTCTGTCTGTGTGTTAGGTGCGTAGGGAGTGATTGCCGGTTTTGTTTGCCAGTTTTGTGTATACTGTTTGGTTAGGGAGTGAGGGGTAGTACTTGTTCTTTGATTTCTCATGCACGTAGTTACGTTGGATTTGGGTTGCGTTCGGTAGTTGGGCTTTGTTTGTTATTTTGGCTATAATCACTCCTGAGGCCTTTTGCACTGGGCTTGTTTGTTCTGTGTCTGTCGCGTGAAGAAATCAGAAAAATATAAAAATATACCCCTTTGTCCACGTGTGTTCCCCTATCCTCATTCCCCTTTCCCTTCCATTCCGTTACACCCCAACCCTAGACTGGGGCTCGTAACACCCCATTATGTGTGAGGGGGGCAGATTTTTAAGTATTCTCACCTTGACTAGCATTTGTTTAACGTGAATTTCTCTTCAGATGTAGCATGATCACGGGTGGTGGGGTGTTTCCTTCTTGGGAGAATTTGATTGTAATGGGAATCTGATTGTTTGCACCAGAGTAACAGAGCTGCCACGGTGGCCAAGGGTGTCGCTAAAGGTAAAATCTGTTGGCAAAGACCAGAGACGAGCTGCCACCCTAGCAGGCAGACATTGGAAGCCCCAGTGTTCTGTGGGGTCCCTGACAGGATGGGATGTCGGGGCGACTTCCAGGACAGAGCAGGAGATACATAAATACCTCATTAGTGCTGTGTAAGTGTATGTCTGCTGTGCTCAGTCCCATTTACAAAACAACATATAGCAGCATAAAAGCGAAAGTTCCTTTGCTTGCAGGCACAGGGTCTACGGTGAGGGATACAGGAATTTGGCACCCTGGGGCACTTCTCTGGACACCAGGAACAAGCAACAGCAACCAAAAAGATTTGCCTGGCACTCAATACCCAAGACAACATTAAAATCCTTTAAACATTCAGCAGAACATTAAAGTACTGTATGTTCTCAGTTTTACAATAGACTCAATGGGCCGGAAAAATTTACTCTGCAAAGCAGAAATACTCGAATACATCAACTCTGAATGCTTCACGTAATTACTCTCCCCTGAGGCACTTTCCCATTATTAAAAATAAAATCCTTTCTGAAGTTTTAATTGATTTTTTTTTTTTTTTGCTGTTTAATTACTGCAGTTGGACCGAGAAATTCACTATACAACATCACACTTACAGGGCTGGTTTATTAGAAAAAAAAACACAACCTTTATTTCAACTGGTGTCGCCAACATACTCTTTATAAATGGATGTCATACCTCAATCACCATATCTTTAAAAAAAATAATAAACAGGTGACTAACGACGACTATGATGTGCCTCTCTCTCTTCATCAAAATATATACGGCCATGTCTGTTTATGTAACGAAGACTGCCTCAGAAAAACCTGCCCCGGGGCAGCGTGGGGAACCGAAATGCAGATGCGGAACAAGGAATGCGATCCTCGATCGGGAACAAAAACGGAAAGGAAAACGATGGCAAACGACTCGACGGTACATGCAAAAACAAAAAAACTGTCTAAAAAAACCACAGGGACGGGAGCTCTTTACGAATAAAAGACCAAATAAAACAGTTTAGAAAATATAAATTCAAAGGTACTTACAGGAAAATAAATAATGGTTGCCATGCACACAGCAGGGCGTACACTAGTATTTGGAAACTCGATGCATCGATTCATGAGTGTCAGTTGTGTGTGTGACACAGGTGTGAAGCTCATATTCACAAAGATTCCTTTATTTTTTGTCATGCTTCTTATATAGTCCGATTACATCGCTCTGTCCCAGCTGCTCTCTCCCAGCCGCTCTCTCCCGGCTGCTCTCTCCTGAGTCCCGGTTAGTAGGCTGCAATTTCTTCTCCTCTTGAGGCCATTTTTCCCCTCGTCTTGTCCAGTGCTGTGCCATGTGAGTATATATATATGTATATATATATTCCCTTTTTTCGTTTGGTACATTAAGTGAAAAGGTCGTAGGGCGTCGTTCTGGGTGGAGTCTCTCAGTGAGCAAACAGGAAGGGGAGGAGCCTATGCAGGATCAACAGGGTGATGTAGAGTAGGGGGTCTGTGGTGGTGACGGTGCCAGAGCCTGGCAGAACAAAACAAGGAAAAGAATGAGAGAAAGGATAGTTATTAAAACAGCCAACTCCATCACTGGCATCCCTTAATATGTGATACTGTCTGTACTGGGACAGATGGAAAGATGCTTCCGAAATTGAGGGGGTAAAGGAAGGTCCAAGGAAACACCACATTTACATATTTTTGGGGAAAAAAGCTTGTAAACTATTTCCTTCTTCCAAATTTGATCTGAGGCTAACCTGAAAGCCCGGCCTGCAGGCCCCAGGTGTGACCTGTGACCCACAGCTGGCTTGCAGAGACCAACCAGATGCTTCCTGAGACATTTACAGGCCAGCATAAACCACGCAACCAAGTTTTGACAGCCAGGCAGCTCCTGCGCATTGCTGATGACCTCAGCGACAATCCAGACTGATCATATTTTGTCCTTATCTCTTTTTTCAATGCAGTAATTAGCCCAACAAGCATATGCTACACACTAACAGGTGACAAGCTCTTTGTGACAAGTTAGAGGTCCACTGCAGTTCACTTCCACCCTGCATACTGACTATGCCCTCTTGAAAAAGAAAATTTTAAATAAATTCTGCTGGCAACTATTAAGAAGGCTGGCATGACAGAGGATGTGATGATATGCTCCATACTGCCCCCTGCAGCAAGCAGCACTTAATGTGAAAAACCCGCTAGCAAAGTCACAGGCCAGTGTGTTAAAATCCTTCTCCAATTTCAATGCCACCTATTCCTCATGCTATCACTAATACTGAGTTTGTTACCGTTTATACTAATGTATAAAAAGATCCAAGCTTGATTGATTATTTACGCTGAACAATTTAACAGCAGGGAAAGGCGAATTCCCAGTAATAAACCAATGATAAAATGTGACCAAGGTCATAAGAGTGACCAGTCCAGCTTCTCAAGGCTCCCACACTTTGCATCCACATTCCTACATCCAAGCAAGCAGGAGCTACAAAGCTTATTTGAACATTTTAATTAGCCTGATCAGCAGCATTAAGGCGGCATTCAAAAGTTTGGGGTCACGTAGAAATTTCCTTGTTTCTAAAAGAAAACAGTTTTTTTTGTCCATTTTAAATAAGATCAGGTTAATCAGAACCATGGGGTACACATTGTCAATATTGTCAATGACTATTGTAGCTGGAAATGGTAGATTTTTTTGTAGTATCCAAAAAAAGTGTACAGACCATCAGATGGTGATATGAATGCGCAACCAGCAATTCTGTGTTCCAATAGCGCTGTGTCTGCTAATCCAAGTTTATCATTTTATAAGGCAAATCTGATCATTAGAATTCCCTTTCGAAATAATGCTAGCAGAGCTGAAAACTGTTGTACTGATTAATGAAGCAATAAAACTGGCCTTCTTCAGATTAGTTGAATGTCTGGACCATCAATGATTGTGTGAATGACTGAAGACTCAAAATGGCCAGAAATGAAGAATTTTCTTCTGAAACTCATCAGACTTTTCTTGTTCTGCGAAATGTAGGCTCCTCCATGGGAAATGGCCCCAAACTTTTGAATGGCCGTGTATGTCTTCAGACAACAATTCCATGTGTTTGCGTGTTACACATTTGTGCTGCTCTAAAACACGACGGGACCCTCGGCCTTTTCACCCTACAGGCCAATTCTGTGCCCCTCCCTAAAGGAGCCTGCCTTTGCTTCTCAGACCCAGGGTAGATGCTAAAGGGGCTACTTCACCAAAGCTAGTCTGAAAGGCTTCTGCCCCAATGAAGGTGACAGGTGGCGTGGCTCCCTCAGCCCCCTTAAGGGGTGGCTCCCTGAGCCCGCTGGAGGCGTGGCTCCCTCAGCCCCCTTAAGTGGTGGCTCCCTCAGCCCCCTTAAGGCGTGGCTCCCTCGGCCCGCTGGAGGCGTGGCTCCCTCAGCCCGCTGGAGGCGGGGCTCAGCCCGCTTAAGGGGTGGCTCCCTCAGCCCGCTAGAGGCGTGGCTCCCTCAGCCCGCTTAAGGGGTGGCTCCCTCGGCCCGCTAGAGGCGTGGCACCCCGCTTAAGGGGTGGCTACCTCGGCCCGCTTAAGGGGTGGCTCCCTCGTCCCGCTGGAGGCGTGGCTCAGCCCACTTAAGGGGTGGCTCCCTCGGCCCGCTAGAGGCGTGGCTCAGCCCGCTGGAGGCGTGGCTCCCTCGGCCCGCTGGAGGCGTGGCTCAGCCCACTTAAGGGGTGGCTCCCTCGGCCCGCTGGAGGCGTGGCTCAGCCCGCTTAAGGGGTGGCTCCCTCGGCCCGCTGGAGGCGTGGCTCCCTCGGCCCGCTGGAGGCGTGGCATCTTCAGCACCACTGCTGATAGCACAGTTTGCTCTGACAGCAAGTGTGGCGGAAAAATGCTGAGGCTGACTGGATTTGCCAGTAGGGGTGTATGTGTGAGTGACTGGTGTGTGAGCGTGCCCTGCGATGGGTCGGTGCCCCATCCTGGGTTGTTCCCTGCTTTGTGCCCGTAGCCACCAGGATAGGCTCCGGACCCTGAACAGGATAAGCGGTTTCAGAAGATTAATGGATGGATGCAAACCAACGGCCATTTTCTCCTCAGGCATTTTCTTTTCTGGCTTTGTTTCCTAATTTTACTGCTGCTCAAAATGGTCAGCAGGGGTGATCTGCAAGGGCCCCCCCCACAAGCTGCTCCCCGGGCGCTGAATTAGTGGCTCACTGCTATTTCACATAGGGCTTAAATGCAGAGGACACACTTTGTTGTGGTGTGTCAACAATGACAATTAATCACTTTCACTACACTTATAGAATTCTAATCACTTCAATGCCGATAAACTAACGATCACTGCCAATCCGTGGTGGAACAATATCTGAGCTGAGCTTAAACTAATGAAAAACCCAAATCTTCCATAATCGTTCACATCACAGTTAAATTACACCCTACCCTAAAGCTGCAAAGGTCACCATGCTTCTCTCGCACTGCGGAATCTATAAGGTGTAATATACTTCTGCAACTCACTGCTGCAGGGTTGCTTTAAATCCAGCTTAGGACTCCCCTCAAATGACCTTGGGATCTGACACTCAACAACCACAGGTCATCACCCTACGAAACCTTCCCAAGCAGACTGCTCTCGTCCACCTCAATCCATGGCATTGCAACAGAAATTGCACAATGCACTGTTTTCCATTCATGTGGATAAAGCTTGTAAACCTTTTGTGTATTTCCAAGGTTTTCTCTCATTAAACGCAAGTTGATAGAGCAGGGCTCCACCCTAATGCTGTAGGCTACGGTTACCACCAAAGCACTGGTTCCCCAAATAAAACTCAGATACAACATCAACAGTGGCTTCACTCCTCTGCATGCAGAGTCCTGTCTACCCTGACAGTGGTGCCTTGGATTTGCTATATTGATTTATTTATATTTTCACTGCAACTGTCACACAAATCATTTTTAAAAATTACAAAAAATACAAACTGAAAGTTCACTCACCTCTGGTTTTTTGTAATAAAAGGTCAGCTGCTATTATAATCTTTCCAAACATTTGACTGTGTCTTATAGAAATTTCAGCCCGGTATCTCCTGGACGCCTGCTCTGTGAGGACATCCCATCTGTGACGAGGGAAGCCTCACACCAGCGCCTTGTCAGAGCCCCCATTTAGCAGGCTGTCACACCCCTCACTGCAGACACAACCCAGCACCAGCCTTCATTAGACCTGCAGACCACCGCTCCACACACACTTAATTAACCCAACGAGATCATGTGGGTGAGTGACATCGCTTAGCTCTGGAGGACCCGGTGGACTGGTGGACCCGGGTGGGAGCGGCAATGGTGTTTAACACCACTTACACAATGCATTTGCATGTGGCCCCTGAGGTTTTGGGGCCACCTGTTGGCCACAAACAGTCACTACAATAAATATTAAATTAACACCTTCCATATTTAGTATGTTCTGCTAACCAGCTAGCTAGCTACAATCCTGGACTATTGCTAGCTATTTATTTAATTTTTAAAACAACAGGGGGTGGAGGGGCCGAGCGACCCTGAGACAACAAACCCACCTCTTGTGGAAGGCATGTAACACAATCACTGGGTAGCGTAAGTGGGGGCAGCCCTGGAACCCGCCACCAGACCTGCGAACCCGGAACTTAGTCTCAAGGCTTCAGGTTGAATCACTTTCCTTTCTCTCTAAAGCATCAGCTTTTTTTCATTGAGAGACGCAGCAGGGCATTCTGGGAGGTCACAGGGCATTCTTTAACACATTCTCCCAAAATGCCCTATGAGCTCACAGACACATGTGAGTGGCAGAAACTCAAGATGAGCAAAATGGAGGATGAGGGATCTATAGCGACCGTTGCCATGGCATTCTCTAAATATATAAATCTGCTCTTTTGAATTATGTGGCTTGTCTGTGAACGGAATGGCGCCAGATTCTGATGAAAGGTCATGTCTGCTGATCACAGGGGAATGAAATGCTGAGTACAGGTTATGAATCATTTTTCTGCATTACATTATATTTCAAATACCTCCCCCAAATACCTGTAATTTCCCAGCTCTTCATTGAATCTTTTATTAAATATAAATATACATTATAGATTTTACATTATAGGGTAAGAGGGGCTGGTTTCACTAATAAAGGACTTCTCCATAACCTTCTGCAAAACGTGATACGGATTCTTCAATTTTAAAGAAATCCGTCAATGGCTTAATTTCAAGGTAAGAGCACATTGCCTTATTACCTAAATTTAACTGTATTATATGGTTATATAAGACATATTTAATGGGAATATCCTTTTGAGTTGCCACTTGTCTGTGGTAATTACCACAAACACAACTTGTACGCTGTATGCACATCCAAGTTATTAAAAAATGTTATCATTATTGGATTTTTTCAGGAAAAAATTAAGATTTCACTTCTTGATTAACGTTAATAAATGCTAAGTTGGCATTTATTTGATTTATTATATTTGATGGTATTATTTATTTCTTTTATTTATTTCAACTTTATTTTATCAGGTAAATTAAATTAAAACGCCCTTCGTGTTTTGTCCCCTGTTTTGCCCTCTGGCGGGGCTTGATTTGCCACACCTGACCCTCATTGTCTTTGCCCAGTGTAATTTGCGCCGCTTGTTTCCCCTGACCAGCTGCCTCTCGTTTGACCCTTA
>JAODKN010000008.1:18503038-18513793 GCA_026774425.1 Petrocephalus zakoni | reverse complement strand
TGGCAGTGAGGAGATCTCCAGCCCTGCGCTCTCTGCTCTGTGGCAGTGAGGAGATCTCCAGCCCTGCGCTCTCTGCTCTGTGGCAGTGAGGAGATCTCCAGCCCTGCGCTCTCTGCTTTGTGGCAGTGAGGAGATCTCCAGCTCCGCGCTGCGCTGCGCTGCGCCACTAACCCGGCGCACGGACGCCAGCTCCACTCTCCGGGCTCCGGCACGCAGCCTCGACCTATGAGGAGAAATCTCACAAACTGACGTCCCAGCCAAATGCCAGCCCCGGAAAACATATAAATACAGATGATTCATGTTGTTTTCCATGCAAGGAAAAACAGACAGCCCTTAGAGAAGACGCGTTCGCGCGTGGGACGCGCTTTTATTTAACGTGTATTACCGAACCGTCAACGATTTAAGAGCCGTTTTTTTAACCCCCCTGCCTTTTATCTGCCGCCTAATCTCGGCTATTAAAAGTAGTATAATCCACCAACTGGTGTAACCAAGAGAGATAACACTTTATTAAAGATTAAAAATGCAGCAAATGTGCAATGAACTGTTTATAGTTTGTAATATTGTAAACTGTATCTTTGATAAATAATGCTTAATTGTTCCTTTAAAATAGACTTTACTAAGCCATTCTTAAATAAAGTATATTTGTTTTTATAACAAGTTTAGAAGATCAAGTTTAATGATAGTAATAATGATGCACGTCTTTAATCCGCCTGCTTTAAATCTGTTTTAGCTGGAGTGCAATGGCTCCATCTTCTTTTTATATCTGGCGTTTCCATTTTTAGCAGAAGACTATCTAATGGTGATCGCACTGCTCCATGCCTTAGGAGGAACATTACCCTAGAAAGGTATCTAAGGGCAGGGACCCACCAAGGTGGGATTCCTGATGGTGGTCTCACTTATTTTCCCCCAGCAGTGTGCAGCTGTTGCCACACTTTGGGCTGTTGTGGTTGAATTAGGCTGCGTGTAACATCAGTGCATCAGCCCCCGCCGTCTACCAAACCTTATGAGTATCAAATTAGTGGAGGGGCACAGTGAAGACCATGGCGCAGACAGCTATTGGGATGCAGGCATTGTCGGTTCGGGAACCAGGAGGCCATCGTTAGGTCCGTTGTAAGGAATGTTAATACGTTATGAGAGGTGGGCCTTTCAGAATGTACCACTTCCTGTGGGACTGCTCCCTGCAGAGTTCAATGACATTTCGGCCAGGGCTTGGCCCGCAGCACCCCTTGAGAGACCTGCCTGGATGTGCCCCCCCTCCACAAAGGTGAAAGGCTTCCACAGAGTTTTGCCATTAATCTCCCCCAGCCAGGCATGCAGCTGTCTCCCAAAGCAGGGAAGGATGGAAGACAGGGGGAAACACTGTTAATGTTGTTAGCGACAAGGTTCTGTTCAGTCTGGCTTTTCTACTAGGTGCTGCACTGGCTAAGATGTGGCCAGAAGCTGCTGCTTCATGCTGGCCAAGGGTAGCTCCTCTTGTGTACCTCTCACTGCTTTTGAAGTTTTGGCCATTGGCACGGAGGCGGAGGTTCGGGCCTCAGCCACTGACTGCTGCCCCTACTCCCACCCAAAGGCTGGGGCATCCTTATCCTCGTACAAGGAAATCTATCTGGTGATATATGTTATTATATATCCCAGTGGCAATATATAATAAGCAGCTGCTGCGGGTAGGCATCAAACTAAAGTGTCTTAATGGGGCATCAGGGCCTTCCCAAGCTGGTGTTGATCCCACACGTGTCTGGAACTCTCCTGGGACGATGTAATGCAAGAAATGTTATCGGCTGCTGTTTCTCTGATGGTGGTAGAAGCAGAAACGGGTAGTGCATGCGCCACAGTCACCATCAGGGCTGCGATCCAGTGACCAGCTTGGCATTGGGTCTGTAGAATCACCTCATACACGTCATTACACCTGGTGCACCTCAGAAGGGATCATCTCAAGCAGGGATAATCTTTCAGAATAGCATTGTATTCATGAGCATCTACCTTTTTTTGACATGTACTAATCAGTTTCTTTGCAAACAGCCTGAAGGATGACTAATACTGTCATATGACCTCTTTCTACTGTTCAGCAGACCACTGTGTTTATCCCTTTGCTTGCAAAAGTGCATTTTCTTGTGTAAAAAGAGATGAATGCAGCACAACCCTGCTACAGGTTCCCACGTAATAATCCCTCGAAGGACGTATTAGATGGAGCTGGATGTTCCTCCCTTAAATTGACTGTGAGTTTCCACTTGCATCTCTAGCAAGAGCATGGACTTCACGGGAAGGCACATGGAGTCTGAGTTTCTGTCCACACTTGTCTGTAGCCTATGATGGCTTCTCTCCAGCCTTCCATATAAGTGGCATCCCAGCCTCCGACTGTCCCTCTCTCTTTGAATGATTAAGATGTCTTCCCCTAGCCAAGTAAGCGGAAACGATGAGCGGTGAGGCCGGCCTGGCATCTCTATACATCACCCTAGGCATGATGGTGTGTTAATTGCTTAATTAACTCAGGGACCAATATACTTTCAATGTACTTTGTGTCCCTCATTTGCTTAAGTGTTTCCTTTATTTCCATAGTAACCTGTTTGTTTACACAGTGAAGAAATAGTGTACGAATTCTAACAATAAAAGCTATGCGAAAACTCGAGATGAAGCAATATCACATCTACTCGTGTCACAACGCTGCAAAGAACGCTTACAAGTGGCACAGCAACACAGAGCCATGTTTCGTGGAAACTGTCAGTCGCCTGCGAGCCCGACACGTGAATAATCACCTCCCAAGCTTTCAGTAATAATAATAATTTGTAGAAAATACACAGATGTTCTATTTTGGGTCACGTGTTGTGCTTATATGTTTTGTTTTCAATTAATCTAAAATGTAGATTTGAAAATGTTATTTAAAAGAATGTATATACATATTTACATTTATTCATTTATTCAATTTTTTTTTGTCAGGACAACCTAGAAGGAAATCTTTGGAAGAAAAATAAATGCTCAGTGCATCTGGAGGCAGTAATCTTCACCAGACCCCCCTCCTATCTCTATATATATATATATATATATATATACACACACACACACACACACACGCACACATCCCTGAAACAGCACATCTGCATTAACGAGGCTGATAATAAATGATGTTAGCACTACAAATAACAGCTGAAACTAGGATGAGGCTTTTAACTGAAAGACTGCACCCACTCTCACCCACTCTCACATACATTACCATTTGATACAAGCAGTATTTCACTTAAAAAATAAACAGGTTTCTGACACTGTGGCTTAGGAGTGCCAGTGTAAACACGTTGTAACTATGGAGGGTTTATTTGGAGACTTCACAGTGTAGGCATTGATAAACCATCCTTAGGGTTGCTAGTGGATAGTCGCACATATGTGTCCTTTGGAAGACGGTGCAAGAAACACTCCTGATGGAACAAGAGCTTTAGCCTGATGACAGCACTAGGGCACCTTTGCTGACCACCACCCTCAGGCTCTTCCCCTTACCTCCTAACCTGCACTTCTTACATATGTATGAAGAGAATGCTTGGACAGAGTCACGGCGTCTCATAAATACGATGGGGACCTCCAAAAGCAGGGATGCTCCTTGGCTTTATCTGAGGAGCCAAATAAGCTTCTGGGTTTAAGGCAGCAGAGAGAATGGGGGAGTGTGTGGGGGGGGAATTCGGCGCTGGGAAACGCTCACACCTTTTCATGCCATTGAGGAGATCAAATTCGGAAAGGCCGTCTGAGTATGCGCAGGCCGTCGGAAGGAGACGGCACGTTGGATTTAAAGGTCACTCCTGGTCTCTGGGAGACAGCCAGGTATCTCTCAGAAAACCAACCCTTGAATCTGCAGTTTTGCATCTAGCTGAAAATGACTTATTCACAGTTCTGCAGGCTCAGTGGCAGCTACAAGAGGAAAATGATGCTGAAGTCTGACATTAAACCTCTGCATGTCTCCGGCGCGGCGCTGAAAGACGCGATATTAATGCCAGCGCGCTTGGTTATGTAAGCCGTCCTTCCGATCGCTATCAAATGCTCCCTTTCTATGTTTCTGCCCCACAGAACCTTTCAAAAGCCGGCTGGTAATTTCGTGGCGATGGGGCTCTCGGGCGGGTTATCGCCCGGAAATCTCCCCATTATTCCCACTCTGTTCGACATCGCAGCGGACGGGAGGATGATACGCGCTTTATTCTCCGCTCGGGGGGGACGGAGATAATAATTGTAATTGTGTTTTAAATAAACGCTTTTGAGAAAAAAAGAGGGGAAAATGTACAATATAAGCTATGAGCTGTGAAAAAGACGTCCTCCAAAGAGGTGGCCTCACACGAACACCACGTTGTTAACCCTGAGGCAGAAATGACTGCTAGCTGTTTAAAAACGCAGTGTGTGGGAGTCTCCCTGCTGCCGCGGGACAGAACAATCGCTCACATGATCGCGTGACCTTAGACATATATATATAATTTGTACCATTTAAGGCTGCCCCATTCTGGGTTATCCCCTGCCTTGTACCCATAGGTTCCGGGTTTGTCTCCGGACCCCAGCCTCGAATAGGACAAGCTGGTACAGAAAATGAATGGAGGGGCCATTTAAATCTTCTTATTCAAAATGCCACATAGTGAAATAGTTATCGAAATAAAGGACATTTGTATTAAAACATTGTCCTTCTCAGCAACACAGTTGAACTCCATTGAATTAGTTTGTACATCTTACTGGGTGAATAGTGTTATATATTTCATCCATGACCTCTCAGAATTCAATTTATTTATTTTATATTGAGCTGTGGAGTTCTGTGGCAGAAGGTAACCCGGATTTTATTGGAGTGTTTTAGATTGGGGCTAGAAGAAAAAATCAATTTACTCTATGTGCCTGTGTGTTTGTGTGGCACGGTGTCCCTGTGACCAGTGAGATAATCATTTTTGGGCATCAAACATCACCTGGTGTGGTGTTTCGGTGCGGGTCGCGTTCCTGGTGTCACTCCTGCATTCACACTGCAGCTCTCCATGGCTTTCCATTAAAATCCCAGCACAGACATTTTTATTTACGGCAGGCGAGGCCTACCCACTCAGTGGGGCTGTTTAAAAAGAGAGGTTCTCTTCATTTGGTTATTTATGTACCTATCTACCCATTTATTTATTTACTCTTTTCCTCAAACTGTGACCACCCTCCAGAGCCAAGTGGGCCTCTCCCCATGACTTTCGATCACTCGTTTCATACTTGTTCTTTTTCAGCCCTCGAAATAAACTCAGAGCGAGTAGTCAGCAATTTTTCCTCGGGAGGTATTCACAGTCTGGTTTGCTTCAAGTCTGCGTGGCGGTTCTCTTGTCCTGCGCATTGTGAGCACGCATGAGACTTTACTTACACAAACGTTCTCAGGGCAGAATGAAAACCAATCAGGTCTTGTGTCGTATGTCAGACCAAACCAGTCAAATATCTAGGTCCCACTTTCTCTAGCTGAATGCGTGTGATGAAAATGAGGGGGCATGGCCAAACTAAGGGGGCATGACTGAACAAATAAGGGTGGATCAAAGTGAAGGGGTGTGGTCAAACAGAAGGGAGTACTTGACGAGGAGAAGGGCAGAGGCGTGGCCAGAGAAAATGAGGCGTGGCTAAAGAGAATAAGGAATGTCTGAATGCACGTGGGCATTGGCCCCTGAAAGCATGCTCAGAGTAACTGGACAAACAAGTCTTATAGGAAATGAGATTGTTATTGTGCATGTTGTTTTAATGCATAAGAACTTGCACACCACTGACTTTTTAAACGGGGTAAGATTTAAGTCACACATCTAAGCAAGTTTAAACTCCTGCAAATGGCCTGATGCTGTCTTGCTAAGTACCTCTCCTAAATTGCCCCAGTAAATATCCAGCCATGTAAGTGGACAGCAGCTGTAATCTCTGGATTAGCCGGCACTGTTATTATGTTACTATAATAATATAGATAAAATGATACCGCAAACTGTAGTAGCCATAGAGGCCTGTTTGAAGAGATGGATGGAATACTCTGGGACTTATGACTGCAGGCTGTGCTGACTGTTCCCCACCTCCGCTTCACAGTCAGCACAGAGGCGGCTGGGAACAGAGTTGAGAGGGACTCATTATCTAAATATAGCCTGTGCATGAAACACAGGCGAAACTTTAAAAGGAAAAAAAAGTGTCAAGCCTCGCTGGGTGAAATAAACTTTCCCCTTGTACTTCCGTGTCATAAAAACACGACACTGTCTCCCTGAATAATTAATCCATATTGATATACCCAAATGTCAGGGTTGGGGGGTGGCTTTTAATACAAGAAGCGCGGCGGTGCTTTTAATGAGGGGGCACAGGCGAAGTTACGGTAAAGCCAGAGCCCTGGCTCGCGTTCCTCTTCGCAGGCACTAAATTACCTCACGAGCAAACGCTTCAGCCCAGCCCTCCGGCTCTGTAAATCGGCCGTGTCCTTCATAACCGGCCAGCGGGTATCCTGTCCAGGGGTGTGTGAAACTGAAGGTCTGGCATCTAAGGAGGGAACGCCGTAAGTCAACTGTGGCCATTGATGTTATCAACATTACTATATTATTATAGTTTTATAAGGCGCGATTATACCTACTGTATACTCAGTCTTAATGGCATTTTAAACAAATGTACAGATCTGCAATAAAATTAATTATAAATTTGGATGCAGGTTTATAATTAAACAGAATGAATGTATCAAAGCTCGAACGCACACTGAACACTTGGTAGTGTGAGATAAAATGGAAAAACACAAAAATCCATAAATACAACACAGACAGGTGTTACTGGCAATCAGAAATGACCAGTTTGGGGTCCTTTGGGAAGATGCACATGTAATAGGTAGCTTAAAAATGCTTAAAAAACGCTTGTAACAGTTGTTGTCCGGCTATATAACTATAGAACGTGACATAGTCATACTCACAGCATGAATTTAAAATATGGTATGTCATTTTCTGCTTCAACAAGTCAGAAGTATATTGCACCACAACAATACTGGATAAGACTTCTTCTGGCAAGCAGGACCCACTCCTTACCGTCTCTATATACACCGGAAGAGTTCCTAGAGAAAACCAGAGTAAGTATAGAAGAGGGTGGGGTAGCAGGAAATGAAGCTTATTCTCTGAACTACAGAACAAGTGAAATGATGCTTTCTAAAGAACATTATATCACCTTTAACTAACTGATGGATTTTATCATAAATAGCCTTTCAAAAAAAGACCATATTATATTGTCGTATATCTCTAACTCACAATGTGTAAAAAAAGAATACACCTTCTCTCCCTAGTACCTAGATGCAGGCTTTAATAAAATACCCTATTAAATAATCTTAGTGTATTGTGTTTAGTGGGTTCCTGGCAGTGAGATAATACATCAGTGCGTTCAATCTTGAGAAATGATTTTTTTTCAGATATTCTTTTCTTTTTGTGGCAGATAATATTTACTTGTCTGAATGTGTTTCCCACTGTGGGCAGAGATGCATTTGTGTCTGTCCGAAGGACACTGATTACTAGCATTAATTCCCATAGATGCCAAACAAAAGCAGCAGGATTCTATGGAAGTGGAACTGAGGTCCATCCTCTTTGAAGCATCCGCATCCTGCGCTCCGTCACATTCTGAGCTTGGCGGTCCACGTTCCGCGTCTCCCCTGCGGAACCAGTTTGGGGGACTGCATCTGTGATGCTTTTTAGACTCTCTCTCTCTCTCTCGCAGGGGAGGGTGCAGATTTTTCTAATGACAACCTGAAGGAGGGATTTCGGCCCACCTGGGTCTGTCGGAAAACGATGAGCGCCAGACCCCCCCATCCCGTCGTGTTCCCTCCCCTGGGAAGCAGTGCACTGTTTACTCTCTTTCGGCTTTCATAAAGGGAACCGTTTACTATTTCACATTCAAAAAGAGAGAGTCTATTATTTTCATTTTTTTTGTGCCAACTGAAATGAAAGTCTGCAACAGGGGGAAGAGAATAGCATCTATAAATAATTCAATTAGGGCTGGTGGTGCTGGTGGTTGATGTCGAGTTAAGGATTTGGCCTGGCAGGGTCAGTTCCAGGTGGATAGAGGTGGGCAGCGTGGAAGCTGGTGACTGAGTCGTTAGAGACGATCTGGCTTATCGGATCGGCAGAGCAGTGCCCTGCTGGGGGGGGGGTCCGTAAAGGCCGAGAGCAGGCCGGTTCTTTCCTGGCCCTTTTTCACACCACCTTCCATGTTCTTTCAGCCTCACAGCTGGTCGGCAAGCGAGGGCAGAGATTCCCAGCCAGCTGGCCCTTTCGCTGTGGCTCCGGACCACATCGGCAGCGCTAGCGCTGTCGATTCTGTGTCGGTGTGAGCTGCCCTATGTCCCACGCCTGCACATAGGTTAGCTTTCTATTTCCTGTCACTGAGCCCGTCGGGGGCAGACGCTGCACCCTCCCTCTGCTACATCTCCTTCTAAATCATAACGTCATGGTAGCTCCTGCCCTTTGGCGCCCGCCATCTATGGAAAGCGGCGTTTGCGGGGGTCTGAAAAGTGCCACATGCTTGATTACTGATCATTGCTATTCTGTGAGCCCCTTTCACAGTAGATTATATCATATTGTTTAAGAGCTTTATTATTTAATTAAAGCCAGATTCAGATTAAATCAAATATTCAGCACCTGGTTCAAGGGAGCAGCAACAGTCAGAACCAGAGCTCCTTAACCATTATGCCCCCTAGTGGCCTTTCAATATCTTCCATGCCAGTGAGGAAAAAACTGGAACGGGGACTATTCTCTGCTCTGTTGAGTCCCACAAGACCTCATTGCAGCCGTGTCCTTGGGAGAGGGCAAACGCTTCATGACCAGCCCACAGAAAGTGCTGGAATCGTCAGAGGAGGAGGGAATGCCCCCAAGCCATGATAAATCAAAGCCGAGTGTTCATTTAGGGACAGCTAATTGCACTGTGTGAATGTGAATAACTCGGTTATAATTCAATCGATTCTATTAACAAATCGGTGGCAGTAAAATTTCCAAAGTTATTTTCAGAATTACCCTTAAAATACAATAACAACAAATTCAAATAATTATAGACAAAACAATTAAAATGAGAGTATTCAAGGGTCCTTTTGTTTTAATTTCTGCAATTATGATTAAGCAATTAAACTGTCCCCTTAAATGAATAGCAATAACTACTGCGCAAATTAGGTCTGAGACGCTTTCGGACTGACATGTAAGCTCAACAGCGTGGAATTTGTTTTGACATGCAGCAAATGAATACACTCTTACATCATTATATTCAGCATTGAGAAGCCTGCTTTGTTTGCGCTGTTTGGTGAGTGTTTCCTTGTAAGGGTATTAGGTAGGGGGTGTTGGGCTCTGACATACTGCTTCGTTGAGAGGTACAGCACGCTTCCTTTTCGCTCAGACTTGCCAGGATCGGATGGTGATGTGGCTCGCATCTACACCACCAGCTCTATGTATTTAATCCTGAGCTGGATTTAAGCACCTCGGAACCGCTCTCGGTACCACTGGCCAGCAGCACCGATACCTTTCTCCACATCACTTCTGATATATCCAGTAGCGCATGCCAACACCATTGTGGGGATATAGCGAATTTAAAAAAAGATATCAGACCTTCAGAGAGCTCACGCCCTGATAAGCCCCCGACGGCAAAGCCCTGTCCAGGAAGTGCACTGCGTCATTAAAGCACACTGATGTTCCTCCATTAATTGTCCCCTGAGGTCCTTAGAGCCGACAATATAGTTCATTCATAAGAGTTTTTCAGTATTTGATAAAAAAGAAAAGATGAGTGTATCATAATCACTATTGTTTTTCTTTGACGTTTATCGCTTCTGGGGGCGATTGATACTGGGACCTTCCCGCTCTAAGAAATGTCTTTTTGTGAATTGGAGTGATGTTTTGCTTTGCTTTACATCATCCTTGGCGCAAAACGTCTGAAAATGTGTTGAATGCCAGTGAATTCGGTCTCTTTGGAGCTATTAGCTAAACTGCAACCTTGAACTGCTTGTTATCAGTCAAATCAGATTTCCACATGTAAGATAAGATAAGACAAACTTTATTGATCCCAGGGGGAAATTCTTGTGTGTACAGCATCAAGGTACATAAACAAAAATATAGCACCAAAAATTAGACAGTGTAAATACCTTACACATAGTGCAGACAATTTAAGTAGACATTTAAAATATTTAAGATACCAGTTACAAAACACAGCATTTTATTTTAAGCTGCTACTGATCAGTTTAATCATCTTCTTGCTGTGATACTCTATTTCAGTCTTTGAATCTACACAGCTGTGTAATATCATTGACACTTATAGAAGAAGGCATTTAATTAGTCATAGCGCATATTACTGTTGCTAAAATGCCAGATATTTGAAGTTATTCAGGCTGAAATGTAATAAATCAACATCTCAGTAATTCGAAAGCGGTCACAAGTCATGCAATTAAGCGACAGGGCAGGGTCAGTGGAAGCCCGTCGCGGAGGGTGGCACGCTTACACCTGCCCGCTCGCACACCCAGGGAGCGACCTACAGTACCATGCCACACAAGAAAGGCCTCACGGCACCCCCCCCGGAATGGCGTGCATGTCCATTAATCAGCCACATTATTGGCTCACTGGAGTGTGCAGTGTGAGGCACTGCGCTTATTGCCAAATGTACTGTATTTCATTTCAGGCCTCATAACCTGACGCAGGCAATGGTGAGCCAGGAGTGCCCTTACAGAGGCGAGGTAAAGGTAGTGTCACGGGCAGACTGACTGGGACCCAGGTGCCCTTACAGAGGCGAGGTAAAGGCGGTGTCACGGGCAGACTGACT
>JAODKN010000008.1:18465615-18475769 GCA_026774425.1 Petrocephalus zakoni | reverse complement strand
GTGCAACCTCAGACTGTGTTCTCAATGAATATTGCATAAACGTTTGCTTGTTGTGTTTTGAGCGCTGCTCACAAGGATTGCTTGTAATGTCGGCCTGTGATATTTCGGATGGGATTGATTGGGGGCTCTTTTGAGTGCCAAAACGTTACAAATATGGAAGCTTGTGAATAAGTGGTGATTCAGAAAAAAACAACTGTATATATGTATGGAGAATAAAATGCCATTGCCTGTCCCTGTCTGATTCTCTAAATATCTCCCCAGTCCTGTTGTTATTTTGGGGCATGCAAACACATGCACATTCTTCTCCCACAATGCCCCTCTTTGTGCTGAACTGATCAATACTAATTGCTTTCACTTTTGCCTCCACCGTCTTGTGGCCGCAAGACTCTTCATTAATACAGTTAATACAGAACGCTGGATGCTTTCTGATATTTGAGGACTCCTAAATGCCAGGCTCAGTCCAAAATCACTATGCCAGCTGCCATAAAACAGATACAAGCTGCTTGATTATCACCCACAAGACAGAATTTTGGTGTAGTGACTATGAATCTAAACTTTCAGCTCTTGCACTGAAAGCTGAGACACGATGAGAAATGCTCTTTCATGTTTCAGTTGAAATCCATACTGTTCCGTTGAACGGATGGGCCATTTGGCCATAAATGCTGTCGGATTTCTAGCCAGGTCTGGAAGTGTCTGGAAGAGTATCAGTCATGCAGGCAGGTGAAGGAATCTTTATTTTAATTTGTGTCAATATACCTGCCAAGATCCCCGGTTGAAGTTGACCTGTAGGAGGTCTGCGCTTCAAACGGAATGACAGCAGTTACATAAATGACAACGATTACATAAATGACAGCCTTGCACAAAGGGTGCAAATAGGCGAGAGATAACGGGCGCGATAGCACCAAGGGTATTGATTAAAGGAGGCTGCACTAACCTTCTGTGCAAAGTTTTTTGGGAGGGAGATAAAGAATCCAGTAAGACCAACATGGGAACATGGAGTCTAAAAGCTGCAGGCTTGCTGCTGGAAGAGATCCCGATCTTTCAGCTGTCTTGTGTCTGCGAGGCCAGGGTGGAGCTGCCGGCAGGCTCCACCCACAGGCTTTTCCCAGGGTACCTCCTACACTAAGTATCAGCAGCACAGGAAGCTCCTGGCAGAAGATCTGCCTCAAGATATCCATCAGCAGCTGTCTCCTTTGTGAAACAAGCGAGGATGAGGCATAGTGTGTTTCTGAGCAGTCGCATGCCACCAGAACTACGCTGACTCACATGCAGCTCATACTCTGGTGCTAATCTAACGTGGCAATCTTGTTAATTCACGTTAGCAGTATTACATTAGCAAAATGACAACGCGGTGCAAAGATCCCACATGTTTTTCATTTGCTTTTCTCAACGTCCGACTGACATCATGATGGAAGTTCTCAACGGAACCATCCACATTGGCCAATGAAATTTCTCCTCCACATGAGGTTCTTATGTATTGTACAGCCTTCCCCTTACGTGAGTGGTGACTTCCTGTTCCTACAAGCCTCGCTTCCCCAAAGTCTATTACGAGCAATGTCAAGTGGCCAAATAAACAAGGGCCATTTGCATTTCAATGCTGCTCGCCCATAAATCAAGCCAGTCAAGGAAGCTGGCTTCTTTGAGCATAACCATGTAGGTGACATCCCCTTGCCCTCATAAATCCCAACAAATCCGCACCGGTGGACACATCTCCGGGGACGTGTCTGAAGCAGGTTTACACTTCCCATCTCCCTGATCGTCTCTGTAAATCCCTCGCTGCCTTCAATAACATTAAATCTTCAATAAAATGTGAATAAACGTGCGGCTTGTTTCGGCAGAGCGCCTTCATTAGCTACTATAATTCGTATTTCCAGGGCCTGCCTTTGTTTGAAAGACAGTCAGGACGTGTCTGGAGTAAGTCAGGAGTAAAAACAGCTTTTCTTAAAATGTCAGAATAAATGTAGATTAATAAAAGCATGTGGACATACTGTCTCTAGTTTGTCTATTTTCAGAACAAACACCTTGATAAAATGATCAAAACAAATGGAGTGCTACATTTTAAATTTAATTTATTTTGACATCTTGTGCTTTTTTTCAATACCTGGAAAGTTTTTAAACACAGTATTAACTGCTACCAGTATTTTGATGTGAAAATTGCATGTAAAACAAGTGGATATTTATTTCCTACCTTCTATTGCTTATTTAGACTCTGAACAGCAGTGTACCTTGTCAAAGCTTTGGAGTTAATAGTCCAGTGACAGCTAGAGTTTCGCCAAATGTTTTCTGTGTTGGCATGATTGGTCCGGTGCCCCTGCAGTGTCTTCAGCTCTTCTGCCTCCTGTGCTGTGTCTAAAGGCCCCGGTGCATGGTGTTTACCGCATAAATAATTCTCTGTGTCTGAGTGAGAAAGGTTGAAGCATAATGTGCCCCCGGCGTGTTCCTTCCACACCTGACAATAAGACAGTGTGTCCCTTTTTTCTTGTCACCAGTTGCAGCCGGCCTGGCTGCCAGCTTCTTTCCCATGATCCTCCTTTCCAAGGAACTGCCAAGAAAGTGGCTCCCAGAGGGCCTTTGTGGGGTTGCATGAGGATGGCCCCAGTGATTGCTGATTGGCCAAGCTCAAAACCAATCAAAATGCACATGAGGTGTCCCAGAATCTATATAGCAGGCTGACCTAAAGTAAAGCTCCTGTTTAATGTGCAATGTTATGTTTAAAGTGAGTTAATAGTTTAAGCGAATTAATGGTTTAAGTGAAGGATGTTTAAATTTTGAATGCCAGGGAGATGTATTTAAAATACATATTTCAGCTGTTGATCAATTTTTTTTCTCTGAAGTACTGTTTACTTTTTAGTCATCTTTGTTTTTCTATAAAAATGAACATTTACATAAACTGTATCACACTGGAATCGAAGTGGAATTTTTTATGCATGCTTTATCTTTAGAAGTGGACCATCATACCCCCCTGTGACTGTGGTATTTGTGCACTTTTAAATGCACTTCAGTATCTCAGGTTTGAAGACCATCACTTGATGGGACTCATGACTCAGCGCTGATCAATGACGGATCGATTCTCGGCTCGCCAGCAGGCAGGATCCGCTGATCCATCAACGAGGTGCTCTCGTCTTGGGGGGGGGGAACCTCCATGTGTCACTGAAGGTGGCCCACGTCCAGTGACAAGTGGCAATCGAGCCCGGTAACACCCAAAACGTTTTTGATGGTAGCTAAATGTGTGGGCGGAGGCAAGACTGACATTCACATACGTACAGACCACCCAGAACCATGATGAGGAACCATGAGTCAGACTGAGGAATCTTCTACAAAAAAAGGCAATCACTGATTCCTGGCAGATATTCCGTCCATGAAGTCTAAAATCCAAAACAAACACAAAAACTATGACAATCACCCAGGCTTGTCCAAGCCAGCCCCTCTCCCAAAGGTCTTCATTAGTGCTGATTTCCAGCACAGACATGTATCAAAGGGGGATGTGTGCAGAAGCGCTGCTGCCGTTTGGGGTGGTGCTTTGGAAGAAGCAGTGGACCTGTCTGCAGTGCTTTGTGCTGCTAGGGGACATTTTCCAGCTTTTAGCAAAGAGTTTCTTGCTGAGCTGGGCCATGGTGACATTCACACATCACACAGCTATCCAGAAAAATGTCCCGTTATCTCTAAATGCTGAGTTACCATTCAGGGCTCAAAATACATGTACCTGGATGGTTGATGTCATAATATAAACCAGGGGTCTCCAACTCCGGTCCCGGAGAGCTACTGTCCAGTAGGTTTTCTTTCCTGCCTGCCTTCTAATGAGACACACCTGTTCTCAGGTAAATACCAGGAACAGGTGTCGCTCGTCAGAAGCCAGGTGGAATAGAAAACCTGCTGGACAGTAGCTCTCCAGGACCGGAGTTGGATACCCCTGATATAAACCCTGATGACATCATTTTCTTTAGTCAAAAATGATGTCCAGCACCCCCAAGGCCTTGCTCAAGGGCCAAAAGTGATATGATTAGTCTGCCAGTGCTGGGATTTGAACACATACCCTTCCAGATGCCTGAAGAGATTGTAGTATCATGTCCTATGAAGCCCTTATCCATAAAGCCTAATGACTCTTCTTATAATTCACTGTAACACATTCATAAAGTATTTTAAGCATGGCTATACATATTTATAAAAAGGCATAACACACCATAGCCATGTTTCTCATGCATTATGAAAGCTCGGTGAAGGTCTCATTTATAATGCACTATACATACCTACATAATGCTTTGTAAGAATTAAGAATGCTCTGTGCTGCATCGGAAAGGTGTTTATAGTGCATTATAGATGAGCTTCATAGAGCATTCATAATGCATAATACACATTACTATAATGTGTCATGCCTTTTTAATAATAGTTATAAATGAGTTTATAATACTTTATGAATGCATTATAATGCATTCTGAGGGTATGTGTAATGCAGTATAATGACTGTAAGTAAAGTGTTACTGAGATCGCTAACTCACAGAGCTGCTGTATAAACAACAACAACCAAGACTGAAAATTCAGCTTTTAGGTATCAGGGAAACAGAAAGATCTCTTCAGTTTTTTCGTGTTAGATGGACTTTTATGTTCACATCCAGACTTGCCAAAGAGAGAGTGTCAGGCATCCCTGGATTTCGGTGATTTGCTAGCTGCTTACTTTCATGCTCTGCTTCTCACTACGAAATCAGGGCGATATTGTGTTAGCAGCGCATTCAAGCCTGTCGAATTCGCACTCGTTATCCTGTTTCAGACGTTACCTTGTGGCTCACCGCAGGCAGCGGCTGCAGAATCAGAGCCCCGTGCAAGTGCCAAGAAAGAAGAGGTGTGACACACGATTTTAGCGAAAAGATTACGCTGCGTAAAATCCTTTTCCCTGTTGTGTCCGCAATTGGGTCGACGTCACCGAAAATGACGGGTCGGACTTGGATTCTAGGCAGGGTCTCGATTTTATGGAGACGATGGATCCTGTTTATCGTGGAGACCCCAGGGCAGCTGTGGGATTGCGGTCGTTTTATATCCACGGCTTTCCCAAATTATATTTCGGAAGTCCGAAAGGCCTCTCTGTGTGTCTTATGTTGTCAAAATGGTGCAAATTTAAATCGTTAAATGAAAGTGTTTTTGCACTCAATGGAGCTGCTCTATTGGATTCTACCTCATTAGTCACATGTTCCAAGTGACTGATCTTTCTGATTAGTCATCAGTCTCCATCCTCATCATCGCCTCAATTAACTTGACTTAAAAACAGCAAGAATCCTTGTCTGTTGCATTGTCAGGCTAATAGAAATTTTAATCTCGAACCACGGCGCATAAGCAGCAGATTAATGAGGGCGCTCAAACACAAGAGGCGTGGGCGTACTTCCAAATACGGCACCGCGCTGACAGCATGTCACCGGCAGAGGCAGTGGCGAGAGTCCCTCCCTCACAAGCTGGCCTTGCAGTTTCCCACTGCATACTGGGAAAGTGAGTCTGATGGGCAAACTGAGCCAAAATGGCGATCAGAGGGAAATGCACCTCTCATTTTGATGCTCAACAGACATCGTAAGTATTAGCTTGTGGGGGGGAGGGGGTGCTACTGTCCATCAATGGATGAGCTGACTATGGTTGTCAGTGATAATTTACTTCTCCTGGCATCGATCTGTGCCCTGTAGCTTTAACTGAGGCCTGGAAGTTAGCTGAAGATTTACATTTTTATTTAGCAGACACTTTCATCCAAATCAACATGCATTTTTTTGAGAAAGCAGGGTTGTACATTTCACAGAGCAATTTGGGGGTCAAGCATCTGGTTGGACCCAATGGCAAAACCACTCTGCCAGCCCAGGGTTTTGAACCAACAGCCTTCTGATCACAGGTGTGGCATCCTGAGCACACTGAGCCTCACTCCACCTGAGGCTCTGCTTTTCATTACTTGTTTTTTCTTGTTCCCCCTTTTGTTTGAGGCTCCTCCAGCTTATTTACAGCTACGAATGGCACCTTTACTCTCCCTGTTTACCTGGCCTGATGTCCGGCCCTCCCGATTTCGCGCCACCTCCGCCGCGCGAGATCCCTCCCTCGCCATTTGCTACCCAAGCTCCTCATGACGTCGTCCTTTTCATATTCTGTCCTCAGAGATACGGCGTGTTTTGGAGTTTGCGAGAATGAAAAAAAATGGCTGAGAAAACAGAGCAGGAGCCCGTAGGTCAGCAGCGAAGCCGACGTGGATGTACTGTACAAACGTGGATGTATTGTACAAACGTGGATGTACTGTACAAACCTGGATGTACTGTACTAACGTGGATGTATTGTACAAACGTGGATGTATTGTACAAACGTGGATGTATGCGGATGTATTGTACAAATGCGGATGTATTGTACTAACGTGGATGTATTGTACTAACGTGGATGTATTGTACAAGCTAATCAGGCGGGAGAAAGACTCCAGGCATTTGCAGAGTAAACAGGGACGTGATGTTATGACAACAGGCTGGAAACTTGCTCAGTCTCTGCTAATTGTCTTTGGCTCTTTGCTATCTAATACTTTTAATGAACCTTTTGCATCTTCTTTGTAATTTTATTTATAGCACTTCTGTAAATTTTAAATGGCAATTCCAAAAAAATGAGGAATTCTTCATTTTCTGCACCAATGCCCAGCTGTTCTACTCTAATCAACAATTAAGGAGTTCATTCGGTAGCATGTCTACCTAAAACAGAAGCATGGAGAGCATTGTTTTGGCAATTTGTTGGGTTACAGTTGGCTGCTTGTGGAAGACACACTGAGCGCCTCTCCCCCGTTCGCCGCCGGAGTCGACCATTGACTCATTAAAACCCAAGCGTACCCAGACAAAGCGAATTTCAAGGTTATCGCTCTCTTCCCTCCCTCGTTTTATTCGCCGCGAGTTGGGTTAATGGTTATCTGCGGAACTTTGATCTCCCTTGTGTCTCCCGGGAGACGGCTGGCGGGAGCAAGGGCCGCCGCTGAATTAGAAGCAGGAGACCGAATCGCGTGCATGGGGGGTGTTCCGGAAGGTTCCGGGATTAGCGCTCGCCGTCAAAAGACGGACCAATTTGCTCACAGGCCTTTTTATCATCTTCACGTCTGGCCCGAAGCTCCATGTATGATAACGTGTTTAATATCGACCGTGTGCGTAAGTGCTAATGTGCACTAACTGTCATCCTTGATGATTTACCTGGAAGGCCATCCAATACGAAACACTTAAACGGACTTCCTGCTTCTCAGAGTTACCAGCGAGCCTTACCGATCTGACGTGTACTCGATCTGCCTTTTCCCAAGGCATCCAAGGCCTGGAAGCTGCGCATTTACCTTTCAGAGGTAGTGATATAATAAAGAGGAAAGCCGTAGGCCACCAGAGGTGTCTTTGCGGGACACCACCTCCAGGTACCCGCGTGTTGTACTGCAATGCCATGTTTGTGTCAGCTGTGCCCAGACAGGAGGGTGAAGACACGGCAAGAGATCAATCGAGCAAATGGACAAGAGGAGGTGCGACTTCACCAGTGTAGCACTCGTGCGCTTTGGGGTTAAGAAAACGATCCAGGTGCAAGTGATGGCCGAGCTGGATTTCCCCGGAAGAGCCTCAGTCGGTGGGGAGCGTTCTGTCAGCTGGCAGAAATTGTTTGTGTCCTATTATTTTTGTTGAGAGGAAGAATGAAAAATAATGGCTTCTGGATGGGAGAGATGAATGGGTTTTATTTCATTGTCTGCCAGGTCGCAGTAGGGTAACCCAGAGGACTGGGAAATGGCAAGCTGCCCTGTGTCTGACTGTACTTCCCCCCCACCAGACACGAATAACTTTCTAACCTTAAATCTTACAGTGGCAAATGTGCCTAATTCCTAGGATTGTGCTTTGCGTAAGCGGAAGCTGAATTCCAGCTGTGAGTTTTGTTTCAGGCATCCCTACAGAGAACTCAACCTTTTTATTACATCACAGAGAGATTTGCATGCATGGTGACATCAGAGGGACTCTTGGCAGACACATTAAAAGCCCTGTGCTTAACCTTTACGTCTGTATCCTTTGACAATGCAGGGTACAGTAGAATGAGCCCTGAACTGATAACATAGCATTTTCCCTCCTTGGGTTAGCGAGAGTATTGTATTCCAGGTTTTTACAGTGGGAAGCCTCCTTTTGTGAAGGCCGTGATGCCTGATTGGACCTTTGTAGGTTTTAACAAAGCTCAGAATATAAACTTTTATTGTGACGTTTTTAACTACATAAGGTGTGTATCTACCCTGGGAGAGGTCGTCGCATTGAGGAGAAGATAGGGCTGGAGAGCAGGAGGACATGATAGATCAGAACCAAAGCAGCAGGAGAGTGCTTGGCAAATATTTTATGTGAGATCATATCAAAACTTCACTGATGTCACTGTGAAAATGGTAATTCTTCTAAGACATCTGAGTAATAGGAGAAACAGAGCAAGAGGACATGATTAGCTCAGTGTTGTTTTTAATGGGGCTTAATTTTAACATAAGAACAGATCATTAACCAAAGCTTCATGATCTGGCCTCCATTTTCCTTCTGAAGTTCAAGAAATGTGACAGAGTAAGAGAGTGGGGTTAGCGAGCAGAGTAATGTATGGTCAGCAGAATCAATTCTACTGCGGAACCACAAGGCTGCAGACAACATTGGCTGTGTGGAGCACATACGTCATGGAGACATGATGGTGATTAGGCTTTTGATGGGGAATCGAGTGCCTTCAGAAGAACCACAAGACTCAAACTAGTCACGCACCCAACTCCCGAGGATATCAGTCCGCCGCTTCCAAGAAGCAAGACAAAAACTTGAAACAATTAAACGCCTTTCCCTATGATGTGTGCTGACACGGTGGGGCACGCACGTGCTTACGTTCGTTCAGTGCCGCGCAGCCTCCAACGGCGATGCTGCTAGATTTCATGAGGGCTGCATTGTGCATTTGCCTCCAGTCTCAGAACCCAACAAGTTAGCCTCTGGCTAGAACACATCAAGAAGTGCCCTGGGTGGGGTGGATGCTAAGGAACGCTAATAAGTGGGCTAGACTGACTGCAGATGACCCGATGAGCCGTGTGGGCTTCTGGCCCCCTGCACACTCTCGTCTTGGGTAATTAAGGTGCTCCCCCCAGGCCCTGTTACTTTTGTTTGATGGCAGTAAACATACAAAGTCGTTCCTCGGAGTCTACCCACGTGTAAGTAGTCAGGAAAGCCCCGGCAGGCCCAGGATGCTGAGGAGAAGTAACGCGATGAAAAGGCATCATGCGGGCTGCCAGCACTGCCGTCTGCAAGGGCCGCTTCCCGTGGGAGTGTTTTTGATGAGGGACTACGCTGGTCACAGGTGCGGCCATGAGCGCGATTCAGCGAAACAGAAATAGCTTTTAATGGGGTTTGTTAATGCATGGCATAGGGGAGAGTGCTGCGCTGGGCCGCGCCAGCGTGACACGAAAACGGCAGGTGAGTTCATTTCACAAGTACGTGCCGCAGTGGTGCCGTGGGAAGTGAGTGACAGCATCAGCGGGGAGAAGCACGGGCAGGAAGTGGCTCACAGGATGTCAGAAGCAGGGTGACAGCTGGCATTCACTTATGTCAGGAACCTCCAAGTAAAGTGCAAAACTAATAAAGCCTTTTTACCCTCCATCCATCCATCCATCCACCCACCCATCCACTCAGTCATCCTTCATGGGAGCCGCGAGTGACTCTGAGCCTCTGCCTGTGACCAGAAAGCCTCCGGTTCAGGAGAACCAACTTCAGCAGAATAGCTACCAAGCCGCTGAGCTCGGTCTCACCCACATGTGTGTCTGTGCATCATGGAGAGCAAGATGGGGTCCCCACGAGGGATCAATAACATGTGGCAACCAGCAGGACTGCAATAGGGATTAATCACGTGTCATTATTATTATTAATCGCTTATCCTAACTAGCATTTATTTCATAAATTGTACTTAAGTTAAAAAATATAGTGAAGATCTAATGTCATTGCACATCACCCCTCTGTAAGGATGGCACCCCAGTACAGGAACCTGCAAGCGCCCTGCCCTCCAGGTGGTCTTCCCAATGTGTGTCTTCCCCCTTTATCTATAGTTCCTTCCCAGATTCCACGCTCTGTGCCAATCTCCCCCCGTCATCTATAACGGCGACGCCGGAGTGTGACGGGCAGCGAGCGGTAGCTTCAGGACCGTGG
>JAODKN010000008.1:18408688-18419936 GCA_026774425.1 Petrocephalus zakoni | reverse complement strand
TGGTGGTGTAGTACAAACTGATACAACATCACATAAAATATGTCTTGGTGGTGTAGTACAAACTGATACAACATCACGTAAAATATGTCTTGGTGGTGTAGTACAAACTGATACAACATCATGTAAAATATGTCTTGGTGGTGTAGTACAAACTGATACAACATCATGTAAAATATGTCTTGGTGGTGTAGTACAAACTGATACATTGGCATTTATTCATTTATCTGTCGCTTTTAACCAAAGCAACTTTCACTAGAGGGATTTGAATCCATGACCTTCTCATTGTCTACAGGAGCTCTCTTTCACTATGTTTACATGGGTGTGTGTCTGTGCATGTGTGTGTGTGTGTGTATATATATATATATATATATATACACATATATATATATTTACGCACACAGTTTGCACATATGTGCAACATATATATATACACACACACACACACACATATATATATATATATATATATATATATTCCTGTCTTCCCCTTGCATGTATCATAAATTTCCTTCCTCTGAGGTCTACGGACGCATTGTTGTGATGTCTGTCAGGCCCTAACTGACAAGGCTAGATGCGAGAGCTGCACGGTGCAATCACCACAGGATATTTTTGAAGCCACTTCCAGAGGGAGAAAAAGCATCGTTCAAGTAACAGTTCATCCTCCCCGCATAACAGGACCTGGATTTTACGACATTGCTGAAGCTTGTTTTGTGGGTCACTGATGGCTGATGCTAAAAAAAATCAAGATGGGACAGTTTATTATGCCTGTACATGAAAAGCACCTATAAAACACACAGGAACTAATTACGGTGCATTTAACAAGTACATGTGGACCTGAAGGTGTCACTGAGAGACATTTACAAACAAGTAAATACATAAATGATCTTCATGATGTGTTATTTCAACCAGCTTGGACTTAACAAATGAATTAAACTATGCTAGAGAAGACTGGAGGATGGCGTGATGAACAAACAAAGGGTTAAAAACAAAAAAAAAGTGAATCCTTCAATCCCAGCAGACAGGAGAGATGTTGGTCCTTACAAGGTCATCTTTTACACATTCCAGTTACGAGTGCCGCAGAATAACACCAACCATTCACCAGAGTGTTTACAAAGCTTAATAAATCCTAATGGAACTTTTGTTAATATTATGGGATGGTGTGGCGCCACTTGTGTAAACATGGTGAATAAAAAGGAACACACTGCCTCTCCTGCTCCGGCTCCCAGCTCCCAGTAACACGCTAAGCCAAGCCAGTGAGTGACAATTAAGTCCAGATGCAAACCCTGATCTGGAACAGAACGATGTCTCAAGGCTTCTATAACGAGCTAAATGCACATCCACAAAGCCTACCCAGTGATTATCCCTCGCATACCTGCGGATGATTTTGTTTTTCTGCGAATATCTTCCTGATTGCCATCGGAATCCAGTTCTCCATGATACTAGCTCTGATTCCAGCCCTCCTGATATAGCAGAACCAGTGTGCCTCCCCAGAATGCCATTCTCTCAAGCCGAAAGGCTTATTAGCACCCGACTGGCTGCATCGAGGCTTACGGGAGAGCTAGGTCCAGCGCAAGAGCTGCATTGTGGGTAGTGGAGTGGTGCACCCCTCTCTGCCGGCTGCGAGCAGCCCTGACAGACTGCCTGAAGGTTTCCCAGCAGCTTTTGGCAGTGAGATGGCCAAACAGAAAGATTACAGGCCTCTTTTGTCTTTCGATGTGAGACTCTCTGTGGCATAAAGGTCTTTCCTAGTCAGCCATTACCATGGGGCTGACGTTATCTAGGAGGCTGTTATTAGCTGAGGCTGCACTGAGTTACGTGGGAGAATACAGATAAGTGGCAGAAAAGCAAGCCTGTGATATTTATCCTAATGTTCACCTTTTATTTAGAGCTGCGCAGGGACACAAAACAAACATGACATTCCAGTGAGTAAATGGCATCGGAAAGGAAACTGAAAAACAAGCAAATAAATACATATTTCAGAGATATTATTTTTTTTTGGGGGGGGGGGTGTCACTGGGGTTTACCAACACGATGTTATAGGTGTTGGATCCCCTTCCCTCCCTACCACTCTGAGAAGAACCGATAAATAAAAACTGCCGTCTGTTCCCAACCCGCTGTAGCAGAGATGCTGTGTGTTTTCCCGCATGTAACTGCTCTGACGCTTGTCCTGAGCGTATAAAATACGGAAAAGGCGCGTATTAGTTATATATTCGGCAGAATTTGCAGTGCAGCCATAGAGCGGCTGTAAGGTACCGGAGCAGAGGACCAGAGGAGCCACAGATGAAAGGAAATGACGTCATTAGCAGAAGGAGAAACACTGACGGCCCATATTACGGCATAATAGAGGGGTGATCCTTAATGGCAGTTGTGAGGAGATTGATAACAGGTTGTGTAACTATGGAGAATAAGTGCACACCCTTTATCTGTGCTATTACGATGTGCTGTATTTTCATATTATGTACCTGTAACACCTAATATCGTCTGAGACAGTCCTGCTCATCACCTCGGGGGCGAAACAAAAAATAGTTTTGTTTTGGAGACTACGGTGGCCATTTTGGTGTGGGGGTGTGTTACGTCCCTCCACCAGGGGCTCTGTTTCCCCCTCTGTCGTTCGCTGCTTATAGTTTCGTTATGGAGACTACGGTGGCCATTTTGGTGTGGGGGTGTGTTACGTCCCTCCACCAGGGGCGCTGTTTCCCCCTCTGTCGGTCGCTGCTTGGCAGTGTGCTGTTCTCTTTTTATTATCC
Source organism: Petrocephalus zakoni (assembly GCA_026774425.1). Lineage (NCBI taxonomy): Eukaryota > Metazoa > Chordata > Actinopteri > Osteoglossiformes > Mormyridae > Petrocephalus > Petrocephalus zakoni. Next base: position 18,417,189 of record JAODKN010000008.1, on the reverse strand, counting down.
CCTAGTGAGACCGGTCGCAGCTGGGTGGGGCATTTCTACGCCCATGGCAGCGTCCCTCGCGTGGCGGCCAGTATTGGGGACATGCTGCCAGCACTTCAGAGACTTCCTCACCCCTTGTGTAACCTTGCTGACTTTCCTGAGACTGTTTTCTGCGTATGCTATTAAATTGTACTTACAGTAATAGCACTTGAAATAGAATTTAATAAACCCTCCCACGAGATACGAACTTTGGCGACTTTTGTTGTTCATGTTGCGGTCGGTGTGTCCAGCTGTAAGAGACTAATAATGGTGCCATTTTGGCGTGATTTTGTAGTAATTTCCTTCAGGTGACAGGTGGCATGGTCACCTCAGATTTGCAGGGCTGTGAGCTTGAACTCAGACCTGTATTGCTTGGGGAGTTCTTCTGAATTGGAAGGATGTATACAGGCCGTACTGTGTTGCTGACCCTGTGAGTGATGGACTGGCATCCTTCCTAGGGTGTAATCTGCCCTGGGGCCCATGGAAAATTTCTCCGGGAATAAATCCAGTATGTTGCACCTGGGGGGTGAGGCTCGAAAACCGAATGCCCAAGACAAAAGCTCACACTGGCTAAAGTCTCGTCTCTTCAGGGATGTTCCAGGGGCCCTGTTCACGTCCATGCCTCCCTACCCCCCATTTATAGAGCCCCCGTTGATAAATATTGGTTAATCTAATGGCAAAAATCTTTGTCAGTTGTTTCAGGGTTGGTTGAATGGCGCGATCTGACTGGTCGGAATAGACCTAGGCGGATAAAACAAGCTTCCAATACCGTAAATTTTCATACTATATGAAAAAATTATTTAAAAAAAACTACTACATTTACATATATAGCGATTACTTATACATGTATGGACTTTCAAAGATGAACATAAATACCTTCCTTGAAGCTGAGAAGTAGAAGAGGTTAAAAATAACTGAGTGGATGATGGATGGGTGATATGAATGCCTCCCTTATGGATTTTCTGTCAAATATCTGAGGTCATACAGACCACTGAACACAATTTCACCAAACTACATGACTGTCTTGTATTTAGAGCTAACTTCAACCATTATGTAGGTCAAGCATGTAGATTAATTATGTCACCGGCACATCTCTGAACAAACTTACCTTATCTTGCAGCGCCAGGTGGGCGTGAAACATCATATGTCCTGTCTCTGGGCTGCCATGATACACGGCCAACATTTGCCCTGGAGAAGAAGCAGACTAGTGTAAACATATCGGGCAGCCAATGAGGTGGGGGCAGATAACAGGCTAGGTGACGGGATTGGACAGCGCCATCATGGCTGCCAATGCACACACACCATCTTCCTTTTTATATGTAGTTTCCTGGGCACAGGGAGAGAGCAATCTGCTTCCATTAAGGCTAATACCAAAACAATCCAGCTTTCCCCCTGAAATGGGACCCCCCCCCCCCATCCCACTTACAGCCCAGCCCAGCTACATGAGTAACCTGCAGGTAGCATGGGCTGACTCTGGGGTCTTCACCCTGGGGGTCCTCCTGGCAGTCCACAGACCCCTGTTATTGTTGACTTTATGCAATGAGAAAAATATCAAAGCAAGAAAGAGCTGGAGAAAGTTCGGTGCATTAGTGTTAGCTGGCACTTGGCTGTTCTAAGTTGTTTTGGCGGTTCCTAATTTAAATAAGGTAGCGACCCCCACCCATCATGAAGAAGTCCCTGGAGGTGAATGCTGCCTTGCCATTTCACGAGGTACTCCGTGAAATTACTCAGCTGTGTAAATTGCTTTGGAAAAAACTAACGGCGTTATATTTTGTCATGGTTGGGTTGTTTTTTTCCGTTTATTCAGAAATGTCCAACTCCTTCAAGTACTTCAGGTTTTATTTTGGTTATTTCCTGAAAGTGCAGCAGCTACAGGGACAAAGATGCATTAGTGGGTCTCATTAAATCCTCTAAAAGTGGAGCCGAGGTCCTTTCTCTGAGTTCTTTAATTCGCCTGATCTCTGTGGAAGATGCAGGCATGGAGGAAGGAAGCACAATCATTGCACGGGGTCTGAGTACCGATGTTCCCACATAGGTGGAAAGTGGAGCAATTGGTCCCACATCTTTATGCATCCCTGGTGATGCCCGAAGCTACCTGCTGGCCAAACCAGGCTCTGGACATGGAACATGAAACAGGAGATACCATGGTAGAATGGTAGAATCAACAAACAATGTTTAATAAAAAAAAAAGGGAAATCTCACATCAGTGTAAGTGAACATACTGGAAGAACAGTATGTGAGAAATCATTGGGGCCCTCAGACAGTCCACATTTTTGCTCCCTACCGAAGTTCCAGCACACCTGTACCACTTTTCTTCATTGGCTGAGAGGGAGCAAAAATTTTGGCTGTCTGGGGGCCTCAAGGTTTGGTAAGGAGGGTAGCGGCCAGGAGCCTTTAATACCCTCCTAGAGGTGTGGCTGGGAAATATAGAGTCACTGTCCTCCAGCGCTGTCGTTATCAGGCAGCTATTTCAGGTGGTTTCAGCCCCCCCCCCCACCAAGTTCTTAGACAGCCATTCCGGTCACGGACTTCCCGACAGCACGGGGACGGGCGGGGAGCTTACCCCGGCCGTCCTGCTGCCCGCTTGAATGGCTTAAGTCCCATGAGAGCTGACGGGGCCCCGGGGCTGACATTCCTCTCCAGCGTAGGAGGGCCGCACAGAAGCGCCGTGAAGGACGGACACAGTCGCCATAGAATTTTTAAGCCGCCCGTACATGGATGAAAGCCTTGGCATCTCTAAAAGTGTTTAATGTTACCGCAGTGGAGAAAGGGGATGCGATTAAAATAAATCCCACGCAGGACACCGCTGTCGTGCCTAAGGATGAGGTGAGCTACCCTCATTCCCATCCAACTAAACGTCTGCAGTGTAGTTTGGGGTGTATCGCTTGAAATTATTTGTTTTCTGAAGTAATGAGGACACACAGCACAATGACACCTAAACTTTTGAATAAATCCTTAATAAACATGTTCTGTAATGATATGCTAATCTACAAATTATACTCCATGCATGAATCTGCCTTTTTAAGGCGTTCCTGCAATCTCACACTTCCCACATTGTGGCCTTTTGTGTCTTTCACGTCCGCTTGTAAATGTCTTTTGAATAAATACGAAAAAAACAACTTATTTACATATTCTTAATGACTGAAGCTGATTGGCTCCCCAGAAAATGGGTGGGGCCAGTTTTCCTCTCTTGCAAATCTGCAAATCAATGCACTTTAATTCCATTAAACATAAAGCACTCTATAAATCACACAATGGTACAGGGGATGAGAGTGCGATTGTAGGTGACCGTATATATTTTGCAGCAAACTGCACAAGCAGCCTTAAGGCTTCTCTGGGTTGGTGTGTAGCTTCCTGGCTCTCTTTGAGGGCCTCAGAACTACAAAAGGGTCCCCTGGATTACTTCTGCTCGACACATTATGCAATAACATCGAGCTTAATTATGCTATATCACAGCTGAGCCGATGCTTTAAGCTAATTCTCAGCCACCATATAATGTTCGGCTCTTTCTCAAGTCCTAATTGGATGGCTGATCATTAAGAAAGTTCATTAGATTCTACTTTTGTGTTAGAGCGATTGGACTTTAATATGTCTCATTGCGCCGACGGGTTGGGGTTTTTCGAACTGTTCAAAACGCCTGACTTCCGAATGACTTTCTTGTTTGGAAATAAAAAAATCCGCAGTGGTAAATTAAGTCCAAGTACCTATATGTTTTATTAAATCTATGTTTCAGTTTGATGTCTCACGAGCGAATAACAAGTGTGCGCATTCATCTGCAGCCCGAGAAAATACTAGATGATTAAAATCCGTGAGAGGGGCGGGGGGACAAACAGCAGCACAATAAAAGCCAAGACAGTGCAATATAAGAAAGTGAACAATAAATATCAATAAGCAGGTGACGCGGTTTAATGCTCATCCTGCTGCCAAGCTATGCAGCCCCCCCCACCCCCGCATGTATGAAGGCTGGCTTTGCTGGGTTTGTTTTGAAGCCGCTGCTTATTCTTTTGTTTTTGGAACTCGGATGAAAGCTATGTACTCTCTATGAGTGCTTCATTTGCCCAAAGAAGGCAAGTAAAAATCTCCTGCCCGGTCCGCCACGTAACAAGCACGCCCGGGTGTCCGGTTGTATCATATTGTCATTGACTACAAATTACAAACTTTACAGGGTGCCAGTAAATAGTCCACAACATGTGACTCAGCTAAGTAAATTGTCTGGGGCAGCTGGAATTGCACATTTTTTTTATTTGCAGCTAAAAATATATATATATAGACAGACTTTATAATATACGTACTTTTTTTCTTTGGCAAAGTCCCCAAATTTGTCCAGATCCTAATTATTTACTTAGATCCTGGCAAGGACTGTACTGATGCACTCTGTTAGAATTGGACTTAGTTAAAACACACCATAAAAAGATTTAATAGGCTTGGGAGTCGTAAATATAAAGGGGACGGGGGGCACCTGTACATGTACGCTGAGGTGAGGTGAAACAGGCCCCCCAGTGTGGGCTGTCTCCAGGAGACCAGCACCCATACATCCAGCATGTTTACACTGACATGCCCTTTTTAGGACTCGTACCGATGGTCCTGAAAAACAGATCCGCCACCGTTCAGCGCTGGCAGAGTGAGGTGGCTTCACATGGTAATTATTCACAGCCTTCTCAGTCAGTTCAATTCCAGGCCACCCTTCAAAGTTAACTTTTGAATAAAAACCTGTTTACTAAGAATTCTCTTTAATTCATCTTGCTAAGCATACCTTAAAAAGCTGGCTTTCCCCTAAATAACAGTGATATTTTACAAAGGCTGGGTGGTTATAAATATGATATTGATCTGGACTATTATATCCTCCATTTTTCATCCAGTATTGCTGCATTATGCCTCACACCTGTCATGTGACTGACAGCTCCCTGGGTAACACTGTTGTAGCACATCCATGGGGTTGTGGGTTCAAATCCCATCACTGTGACATGTGGGTTTCCCCTGGCTAATTGATTTCCTCCCAGTCCATATACAAGCTGTTAGGTGAATTGGTGTCTCCAGACTATTAGTGGTGTGCTACGCAACACACACGCGTGCTGCCATGGACTGACATGCCAACCGTGCGCCCTGTGCTGCCTGGGAAAGGTACCAGGCCTGCTTTGATCCTAACTCTGATAATCAGTCAGAAGATAATGGATGCTTTCCATATGTAAATGATTTATACTATGTCTTTTTTCATAAAGGCTAATCAGATATTAAGGGTAATAGCTACAGTACTTATGCAATGCTATAAAATTAATTTACCAATGAACATTCCGCACGATGAAGCAGGAGCTGACCTACTGGTAGGGCGTATAACCAAGCATCTCTCTGCACCCCGTCTGCATGGCTGTAGAAGATGCCCAGGTGGAGAGTCTAGCCTCATTATTACTTAAACTGTAAGAAATATTAAAATACTCATGCTTTTTAAAAAATACAAATAGCAAGGTCTACATTTATCACAATTGGACTCCTGGAACATAAAGCCTGGACCACCCCACTCCCATTGCTAAGACTGTCGGTCCACTGGGCCGAACAGCACAGGAATCAGGCACCCCCCAGGCTGCTGACCGGATGGATAGCTCCATAATAATGGAAGTTGATCATTGGTGGACTGGGTGACCGTTGGGCAGAACATCACAGGAAACAGACACCCCCCAGGCTGCTGACTAGATGGATGGCTCCATGATAATGGAAGCTGATAATTGGTGGACTGGGCGACTGTTGGGCAGAACATCACAGGAAACAGACACCCCCCAGGCTGCTAACCGGATGGATGACTCCATTATAACGGGAGATTACGATTGGTGCAGCCGGGGGTGTAAAAGCCAAGATGCCTGCACCAAAGGAATGGGCCCAGAAGGAAGTATACGGAACCTCAGTATATATCAAGCCCGGCTCTTGTGGTTCTGATTCAGGAACTATGGGCCACACCCATATGCCCTCAGGGATATAAGTTGAGCCCAGAGGATCAATATATATGCGAGTCTAGATGCCATCAATATGACCATGTTATGTAGCCATGTGTGCTGCTGTTTGCTAGCTGAAAATAGGTGGGAACTGCCCCTAGAGTAATATTTCTTTGGCCCAATTAACTTTTGGCACGTCATAGATTGTGTGTGTTCTGGCAGACCTTAGATTACGAAAAGGGCCTCCGCAGTAAAACGACGGTGTTTTAGTGCCGAGAATAAAAGACGCGACATTATGACCAAACTGCTACATTCAGCGAGCAGCTGCTCAGAGGGAATCTCGCTTTATGAGACAGCTGTCCGCCACTTACTCAATTCAGCCTCGCACCTGATTAAGTTTGACAGCTTAGACATCCAGGCTAAAAGCAAAGCCATGGGGAACACTGAGCCTGTATGGCAGAATCCTCCTTCAACTCCCAGTGGACAAAGAATACTTTGACGGGTCTTTGATGGGTCTTACAATGGTCAAGGCGGATGACCGCCTAAGATTCCCCAAGCAGAAAGGGACGTGTTAACTTCACGGTCCTCCGCAAACAGCTAATTGTCTTTATTTATGGTTTAGACAGACATCGTGGATGTATCCCGATCGAGAGAGATGCTAATGAGCTAGGTGCGGCCCAGCAAATCATCTGCCAGAGATGGAATAAATGATTGTACTCTCCTCCCTCTGGGACTGTTTCGTTACGCACTCAGGCTTTCAGCAGTAGGAAGCCAAACCGTGAGCCATTTAAGGTGACGTATCGGCGTCTGCCCGCGCACATTACATCACACTGAGGGCGGCTCTGTGGTTTTGGCTGCTTTTAAGATCTGCATGATTATTCAGCAGAACTGACCGCTGCCCCTCACAAGCCCGGCAGGAGACTACCACTAAGCGATCATTATTTACTCAGACAGGATGTCCATGAGGTCACTGAGTCACAAGGTCACTCAATCCAATATTGCTAATAATAATAAATGACACAAACACATAAATCAATTATGTAAATTTGCACACGCTACAGATTTGTGCTTTTTTTGAATAAGGACTAGGCTGGATTATATTTGACCATTTGACATTGAAGTGGGTGGGTGGTGGGGGTAGGGGGGCTCACAGATTAAGCTTAATTCCAGTGACATAATGCCGGAGAGTCCCGGGATGCACTCCCCGTGCATGTTATGTCTCATTTTGTAACCCTCTTAAGGACGTTCTATTCCCTGCACGGATTCCAATTAATCATGTCGGATACTGAGACCCTGAGCGAGAGAATCACTTATTTCTTAAGCCGTCTCAAAGGGAACACCCCCCTCACAAAAAAAGGTTCTTGCTAATTTCAGAACGAATCTTTTGTGTCGCTATAACAAGGTCAGACCCTCATTGTATTGGTATTTATATTCAAAGTTACGTCTGTTCTGTAGGGAACTGATTTTTGTAATAATTCAGGCTAAAACAATATTTGAGTTTTTCCTGTGGTTTTATTAATTAGCAACCTGCAGCTTAGCCAAGTAAAATCCCTGTTTCGATATCAAATGTTGATACTGAGAAAATGTATTGCTTTATGAGAAATATATGCTCAATTTGAATTTGATGCCAACGACACATTTCAAAAAAGCTGTGATGGGGGCATGTTTACCACTGTATTGCATCACCGCTACCTTTTATCAAAACTCTGTAAATGTTTGGGGACCTGCAGAAACCAGCTGCTGGACTTTTTTTTAGCATTTTTAGCATTTTCCAGACTTTTCTTGCCCCTGTCCCAACTTTTTTTAAAGATGTCGATGGCATAAAATTCAGATGTTTATTGTTAAAAAACAATACAATTTCTCAGTTTCGACATCTAATATGTTGTAATATGTTGTTGTTTTTCTAATATGTTGTTTTTGCTCTTTACGATTAAATATGAGTTTATATGATTTGCAAGTCAATGCATTCTGTTTTTATTTAGACTTTTGGAAACTACAACCCTGTTTCCTTTTATTGACAGAGTGCCACACCACAGTCCAGTCCTGTGGTTGGGGATTGACACGTCTGCCTGTAGCTCAGAGCTTTACAGCAGTCTGGGGACCTCAAGGCCTGCAAGATGGTGCTGACAGTGGCAGTGTCTGCCTCCACTAGAACCCTGCAGTTTGCATACAGGGCCCCTTAGGTTTGAGGCCCCCTGTTGGCCATAAATACTTACTATGCTAAATAGTAAGTAATGGCATTCCTTATTTGTTAAAGCAGGATGCTCTGCAAACAAGCTGTTCATGGGGGTTGTTCTGGGTACTCTGTTCTCCCCCCCACAGTCCAAAAACATGCTAAGGTTAACTGGAGTTACCAGTTTGTGCATGTGTGTGTGAATGGTGTGTGAGTGTGCCCTGTGGTGGGTTAGGACCCCATCCTGGGCTGTTCCCTGCCTTGTGCCCTGTGGTGGGTTAGGACCCCATCCTGGGCTGTTCCCTGCCTTGTGCCCTGTGGTGGGTTAGGACCCCATCCTGGGCTGTTCCCTGCCTTGTGCCCTGTGGTGGGTTAGGACCCCATCC
>JAODKN010000008.1:18393363-18408588 GCA_026774425.1 Petrocephalus zakoni | reverse complement strand
GCTGTTCCCTGCCTTGTGCCCTGTGGTGGGTTGGTGCCCCATCCTGGGCTGTTCCCTGCCTTGTGCCCTGTGGTGGGTTGGTACCCCATCCTGGGCTGTTCCCTGCCTTGTGCCCTGTGATGGGTTGGTACCCCATCCCGGGTTGTTCCCTGCCTTGTGCCCTGTGGTAGGTTGGGACCCCATCCTGGGCTGTTCCCTGCTTTGTGCCAGCAGCCTCTGGCATAGGTTCTGAACCCCCCTACCACCCTGAAGAGGACAAGCAGTTCATGGATGGATGGATGATTGTTTTCTACTGCTACCCAAGAAAAACAAACAAGTCAATTCTGCATGGACTAGCCCATTTTACTGTGTTGCATCAATACAGATTTGAGTAAATTAGGAGTTTTACAAAGAAAATCAAGTCAGAAAGAAATGTTGTAAATCAAATCTGGTCACCAAGGATTAAAAATGACCCATTTACATGGATGGACCTCTTGCATTGCTAATAATTTAGTGCATTACCAAATTCATAAGTATGCTAATGTGTCGACTGAGCTCCTGAAACTGGTTTGCATTGTGAATGAAATCACAGGAGATACGCAGACCACCTTTCAGCCGCAAAGCATTCAGAAATCATGCGATGTCTTCTCTTCCGTCAGTGTGCCTTGCACCACTGCATCATGTGCGCCTACACTGCACATTTCACAGTGACAGACAGACTCCCAGCACTATACCATTCATGCTGGAGATAGTCAGTCGCTTTGCCTAAAATCCAGTCGACTCATTCTCATGCATCGCTTCATTTCTCTGTAGCCGTTTCTTATATTTTTTAGTATGATGTCTGGCCTTGGATTTTGTTGAAATTTTAGGGGACATACACGACTGAAATAGCCTTATAAATGACACGTAAAATGATACCAAATCACATTTCTCTTTGCTTTGGGAGTCTAACTTGAAATTTAGATTTGTTCTTTTCACGCTGGAATCCTGCAGGTCTGAGTACAGTATCAGTGGGCACTAGGCAGGTGAGCCAGCCAGTAATGATTTCATAGGTATCTGATATCCTCTTGTATCAGGCGAGTTCATTCATGGATTTTATGGGTAATCAGGTTCAGGAAGCCCCCACTCCCATAAAATGCATGTCTCCCATGAGCCCACTGCCAATACTCCCATTGCTTTGCTGTGACTTTGATTGCAATGCTCTCATCACACCATCCTTACGACCATGAAAACAACTATTTGCATAATTTCATTATTCTGCTAACTGTGCCAAAAATTGAAATGTTTCCCTTTTTTTCTCAGCATCCAAGAACTACAGTCCCAGTTAAGCCTTAAGTTGGGTGAAGCTGGCTTGTTAGCCTTGTACCTGTTTATTATACCAACAAAAAGCAGAGATTTTGGCTGGTTACATTCGTGGGAATTATAGCCGGGCAGCTCTCAAGCTTGTTTTTGCTCTTAAACTGCACCATAGAAATGACTGAAAGTTCCAGCAGAAGTGGCTAAGAATAAAACAGACATTTTATTATCACATAAATAACATGCAGCCAAGGTCGGTCAAGTTTTAAATGATACGCCCCATGCCAGCGGTTTGTGTTCCCCGGGGGAGGTACAGACTGCTACCCCACCCAAGTGTGGCCAAGTATTAGGGGACAAACCGGGGAAACAGGAGCTCTTACTAAAGCTTAAGAGTTATTACATTAGATTCGGATAGGCTGTATTTAAGCCTATCAAATTGTTCTAATGAATGTGAAAGTTGAATTTCCAGCCTACGCTTTGTAGAGAGAAAAATTCTACAACTCAACAAAATGTTTTGACTGATTGATATATATATATATATATATATATATATACTCACTCACTAACTATACAGTATATATGTTTTAATTTTACAAAAGTCCCAGATAAACCCAGAACATTTGAATCGCTATGTATGTTGCTTCCTAAGCGGGTTTACAAAGGGAGCTGAATGTCAGTCATAACAATGGCATCTTTATTCATGCTTCACATTACCTCCACATTCCTTTAGCATTTTTTTTTTCTTTTCACAATCCTTAATTAAAATTTACTGTTAAATTTAAGGTCCCTTTATTTAGTCATCGCATAATAAACAAAACAGTAAAATCACTGTTCTCTTAATCTTTAGTCCTTAGGGTATAATTCAATAATTAGTGATTATTTGACAATTTAAATTGTAGGTATTCATATAGTACTAATTAATTCTAACATAAATGGAAAATTACAGTCCTCAACACAATTGATTTAATATGATTATAATGCATTCCATCATAATAGGCAGTTAAGTGAAGTATAAATAAGGATAATAAGTTCTTAGCTGGAATAAAGACCAACATATAAAAACAATTATTTAATTTCTAAAACTTATTCATCCCGGAATGCACTGGGCACAAGGCGAGGTACTCACTCACTCACACATTCACTTACTCACTGACTCACACACACACTCATTCACTCACTCACTCCTACACACACTCACTTTTTATGAAGGTTTCCCCTTGTGGGGACTGAAAGAATGACCCCCACAATGTCAAAATAACAGGATTTTATCAGATTGTGTGGACACACACACAGCAACTGAGAGACAGCATATCATCCACACAGGATGTCTTGAATTGTCTTGGATTGAAGGCACAGTGAAACAAACACACAGTATTGGAGGAGTTTGGGCACATGCAATGTCATATATACACACACACATATATATATAGTGATTAATGCACTTGGAAATGTCTAAAAGTTTACACGAAAGCTTTTATGGTAGCAAAATGAAGCATGTCAACGAAACATAATAAAATAACTAACTACACTATTTAACCACCCTGTATTTTATCAAATATACTGCATCACATTGTAATAAAACAACTAATTACTTTCTGAAGCAGTTATATTTTACATCTGTTTGGATCTGAAATTTTTCATACTTTTATGAAGTTTTGGTCTTGCCTTTCCTCTCTGATTTTAGTGTAGCTGTCTCCATCTCAGGGTAAAGTCTCTGCCCTGAATGTTTGATCCCAGAGTAGACGGCTGAGTCTTGTTTCCATCTGCCAACCGGAGATAGGAATGCATGTCAGGTCAACAGCATGACTGGAGCAGTCCCGAAAAGATCAGACGGTGAGTGTGCCCTTCTCCAGCACGATGGCCTGAGAATCAGAACTACTTCACCTGACCATCACAGCTGGGAGTCTGGTGGGATAACCAGCCCCATTCTGCCTCTGGTTTGGGGTTAGCCAGGGATTTTCTGTTGGCCGTTAGTGACTGATCCTCTTGCGATTTGCAGTGAGTGGCTGTGAGTGTGGCCTGCAAATGTCTCATGAAGTAGTTGGCTTTAAAGGAGAACATCTCAGAGGGGTACCAGAGGCATGAGACGCGAATGCCAGGGCTTCATTTACATCAGAGACGAGCGTGACGAGGGAATTGGGGGTGCGGTGGACCTGAGCTGAGAGCTGGGCGAAAAAGGGAATAACGCCAGTATCTAAGCCACAGTGGCAAGACAGAGAATGTAGGGAGAATGGAGGAGACATGGACTGACACACATCCCGTTTCATGGAGCAAGTTCTCCAGTGAGACACTCCCTGAAAATACCTTTAGGCAAGGTGTACTCCATTGGGCGTGCAGTTTTTTAATAATGCAGTGACTTAGCAACTCTGCTAAAAAAATCCAGCTTGATCATGCTTTTGCATGATGAGTTGATGGTTTAGCTGGTAATACCAGCTTTTGGTGGTCATACTAGCTGGTTTAGCTGGTGATATCCCACCCACCCAGCTAAACCATCAAAGAGCAGCAAGAGCTGGTACATGACCATCTAAGACTATCCTAATCCATTTTATATCAGCTAAAACTAGCTAAAACCAGCTACCATACATTCCAGTGTTTCTGGAATGTATGAAAATAGGGTTATGGAGTAACAACAGCGATAAGAGGTAGTTACAGTAAGACCGGCTCAGACCAACCTTACAACAATCAGTCTAATAGAAGGTATACTTAATTAAGGATATTTTAGGAACCACGTCGAAATGTTAAGGTACAACTTACAGTAGAATTTACAAATGACGTAGAGATAAGAAAGTTTCGTGAAACAGCCCTGGGTTCCTAGTATTGAGGTGTCAGGGTCAACAGCATGTTATTTTAATAACAAAATAACAGGTGTACAAGTGTGTGTGTGTCTGCGTATATATATATATATATATATATATATATATATATATGCTTTCTGCCTGAGTTTCATTATTTTGAATCAATAGACTTGCTCTCAACTCCAGGGCGTCTATATGGCACCGCTGGTGTCAAAGGGCAGGAGTAGATGGCGCTCCATTTTCCCGGCTGATGGGGGACTTGAGTCCCGATAGTGACGGATCTCTTGGGGAAAAGCGTGAGTCTGTTCCTTAAAATGAACGCTGGAGCCTTTCAGGAACCTTTCAGGAACCTCAGAGCCAGCTAAACATGATAAATGCTGAACAGCGCTTTTGTTCAGCTGAAATGAAATAGCATTTCTTGTGAAGTGACAACGCCAAAAAGGTCACATGACCTTAGAGATAACGTTATTTATAAAAAAGTGTTACTCTATAGGACATCCAACTTGAAGAGTTTATAGCTCCATAACTAAAAGTTTGGCACGCTGTATGCAGAAAGAAGCAATAAATATGTCACTTCGCGCACAATGAGTCAAAGTGATGTAGCCTCCCTAACCTTGTCTGAAGGCTCAGCCTTTAAAGACTCCCCAGTCCTTCTCTGCTTGACGCTAGAGTACCTGGTGATGTGAACCTAACAAACATAACCAGGAGAGCTTCTCTGCAGTAAGTTAGTGCTCACTGCCAGGAGGTTTTGGGCCCCAGTGGGTAACAGAATGACTTTCTAAAGGGAATGGATTTCTCTTAACATAAATGAGCCAGTAGTATAAAAAGTAAAGTAAATTTAGAGAGCATGAAGTGCAATGACATTGAACAAAAATGAAAAAAAAAAAAACATTTTCAAAAGGAAGAAATGCATCTCACAAGTAACAGGGGCCCAAATGTGAAAATACTAAGATTATATTAGCTATATACATTTATATGAATGCCATGACTATAAGGATTTACAAACACATTTATATCACGTAATATTGCATTCATAAGGCATTATTAATATGGCTATACATCTTTATAAAAAGACAACACATTATAGCCATGTTTGTTATGCATTATCATTATGAATATGAATTAAGTAGGTCTCATTCTGTGGTACAAAGCATGCTTAATTCTTATATGTAAAGCATAATCATCATATACTTCCTACATATAGCACTATAATGCCTTATGACTGTCAACAGAAGATGCTATGATGCTTTATTAATTCTTATACTGACCATTGTAATGCATTATGGAGGTTTTTACAATGTATTATAGATAATGGCTTCAAGTAAAGTGATGATTTTTATATGATGAGTGCAGGAGTTTGACAGTTGTAATCAGCATAAAAATAAACAGAGAAACATTTATTAAATATAAAAAATTGTATTTATGAATTGATAATGCTAATAGAGCAGGCAGAAGGCTGAGGCTGGCAATTATTTTTATAAAGAATGTGTCATCTTCTTTAGGTCTCTTGATTTAATGATCAGTCATGGGTAAAAAAAAGATAAATACAGCAGAATTATAAGACAGGGTATAGGAGGTACAAGGCATGACCCAGCCGGGCCGTATCTCCATGGTGGAAGTGCATGGCGTGCGTAGCGGATAGTGATGGCGTACGTACAGCCACCCTAAAGACAAGATCCAGCAGGCGGAGGTATCGGGATGATCATGAGAATGCAGCAGGGACCAAGGCCGGCCCTCAAGATCGCCCTTCCTACAAAGGACGCGCGGTGCCTTCAGGTAGGCCTGTCATTTGGATTGCATTGATAAGATGAATATGTACATGTGAGTTTTGCGTGTAAAACAGCCTGTGTGTAAAAGAGCCTGTGTGTAAAACAGCGTGGAAGAAACAGTTCTGACCATCTTTATGCTTCATTGTTAAATTTTGTTAAAATTAAAAATGTAAAAGGGCAGTATTCAGAACGTCTGCTTATGGTACCAAGCCCAAAAAACTAGCCCTGCTTGGGCAGAGCCTCGGGTTCAGCTCCGCCTTCCCATAGAGATCCCTGTAACCTGCCCTCATGGCTCCGCCTCCCCATAGAGATCCCTGTAACCTGCCCTAACAGCTCTGCCTTCCCATAGAGATCCCTGTAACCCGCCTTCTCAGCACTTACATTTCATTACATGGTAGATGAGTGTTTGCTGCATCGCATTGAAAAAAACTGACAATGAATTAGCTAATTAAATGCTATTTTGTCACCCCTAGTCCTTATATCCGTACCGAAGTATGACGGGTTGGTTTTCGAAACAGTCAATTAAGAAGTCTCAATAAACCAATTAATTTAGTTTTTAATATCTTTAAATGAACATTTACTTCACCAGTGTCAACACTTGAGTTGCTTAAGTGAATTAGGTCTCCTGCATTAATGAGGCCGCGGCTCAGTAGGAAAAGGACTTGACAGAAAATCAGTCTAGTGAACCCTTACTGGTAAGAACTACAGTTATCAAGACCACATCTGATGCCAAGACAGCAGGTCTTCACCCAACAATGATTAAATGCACTTTGTTTAACTAAATGAGCTTTGTGAAGGTTAAGCACATTAACCAATTTAAGCTTCTTTATTTAGCTTTGCAAGCTACATCTGTGAATCTTTCCCTATACCTTCAGGTGTCTTTGAATCCCAATAGGGCCAGAGTAACAGAATAATACAATGTTTTTACTGAGGACTAACTAGCTATAGCTTCTAGGTTTTCTGATTTCATGTAAAATGGTCTCCACTGTAGACAGCCCAACCCCATTTCAAAGAGACTTACTGCTCACCTGCATCTCAGGGCAGGGCCAAAGAAGGACTGTGTAGCCGTACAATATGGAATTAAAGATCCAGACAGAATTAATTCAAAATTAATTTGTTTTGGGTCCTTGACTTGGCTTCCAATAGCACTGTTAAAAGGAGAGGGAGATTTGTTTGTCAGTTTTTGGGCATAGAGAGGTCTCTCTGGGTTGGTTAACAGACAGACTGCCTCCTGCGTGTCACGTGACTCCAAACCTCTATTGCCGTAAGTAGTGCAGCTGTCTGGGGGTGCTGAGTAATGACAGCCGGCCTGGCTGAGATTAGCTTTCCGAGTCTGAAAGTGCCATGAGTCGGTTTCCTGTACAGGATACAGATTTCACCCGAAATGCGCACTTGTCTTCATTACTATTGTTAATATTACTTTCCCCGATTCCTCATTAAACTCCAAAAATTCACAATTTAATCACTGCCTCATGGAGAAATGAATTAGCCTTTTTTGAACAACCAGTGAAATATTATTAAACAACAATGGTTTGACTGTCTACTTCATAAATAGATAAATATAAAGCTATAGTAAATATAGCCTTGTGAAAAATATATGTGACGGTATACACATGGTAAGCTGTATGCTTGGCCGCCTATTACAGATCTTCACTATCTTCAGTGATGACATCTTCTCACCCTCCTGCCGTACCTCTGTGTCATGGTGACTTTAAAACCCTGTGGCATTTTCCCTCATTTCACACAAATCCCCTGTCTCTTTGACTGATGTGATATTCCCCGCAGCCTTCCTAAAAGCAGCCTTTGGAAGAATCAAAACAGCAGCCAAATCTGGAAGGTCCTCCTCTCCTGTTGTTGCCAGGGGAGGCCATGGGTAGCGTGCCTGCCGAGGTGTGGTCGTTACTGGGTCTTTGTATCACCTCGGTGTCAGCTCCTGGGAGGAACTTAGTGTAATTGGAATATATCTCAGCCATTTCATATCTTATTATTACTTCTGTTGGAATAAAAGGGGAGGGCGGGTCACTGACGTCACTGATCCCATCCTCTGGGGGCACAAAGCCAGCCCTCCCAGCATTCCGGGCCTGGTGCCATATCTCAACAGCTTTCTTAAACTTCCCACAGGTGATGGAGTTTGCAGCAACCAGGGATGAGTCATTCAGGTCCAGAGAGTAAAAGTCCAGACCAAGATTTTGTTTGAACCAACCAAGTGAGTATAAAGAGTCACAGTCAGAGTTGCCATTTTTGGGCAGCTGGCTGGCATGAGATACAAGTCTGCACACTCATTTACATACATGTAACAGTGTTATCTTTCAAAGTGTGCAGCGAGATTTCCTGCATGAGTGTGAGAGTCTGAAAGCGGGGGTATGACACCTGAACTAGCCTCCTCTGAGCACCCCCCCCCCCCAAAAAAATCTATTAATTTCAAAAGAAGTTTATTATTTAACAGTTACTTAAGCATCAGGTGTTGGAAAATGATGGTGCTCACTAACAAGTTTATATAATGTAGATTTATTTCAGGCCTGGATCAGAAAACCTGTGCAGACAGTTCTTGACTGATGTAATTAATCCTTTCCACAAAACATTACTTAAGTCAAATTTCAGTCCAATTTACCTACTCATACCATTCAGAACACCTTGAAGGGTGCAGAGCTGCCCTCCGGCAAGGTGCGACTTGGACATAAGGAGGGGAAGCCAGGCTCCGCTGAGCTGCGTCTATATTTATACCTCGCTTATGGCACATAAGCCAAAAGCATATGAGCCAAGAATATTCTAGTACACCCTCTCCTTGTTCAGCAAGTGAGCTCTGTTCCAATAAACATGTCATCAAGTGAAACAGTAACTAAGTGAAAATCATGGTATCCAGGAGCCATACCTTTCCATACCATTCAAGCTACACTAGCATGTGACCACAAATGTGCGTTGCACCGCAAAGATCACTGGATTTTGCCATCTCATTCAGATAAAGTTTTCCTGCAACACTACTCGCACTCTTGGGGGCATTGTTGTCAGGCGCAGAAAATTTTTATCGTAAATGTAATCAGAAATTTCTAATGGTAGCTAACTGAGGCAGATGCCAAATGAAGAGTGGGTGTTATATGTACTAAAGATAAGATTAGATAAATGAAAACTGTAAAGTTTTAATTTACTTACAGGAGCATGGGTACTTTTTTGATTAGTGGTTCTGTACATGCTACATATCTCATATATTTTTTATGTAAGTTTGGATATACTACAGTTGCGTTTACGTTACTGAGAGCTTCCTGTACAGGTTAAGTCCTCCCTGAGAACTGGTATAGAGGATGAATTGGATGGATGCGAGTTTTCATAAGAAGCATGATAAATCCAGGGCACAGCACATTTTACAAAATAACTTTACTGGCAGGAACCTCTTCTCCAAAGGGACATACTGCAAACAGACAACGTATGATTCTTTTAAGCACATGTTACATGACTGTCATTCAGCAAGAAATACTTCTTGTGCCTGAAGAAGCCATTTATGGAGTGTGACGTGTTCAGCCCATGTAGTCGCTAGTATCATTCGCTGACAGGGTATGCATCACTCACTTGCTTGTTAATAATGGCTTGTCTTGGCAGATACAATAATGAAATCTCATTCAACAGGATTGCCATTCCGGCTTTACATGCAGAAATTCTCTGCTCGACAATTAATATGTTAGGTCAAGTAAAGGTACCAGTGACGTGTTTTTGTGTATAGAAGAATTCATTTCTACATCTACACTTTTCATATTATTACAAATTAATTTATTATATATACTATAACTTTATTAGATGCAAAATTGAATATCAAAGCAATTTTTGTAAGATATAATGCTTTAATTTTGTGCCCCCATCTTCTTGCCGGACACATTCTGCAATGAATCTGCAATGGCTGCCACATCCCATAATCTTTCTGTCATCCATGGACAAGATTTCCTAATTTGGAGTCACAGTCCTTTTTTTTCTCCTCCATGTTAGCAGGTTCTCTGAGAAGCAGACAAGCTCAGATGAAAACTGCTCTGAAATCATCTCAGAACAAGGCCTGTGAGTGAAACTAAATTAGTGCCATACAAAATCGCATCACCACTAAGACAGCAATTTGTAACAAAATAATTTTTGATGTATTTGTGGCCATCTCTGCCCATTGATCCCCTTCATGTATTATTTTTTGGTTTTTGATACTGGTTTTTGTAAATGTCATTAAATAAAATGTGTAAGAGTATAGTTTCCCTGAAAATGTCCCAATCGACTCATGATATGTATAATTTCTTTCGAGTCAGTGATTCAGCATAATACCTTCCTTCAGTGAGCACATACAACTACAATCATATAAAATGACACATTATAGAAATACATTTTAATATTTCACAATTAACAGGACTGGTGTGAATTCACACTAATAGACTCACAGTAGCACTCAAAGCATATTTTTATATGTCACAAATATAGATTTATCACAAACATGGATTTATGTAATGTAAGCTGCAATTACAGTAGTTCATATAATATTGATGTGAACTATATTTTAAGCTATAGTTCTGTGGCCGATGGTTCGATACTTTCTGTATTCCTGCAATTACTTTCTCTTGTGTGCAACTAGGTTCCCAATTAAAGTGAGAGTATCACGAGACTGGCTGATACTTTAGACCATTAACACAACATCATCGACACCTGAGCTCCATGAAATGTGAAAATCATACATGAATCTTTGCCTCATCCCCAACTAGTGGCCTTATAGTAAGTCTTTTAAGCAGAAGTGAAGAGTTCATTTAAAATCTGAATTTTATTAATGAAAAAGTTACTCCTCAAGATCTAAGAAATGTACATTAATAGACTGAAATCCACAAATAACCATTATTAAAAGAGTTTATACTTCATGTAAAGTCCTAGTTGTAACAGAAAAACCATGAGCCACTTGAGCATGCCTTGTGTATCAATTCGTCCAGCACACAATGTTAATCTGTAATCGTTGAATTACTTACAAAAGCCTTATAGTTCAAGCTCTTCAGCCAGCTTTTATTTTTCATGTTTCATGTTGGTGTGCTGTAGATTGTCTATTAAATGTTTATCAATGATATTTCTTTTAAACATCTCTGTGACTGTATTTACTGTTATTTATGGACTGGATATGATACATTCATGCTTTCATATTTGGTGCTGTGATCATGGTTCCATGGAGGGGGCTGTCTTTCTGTGAGTATCTGCAAGGGACATACCCTCCTCCCCAAACACACAGTGCAATAAGTGTAGAACAAGCCAGATGGGGATTTAAATCAATACAGAGCTGATAGTGAAATCTACATATTGACTGTCTTTGTAGCTTTGTAAGTGTCCACTACGTAAATCAATACAAGTAATGTTGCTGTCTTTGATATAAAATGGGGAAAAAGGCCATGTTTTGTTTGTCGTGTACCACCCCACCCCCCCATAGATTAGCAGATCAGACGCCTTGTGTGTACCTGACCATTACCCAGAATGCACCTGGTGGTTCTTCATTGTGTGTTCTGCTATCATCCACTGTACCACCGCAAATACACAGCAGGCCATGGCTGAGATTCCTCTTCTGGCTGGGAATACGAGTGTACATAGAGGAGGGGCCACAAAGGCATCGGGTTCAGCTGAAAGTTGATTGGCTCTCAGAGGGCCCCCTCCCCTATCACTCACAGATTCAATACATATCATTGGCTAATGATACATTTCGCCCTTCTGTTTGAATTATGGCCTGTCTTGTGTTCCCCACCACAAAAAATTATAATATTTTATTAATTATTTTAATAAAATTAATAAATGAAATACTTTCTGTCACGTAGTGTTGCAGTAGTTAGCGCTGTTGCCTCACACCTCTGGAACCTGGGTTTGAGTCTCTACCTGGGTTCCATGAGTGTGGAGTTTGCATGTTCTCCCCGTGTCATCATGGGGTTTCCTCCGGGTTTTCCCCCACAGTCCAAAAACATGCTGAGGTTAATTGTAGTTACCAAATTGTCTGTGGGTGTGCTTGTGTAAGTGTGCCCTGCGGTGGGGTGGCACCTTATCCTGGGCTGTTCCCTGCCTTGCCCTGCGGTGGGGTGGCACCTTATCCTGGGCTGTTCCCTGCCTTGCCCTGCGGTGGGTTGGCACCTTATCCTGGGCTGTTCCCTGCCTTGCCCTGCGGTGGGGTGGCACCTTATCCTGGGCTGTTCCCTGACTTGCACCCATAGGCTCTGGACCCATGACCATGAATAGAACAACAGCTTCTAGAAAGTGGATGACTTTCAGTCACAGATCACAAAAAGCCTGCTTAGGATGCTGAGATCCCCATATCTCAGTAGCATGTTACACCAGGAAAACAGTCCCAGTACCTATATCCCCATATCTCAGTAGCATGTTACACCAGGAAAACAGTCCCAGAACCTATTGGGGCACTCTCCAGGGAACTGGCTTTAAATTCACTCCTGGTCTCCTACACTCATCCGACACCTCAGGTCACTCTTGTTGAGACTCCCCTGCTCATGATTTAGACGCAAACCGACACATAAGGATGACTGAATTGTGTGTTTGTGTCTGTGTTTTTATAATTATTGTGGATTTTTCTTGTGGCTTTTTATTGTGGTTAATTAATGTGGCGAGTATATTTCTCCACAATGTGATAAAAACCTGTGACTCTTTACCTTGTGGGGGCATTTTATTTTAGTAAAATCTGAGAATGCAGTCAAAAAAACTAAAAATTGCCAAAAGTCATTCATTTTGTTTGATTATGGTTAAGGCTGGGTATGGGTTACAGTTATCATAGTTAGGATTAGGGTTATGCCCATAGAAATGAATGGAGAGTTCCCACAAAGATATAGATACTCGTATGTGTGGATCACGTTTGTGGACCAGAATATCCCCAAAGTGTGGTAAAACCTGAAACGCCCTTACTTTTGGGGACATATTTTCAGGTCCCCATTTGGATAACCTCAAATTTATAAAAATCCTTGGTTCCTTGGTAGGTGGGGCTGGCTGTGAGTTCTGAAAGACATTTGTAACTCTGCAGTTTTCATGGTAGAGGGCAACAAACAGCCTGGTCCGAGGGACAGCAAAGAATGGGTGAGGCTCAGTTTTGGCACCATATCAATCAACCTTTACTCTAGAGCCATAATGCACCCTTTCCCCCATAACAGAAAGGTTGAATTTTAAGCATAACCTGGTTTTTCACAATGCCCGGTAGATGTTTGTCTTTTTCATTTCTTTTAGGGGAGGTACGGGGTCCAATAATACTGTATAAATATAATGATACACTTATATTAAAGCATATTATAATTCCGTTAATCTTATTGCCCCATTCAATAGTTTTCAGTTCTCTCGCGTTTCGGTAATGGCCGTTGCGAGTCACTTTAAATCTGCTAAAGACATAAAATGCAAATGTGAAAGGCATTATTTAGCCTTTCTGAGAAGCATACAGTACATCAGCAGGCATTATACATCCTCATCCCAAGAGGTAACATGTAGCGCTGACTTATCAGCAGCAAGGTGATAACATGCAGATGTCTAGTAGGGAGCAACACCACCCTCTGCCCCCATCCTTCATCCGAAGCTGTGTGTGGTGGCATTTCGGCTCCTTCTTCAAGACAAAAAGCCTCCAGTTCTTTCAGGGAAGAATGAGGTGGAAATCTATTTCAGGAAAAGCGGTCCAGAACTCCCCATAAAAAATCAAAAATGATCAGAGTTGATGGCTGGAGAGGCCATGGAAGGTTCTGGCTTCAAGAACACTCCCCTGAAATTGCTTCACAGGGTGTATGGAGGCATTATCATCTTGGGATATGAGAACATCATGAGGGAACAGTGTTTGCACCATAGGGGGCACAAAGTCCTGCAAAACATATCCCTATTCCTTGCCAGTTATAAGACCATGCAGATAAATCGTGTAACCTACTGATTGCCAATAGGTGGCGGTCCATTGTGGGATGGCTTCCTTCGGTATTCTCCAAAGGTAAAAAGTCTCAGGATCCTGGCAAGGGTGCTGCTGACAAACCGATCTAGATCTATAACCAGCCCCACAACTTTTACTAACATCCTGTGGGGGGGGGTTACCGTGGAGATGAAGCTTGCCTTGGGCGCCTCATCAGCTACTGTTGCTGGTCTTGTGATGCAAGAAAAAGGATGAAAGATGACTGAAAAGACAATATTACTTTTCTTCCATTGCTTACGGGTCCAGGTCTTGTGCTCCCTACACCAGGCCATCCGTCTTTCTGCATTGGCCTTGTATACAAGCGCTTTCCGAATGGCCATAAATCCCAGCTTTGTGACGCTCACGACAAATAGTTTTTGTTGAGACTGGGTCACAGAGGTGCTGATTCAGTTCTGCGGTAATCTTTAAGAATGTACTTTTGTGATATTCAGCAACTGTCCTATTAAGTGTTTGTCTGTCCCTGTCAGTGAGCTTCAATCTTTGGCCACTGTTCCACTTTGCTGATACAATTTCTCCACGTTCTGTGTACTGTATGCCATCGTGGTTTTTTGGGACTGTTTCCCAGGAGGCATTAATTTTACAGGTTTTGTGACCGATGCACCTGCAATTCGAGCCGCTTTTGAATTCTGTTGGTTTCCTCCTGTTTCTTTGAAAACTCACGTGTTAATGTGCTGATTGCCAAGCCTCTTTCGTAGCTGATACGTGCTGCTAAATGGCTTTCAACATCATATAAACCACCTCTGCAGCTGTGTTTGTAATTGTAATTAGCAGCTGCGTTTGTAATTGTAATTAGTTCTTTCAAAGTTAAAGTCTCAGGGTTTAATGTTGCTATTAAGTTTCCCGCCTCTTATATGTTGATTTGTCACTAGAACTGTAAATGGATCTATTTCGTGTAGGTGGCCCTAGAATTGCAGTTAAAAGGGCTACATACTAAAGAGAGGTCCGAGATAGGCGCCTTAGCAACGAATGGTGAGATAAGATAGGATAAGATAGGATAAGATAAGATAAGATGAGATGAGATAAGATAAAATAAGACAAGACTGTTTATTGTCACTGCGCACAGAGCAGTGAAATGGGATTTAGCAGCACACCGGCCAGCAGTACAGCATATACGATATGCTTAGACAAGGACAATGAATATAGAAACACTCTTAGCTAGACACAAAAATGCATAATATACAAAACAAGTATGAGATATGAGGACATATCTGTACAGTATTTGTGTTACAGTGTAAAATGGTAGCAGTGCAACGCAACAAATAGGTGCAAATAAGTAAATAAATAATGGATCCAGGGGTTCTATTGCTCACTGATATTGCATACATAGGTATGTATGGTAACCATGTTAGAGCAGAGAGGCATGGCCTCCTACCCAGTGTGATATAGTGTTGTGTAAGTTTAATACAGTGCAGGACCCTCCTCCATAAGCAGAACCACTGGTATGTATGGTAACCATGTTAGA
>JAODKN010000008.1:18342079-18365550 GCA_026774425.1 Petrocephalus zakoni | reverse complement strand
ACACCAGTCTTCCATATGCAAGGCAGAGTCTTCCACTTTACACCAGTCTTCCATATGCAAGGCAGAGTCTTCCACTTCACACCAGTCTTCCATATGCAAGGCAGTCTTCCACTTCACAGCAGTCTTCTATATGCAAGGCAGAGTCTTCCACTTTACACCAGTCTTCCATATACACGGCAGAGTCTTCCACTTTACACCAGTGTTCCATTTCCTGCCACCACTCTGCCAAGCTACCCCTTTTCCGTTCCCCAGGCCTCTGGGAAAATGGGGCCACCTGGGCTATTTTTTGGAGTATTTATTTATTGTTCTCCAGGTGGGTAGATTTAAGGGTGTGGCTTGATCCCAGGGGACTTCATTGTTGGTCCACAACACAGGTGGTGCACTTTGCCAGGCAGCTTCTGTCCAGGGTGCTGGGAGAGGAGAAGAGCGTACACCTGTCCGTCGTGGTGGCGGTGGGCTGTGGGTGCTGTGTTATATATGTATATATATATATATACTGTATAAATATATATAAAAATGTGTGAGTCACTATGATAATTCATTTATTGCTAGGTAAATTAACACTAACTGAGTGCCTCTCTGCATATTGTTTGTGAAAATGTGTCTGGACGTCACACGGCTCTTTGGATCTGCTGTAAATATTTTGCTTTTAATTGAATAATCTCAAATTTAAACAGATAAACATGTAACGGGCATCATTTAGCATCCGCCAGCGCAGAGCGGGCGGTTATCAGACGGAGCGCGTCTCGCCGGGGCGTCCCCTGCTCCTCCTGCCTCCGTACCGTGCCTCTGAACAGACGCTGGAACATACTGGGAGATAAAATTGCCAGGGGCTGGAACAGCAAGGCCAATAGAGCCTTCACAAACGGGGACTTATCTCTCAGGGGCAAATGGGCTAAAATAGCCAGATAACGTGGAAGTGGAGCCCTGGTAGGAAACTGGGGAATCCAAACGCCAGCGATTCTTCATCTGTCATTTCCAGCCTGTCGTCCTTTAAGCGGTTTGTTAGGACAGAGAAAATACAAATTACATGAAAATGGCCTCAGTGATTGTCAGAAGCGATGAATTGTGTAATTTTATTGCCAGCGAAAATATTGCGTTGTTCAAAAACAGCTCTTGCACACGAAAAATGCTGTCTTATTAAAAAAAAATGATGCTCCAATTGCAGTTGTTTGCAGGTGCTGACAATTATCGGAAGCAGGTGTGAGGTTCGGGCATCTGAATTTCATGCAAATGTCATGGCATAACTGGGGGGTGTACATGAGTGAGGTCGGCGGTGTTAATGAAATGGAATAAAGAATCACAGAGACTCACATCTCCCTTTGATGTCTGCGATGCCGCCTGTGTTCTTTTGTAACACAGTCGATAGCTTCGCCTTTGTTGTGTTCATCAATTAAAAATAAATTAAAGCATCTCTCAAATACACAAACAGCACTCCGGAAACTGACCAAAGAAGGAGCCTGGAATGCTGCTAATGAATAATCTGGGATTAAGAAGGTCGTGTTAAGGTCAAAGGCAATTTTCGATGGTCGTTAAACCTCAGGGTATGAGCCATGGACCATATAGCTGAGGATGACAATAACGATACTTTGACTTTAGTTGACTTTGGTTCCAATCCAGGAAATGGTGCTCAATACTGTCTTAAAATTGGCTCAGCGTCCCGCAGGTTGACGAGCTCTCTGCGTGGGCCCTTGCTGGACAGGAGCCGGGGGTTATAGGCCGGCTTCCGAATGGAACGGCAGCATGGGGAACGCCTCAGCATAGCATGGAGGGGTTGGCTGGAATTCTGCTCAGCCAATAGCGGCTCACTTGGAAGGAGTCCCTCTCCCGGCCCGACGACACGGCAGATGTTCTGTCTCTCATTTCCCCTCCACCGAGGAGGTGATAGGTCACTGGGACGGGGCAACGTGCTTTCCGCCCACGCAGCCCGCGGGCACAGCGGGAGGGAGGAGAGCAGACAGACGAGGGGGACAAAGAAGGCGAAGGCGTTGAGTATCTCGGCCTCAGCGGGTGAAATGTCTCTGTATGGGTTCTGGCAGAAGCCATCTGGCTGCCATGATTCACAGTCAATGCCCAGGCTCCTAATAAGCGGGCCATCCTTCAGCTGAGACAGAGCCCTGAGTTTGGTACTGTGTCTCATATGCAGTCCCACAGTCCACCACAAGGGGTGCCGTCTCACCCGGCCTGCACATCAGCCTGGAACATATTACATTCATGGCACCAGACAGAAACAGAGCTTGGCATATATTGTGGCTAAGGATGCTGGTTTTGTATTCGTTTGGTCGCATGGTGGTTTAGTGCATTCTTAAGTAGTATGTCTAGGCCTGTGGGTTTCACTCCTGCCCCATGCAGGTGTTGAGTGTGCATGTGCACAGTCAGACACCGTGAGGTCATGTGGTTTGATCTCCCAAAATCGCCTTCAGTGTGTGTGTGTGTGTGTGTGTGTTTGGGATTGAGTCCTTTCTGTAGCTCAGGGTTTTCAATACTGAGTAATGGATAATTGAATCTATACAAAATAAATAAACTTAAATGAAATAGTACAGATCTTTATAAAGAAATGATTGTTTTTACTATAACCTAAGTACTCCCATATACATGCATACTATTTGTAGCTCAGGGTTATATTAATTGTTAAATGTTTTTTCTTTCAGTAAGCAGGAGATCTGACACTCAGCAGAGATAACGGATTAACATGCTTCCTCGATAACCGTGGCGAGTAGCTACCATGCTGCCAGGTCTTGCTTTTGTTTACTAAGTAATTTGAGCTCAGTTATAGCATGAGGATGTCTTCAGACACAAGGACTTTTGTGCATCATGGAGATTAAAGTTGATACAGCGGGTTGTCTTTCACGTATTTCCTCAAGAAACTCAATTCTTGCATGTTACTTTTACCTTTCATTTATTTTACCCAATTAAAAATTAGCCACACTCTTTGTTTATCTTATGTATCGTATTTGTATATCTCAAGTGATACTTAATATGTGTAACAATATATGTGAAGTATCTTTTGTATTTGTAGGCATAAGAAAATAGATTTGACATCTAGCTTAGAAAACTTTATTTATTCATCTGTATTTTAGGGACCTTTCTGGACTGGTAGGATGATGTAGCT
This sequence comes from Petrocephalus zakoni, assembly GCA_026774425.1. Lineage (NCBI taxonomy): Eukaryota > Metazoa > Chordata > Actinopteri > Osteoglossiformes > Mormyridae > Petrocephalus > Petrocephalus zakoni. The sequence continues at coordinate 18,362,438 of JAODKN010000008.1, read as the reverse complement.
TCAGGCATTAGTTCATTATTTATAGGCTGTAGAGGTAGGATTGTGAGTAATTATGGGACTTGGCTCACGTCTCAATTTTTGTATTTTGGGTTTTTACTGAAGCTCAGACAAATCACAGATTATTCAAGGGAAGTCACTTTTTTAAAATGATATGAATTTGGTGATAGTTTCAGAAGTTTTCTCAGGGAATGCTGTGTACAGGTGACTTACATCACAATCAGCAATTAGAAAAGGTGCAGTGCATTTTGGGGACACATTCTCTATTTGGAAGTACGGGGTGGATGGAGCATCATTTTCTTTGAGGTTGAAAGTTAATGTCTGTACTAGCTGTGGAATTCACATTATTGTGGATTACATTATTTCCAGGCATATCAAACCATTCAGTGCCCACTTCTGCTGGATGTCTGCTTTGTCATCATGGAAGTCTCCACTCCCATCGAGAACGAAATTACATCATGATGAATGAGGCCTGGCAGAATGGCTCCATATTGGGATTTACCTTGTCCTCCAAGGAGCTCAATGGGGTTAAACAGCTTTCCTAAAACCCTTCAGCCTGGAAAATGAGCTTACAGGTCCAAACGATTGTGCCATACCTCTCATCATGAACAGCGTGTGGAGTCACTCTGGACATGGTGTAGAAATTTTTGGCATGTGTCCTGCAGGATCACTTTTGTGTGGCACATATATTAATTCATCCTTCCACCTATACATTTAACAACTTGTCATTGTCAAATGTCCCCCTATACAGTTATCTTTAAGCTGTGGAGGGGGCTGGCTTTTGTTTTCAGGTACCCCATTCACCAGGGCCCCCTTTCCTCGGAGTCTGTTTTCTCCCCTGACTCTGTGAAGGCAGACTCTGGTTCTTAACAGAGTCAGAGCTGCATGACTCCCTGGCTCCTGCACCATCCTGCCTTTGAGCTCTCTGCTGTGCTGCAGGGGTGTAGCAGATCTCGTCCTGCCTGGATGGCTCCCTGCGCTGAGCATCTATGCCTAGCAGTATTGCTACACATTTTTATCACACAGAATATAGGGACAAATTAATATAAAATTCTGACTGGACTGGCCTTATGACTGGCTTGGTGTATCCTCAGATGGACATTAGCCACCAGCGAGTTAATACTTTAATATTTCTATATGACTTGGCTCCTTTAAAGCACTTAGATTTGTTTAACACTTTCAACCTTAATGTCCAAAAAAGGCTGATAAGGGAAATTGAGAATCTTTTTTTTACTGAACAAAAATCGAAACACTCCATCCTTTCCTTTGTTTCCTGTCTTTCTTTCTGTCTTTCTTTCCATTTTTTAACCTCTTCATCTTCTGGACTTTTTCTTTTTACCGAATTTGATCTGCAGCTTCTATTCCTTTACCGCAACGCCTCACCCTAGAGAGCCCTTAGCTCGTGGTAATTATTGTACATTCATAAAACATCCAGATGATAGATTTAGGCTCATTCACGGCTAAGCTCCAGCGTGGCCCTGCCTGGGAAATATGCTGTTTTGATCGATCGATTAAATGTCTGAAATACCCATAATGTATTTATCTCTCTATATTGTCAAAGTTATAAAATACAGTATGAGGCAATAATTGCATTCGAAACATTTTTAGCATTTTGAGCATTTCTATGTTAAACTCAGATAGTGCCAGGTCAGGCCATGCCACCGGGCTTCTCTGCTCTGCTCCTGAGCATCTTAAGACCTGTACGAGGTGCACACCTCGCTCGCCAGTCCCCAACCATGCCACAAGACGCCTGCATTCTCTCCCACAGTGTGTCTGCTCCTACACTTACAAAACTGGCCAAAAACTCATTTAACCTTTACTCTCTATAACCTTTACACCTGTGTATGGATGAGTATGAGAGCAGAAACGGAGCTGCTTTGTAGCGATTAACTATAGCAGAGTTTGCAGCCGTGCTTTCAGTCCCTCGTCTGGGGAACCCCGAGGACCAGATTGGGAGGCAATAAGCTAAAGCATAATGCAAGAGTGCTGCAAGAATGTCATGCAGAGGACGCTTCCTTCGTCTTCTGCCTCCATTGCCACCTCCCCCATCACCATCCCCATCTTATTCCCCTAAATTTCGCATTCTGTCAGTAATACCCATAACGTCTGGCCCACATGGCAGCCGAGCAGACCTGTCTGCATCATCGCTTAGCCCCCTGAGCTCCATGTAAATTCGACGCCCTCCCACACACGTATAGAAGGCCCCTTATAAAGAATACTCGCTTGAATAATAAAAGGTATTATTATAGTCACTTGGACAACAGCTGACCCACTGTCAAGCCTTCGGAATGAATGTCCGGTGGCTGCTCCCACTGGTGGAGGGAAAAATTCCCTGGGTTGGGACTAAAGGTTTCCTGACAGGAGGCCAGCCTTGTGTGCTGTGAAAAGGTTGCTCTGGATGTCAGCGAGCTGGCACCGCTGGGACGCCCTGCTCCACGGCTCTGCCTCGCCTCGCCCTGCCCCTGCTGGGACGCCCTGCTCCATGGCTCTGCCTCGCCTCGCCCTGCTGGGACGCCCTGCTCCACGGCTCTGCCTCGCCTCGCCCTGCCCCTGCTGGGACGCCCTGCTCCACGGCTCTGCCTCGCCCCGCCCCCACTGGGACGCCCTGCTCCACGGCTTCCATTTCCTCTTTAGCTATATGGATTAGAAATATAGAGTCAGAAACTACTTTGATTTCTGCGACGGCTACGCTTTGGCGGTTGGCAGCGAAACAACCTGATTCTGATCTCGCATGGGGAAAAAAATTACCATATTGTCGAGTCCAACAAGGAAAACAAACAAGTCGGAGAGATTAACATGTGTTCAGCGAGATATAATAAACGGCAGGTATATTCCGGTCATAGCGTCTTCCAGAGGCTGCCAAGTGCTGTGTCTGTAAAATCGTCATCGTTGGCTAATGGTGGTGCTGATATCAGAGTAAGCAAACCACAAGAAATGTGCGACTTGTAGGTGGGACACATGAGAAGATGTAGGGTCACCAGCGGGCCGTCGTGAGGAGTGACAAGCAGGCCGGAGGCTGCGGTGGGGCAAATACCTTCAAAGAACTGGATCCAGGGAAAGCTGCGGCCTCACGGCTAACCTTTGTGGCAGATCCAGTAATCCATTCCACCTCTTTCAAGTACAGATAATTACATATGTACAGGCATTTCTCACCGTGCGTGAAACCTTTGTTCTGCATTACATATTACTAGCAGAGGTATAAATATCTAGTCAGTAAAAATACAGACCAAGATTTTGTTTAAAACAAATGAGACGTGGACTGGAAACAGCTGGGGAAAACCGGGATTCCACAGGAGGGAAACGAGGGGGCGTGGCACACAGGAAGGAAACGAGGGGGCGTGGCACACAGGGGGATTGGACGCGAGGGACGTAACAATACCTATATAAATTGGGAATATCCATTTGATTCATTTCTATGGGAAAAGCCCTATTTCCATTCATGACACACATAACCCCTACCCAGCCCTAACCTTAACCATAAGTAACCAAACCAAATACAAAACTTTTGACATTTTTACATTTTTTTTTGCATACATGGATTTTTATAAAATTGAGGTTATCCAAATGGGGACCTGAAAAGACGTCCTCAGAAGTAAGGGAATTGTGTTCCATTTTCTTGAATATATTTAGTCATTGTTCCTTGATAAAAACTATTCTGTTTTATTCCTCAAGTTTCATGTTTCTCTCACAGGCAAGTGCACAAGTTAAAAGTAAAAAACAGATCAAATACTGAAAAATGACTACTTCGGAGTGGGGGAGTGGGTCTGTGAAGCAAGACCAAATAGTCGATATGTAATGTGATGACGTGGGTGCATGAATGGGCAGAATGAATCTATCGGTTCTCCATGCCCGACACCCAAAGCTCGCCCTAGGCAGCTTAATGGCTCTGATGGCCACCATACGATATAGCTTTTATAGTATGCAGCCAGAACAAACTCATTCGCCATTTCCAGAAGATACTCCTCCTTTTAAATCTGAGATAATTTATAACTGGCGATATTAAAAAAGAAAGAAAAAAAAGTAAAATAAGTCAGCTAGAAGGCATGGTCATTGGTCTGCCATTGTTTCTCTTTAGTTTTGCTATAAATGTTTTATAAAGCTGAGCTTTTAAAAAGGCTTTTATTGCAGTTTTGGTTGTAAAGGTGTCTTTAAATAGCATGAAGAGATGGTCTCCTGCTTGCTGGGTCCGGTTAATTGAATTTAAAAACCTGTGGAGAGGCACTTTACCCTAGCTAATTAAGAAATGAAGATAGCTTGTTACAGTAAATGGGCAGCACCCCCCCCCAACCAATGTGTTGAGATCAGGGGCTCTGCATCTGGAGCGAGTCTACACTGTACTGCAGATGTGAGACACTTTCACCAGATCAATACTCACTAATGCAATGCTTTTAGCCAGACCTGGGCTGCACCTATTACAGTACAACAGTCTTCACAAGTCAGTGGGACAGGTGATTGGGGTGCATCCAGTTGGGACAGGCTCTGGAGACCTTCAGAAAACGCCTTTGCTACAGCCGCCACGCCTGTACCATTTTCTCTGAAAGGACTGAGTGCAACCCCTGATGGTGCTGAGGTTTTACACCAGCTGGAGATGGTGATATGAAACTAACATACTGAACATCTCCTCCAGTCCTCTCTCAGCAGCTCAGGAACACATCCGTTATCTGTCCATTTCCGCATTACTCCCCGAAATATACATTTTCACTTTAAACTTGAACAGGATTTCAGATCAGCAGAGCTAGATTTTGAACATGTACCGTGCCCAGGAAAGTGTTCACGTGACAGTAATAGCCAGGCCCGCTCTGCTTGTGCTTAGCGATACAATGCGAGTGCGTGCGTGTGTGTGCCAGTGACGGCATAACATCCTTCTACTGCTTTGGTCTGGCATTAGTCCTATTTGCAAATGGAATGGTATTTAAAATGCTGGCTGTCGCCTGAGTGAAGTGTTCCTGCTCTTGTTTTTCCCTCTATACTTTCAAATACAATTTTTACAGATAAAATGAAAAAACAAATGAAACACATGCGGATAAATGCCAAGGAAAAGCAAGTAATGGATTTTATTTGGTGCAAACACTTCACTGTACATTGAAGGGTGTGTCCATAACTCAATGCTAGCTAAACGTGCTGTGCTATCTGCTAATTCCCATTTTTTTGTGTACAGCCAGTGCCACACTCTTGTTACCCATGCGGTCCTGCTTAGCCACAATGGTGGAATGTAATTGCAATGTATGGATAATTTCAAAATGCAATGGTTAATTGAAATAAGCAGTTGTGAACCTTGCTGGATGAATGCTGGATGAATGCTGGATGAATGCTGGATGAATGCTGGATGGATGCTGGATGAATGGCCCATATCGCAGCCCCAGTCCACCCCAGACCCCTACATGCTCGCGTTCTGCTGGGAATGTAACTAGAATATTCCAAAATATTGATCTTTAGGGCGTTTCTTTCAGGATGTCTTTGTTGGTTTTGTTCTTAAAATGCTACAGAAGCAGGGTAATTAAAAAATGGTGAATGCATGTCACGGACACTAATTTAGAATGTATTATAATTCTATAATATAATTCCATTAATGACTTGCCAGGAACAGTTGTGGGGGGGACTGTTGTAAATGGCATTATAATATATGGCTATAATGAATAATATTCTGTTTAAATTATATAATAGCAATAACACAAAAAATCGTTAAGCTGTTATTTCAGACTACATTCCGTATCCATCCCTCCAAATCCACCCCTCCATTTCTCCTCATGTGCGCCTTTCTCTCGATGGCGCTGTTAATCTGGGATCTGATGGCATGAATTGCATCCATTTGTTTTTCCCAACAGACGCCACTACATGGCACAGACGCTGGCATCCTCGTAGACAAACGACACTAATTACAGGATGGCACACTGGCGGGAGGGGTTGGCCATGTGTGCGCTGCGATGTGACAAACTTTACAGGAGATCTCCATAGGAACACAATGGGGCTGCCACTTAAGCGGACGGCAGGCTGCATTCCGGCCGCCGCTGTTTCTTCTCTCATCGCTTCCGGACAGGTGTTTCTGAGCCGCGTCATTCTCGCTTTTCTCTCGTCTGCGCTGGGCGCTCGGAGATTGCGGGCTCCCTGCCACCGGCGTCTGGCACCTGTGCTCCTCCGGAACCATCTGGTGTGGAGTTGCACGGGGCTTTCCCCATGGAGGGTGGCATCACAGCGAGGCCTAAAAGGCCTAACCTTTAAATATTCCCCAGAAGAGGAGAAGGGGCACTGCCGGGTACTTTCTGTCCCGAGGCAGAGCATCACCCCTGTGTACTTACATTCATGACTCGTTCTCTAGTTCACCCTTACATTCAATCAGCCTGGCCCTGACTGTCCATAGACAGTCCAGCGTGACAGGGATGTGCACGATTTACTTGTAAATTATCTTGAAATTGTCTTGCGTGTTGTATGTTATACCTGGGCACACACAACAATATAAATTCCTTGTATACTTAATTTACTTGGCCAGTGAAGATCTTTCTGGTTCTGAAAGAATGAGTTGTGCAGACATGTTCATGAGAGAGAAGGCTGCGTGGACAAACCCTGAATGCAGGGCCAGAGAGTGTCTCCACTGTGAAGATACCAGCAGCAGATGAGGAAGTGTTAGCTTAAGGCCATCCTGACCGTGCTCTGCATGGCATGGAGTTGTGGAAGCAGCCCTCAAGGACCCAGATATATTTGTTTACCTGGCATGACATTGACGGCTCATGAAAATCATGCTGTTGGCATGGTGTTTCTGAGCAGCCTCATGAATGCCAGTGCCCCCCCCCCCCTCCGTCCAAAAGGAAGCATGTTCCCCAGAGACCCAAGTCCTCCCACTCCGCTATACCACTCCCCATGCACACACCGGCTGTGAGAAGCACACTGCGAGATGAAAATTGTCAACAAGTCCAGTGACAACAGGTGTCATGCATGTCGGAACATGCTGGTGAACAGAATAAAGGGCAGAGGGACAGGAAGAGAGGCAGATTATGGGCAAGCATAATATATTTGCACGGCTCTCCTGTTAATTATGTCTGTAAACTTGCATTATATGCCTAATATAGGGAAATCCCTTGGTGGTTATATGGCAGGAGTGAGTCACACCTTTGCCTTTAGCTGGAGACTATCAGATTATCCTTTGGATAGGAAACACTGTCAGAACATAGAGGAAAATTTGGATGGCATCGCAGTAAATTGTTGTCATGGTTTGAGATTTTTACTATCTCCATCTTGGTAGTAAAATATGCTGCTGAGATGCTTAAAATGTCTTTGAAATACAAGGTCATCTCCATATATCTGATAAATATTTCTATTAAAAAAGAACTAAACATTTCTACAGAATGGAATGCTCGAGAATTCGCTATATCTCATACAGTTATATCATACTTTGGTACAGTGTTCTTCACTTCCTGAAAGCTGAGTAATAAAGGATTATCTTCCCCTGTTTTGGCTCCCTGACTTCCATCGAATCCACTGTTGAGGAAAAAAGAGAAAGTGTTCAAAAGGCTTTAATGCCAGGTGATGTTACATTTAACCAGCGGGGTAAGGACCACTCTGCCTTTGATGATGTGACACTTGGTGATTGTGTGAACATAATAACCTTTTTTTCAATGAGCTGACATGGGAGCTCAGGCCAAACAAAGACTAACAGTCATAACAGTGGATTACAGGGTGTTATTTTATGGAGTGGTGGTGGGGGGGGGGGGTTAGCTACGATAGAGCTCAGAAGTTACAAGTACTAACACTGATAATGGGCAGTTGACTTTTGGCCTAAGAAAAACACACAGTAATATATAATGACAAAACCATTTACCTCATCTCTTGAATTTTAAGTATATTAGATTAACAATTAAAACATTCACTTAGTGTCTCTAAATTGCCCATACAGTGTTAGTATGTGACCTTTGATGGACTGGCATCCCATCTGGGATTTACCCTAGTCTGGGTGCCTACTATAGGGTGGATGGATATTACTACTAAGCAGGGTAAACATGGGTACACCAGACAGTACTGCATCGCACAGCTAGAATGCTGAGTGCTTGTGTCACGCCGTGTCCCAACTAACCTTGGATGGCTGGATGGATGGATGAATGGATAGATAGATAGATAGATATATAGATAGATAGATGGATAGATAGATAGATATATGCTTTAACAATCCCCAAGGAAAATGTTTTACAGTAGCACCGCACATCCAGAGAATGAAGACATTTCCACAGAAAGAAATGCTAATAATAAATGGCAATAAATGCAGTAGTAAACATAACAGTGCTATACGCAAATCTGTAGTAAATAACTAGTAAGTGATGTAGTAAATGATATAGTAACTTCTGAAAAGTTTTGTGTGTGTCTGTTTGTGCAGGTTCTGATGACACTGTTCCTGGGATGGGTGCATGCCCTGCAGAAAAAAGACAAATAATTGCTTCTTCTCTGAAGATAAGGTGTAAAATATGTTCACATTATAATGAATTTTGCCTCTGGGGCTCCAATGAGCATGGTTATGTTTTTAGAGTAAGGTTGTGTTCTTTGGGAGATATTTTAGCATATTAGCTTAAAATCCAGAGGGAAATTAGCCAGAGCATTTTATTCCATTTTCCGATTATTATTTTCTCGTTTGTTCAAATGTATAGACAAAACACAGTGATTCAATTGTTTGCTCCACGGTGCACATGGCATTTTAATGAGCAAATGCAAACTCTCAAAGTCCGGATTGTTTCAGTACAGATCCAGTTATTATCAACGCCACAGCCTTATGGTATTGGTGCCACTGCTGCCTTTTGGCCCCCGTTCCCTCGGAACTGGAAAACGAATAGCTAAGACGGGTTAGCCATCAGGAATGCGAAATGGCATAGCATCAGGCACCAATGAAGACGCTGCCACAGCAGGAGACCATTGGCTGCCTCATGTTTCTCTTCCCTTTCTTTGTGAATTGGGAGGTGCAGATGTTGGTTAGAGGCATATTGGGTGGTTTTCCCTTCTCTTTGCCTGTCGCACAGTTAGTGCACCATGCACTCCTGTTCTGTGATTCCGTGTGCGTCTCTTATTAAGAGGGTGTCGTAGGATGTGATGCATCCAGAACAAGCCTCCTTCATTATAGCTTCAGAGGCTATGTGGCTATTTACATTGCAAAGCATTTTATTTGCCTGACAGATGCCATTATTCCGCACATCGAAAGTCGCAAAAGCGTGTTAGCTGTGAGTACCTTATTTATCGTGCCTTATTCACATCACTTCGAGGGAGCGATGATCACTATGGTAGCTTCCACTTTGGTCATTTTTTTTCCTTTCCAATAGGCTTCAAAGTATACATTTTATGCCAGTAAACAGAAGAGTCTCCCACACCACGACATAATGATGATCCGCTGCTGTATTGATTGCGGTATCTTTAAAAATGTACACATGCTTGACTTTCATGTGAGTAGTCTGACCTTGTCAGTGGCTAGAGGTTATTGTGTTAGAGGCAGGTGCTTCCCCGTGTCGCCGCATGATAGAAGCACTGAGGAGTCAGATGGAATCCACCGGAGGACTGCTTGTAGCATGACATGTGGATCTCAGTCATAATTCCGGCCTCATTTTGCTTTCCTGTCTTCCTGTCAATATTTAGCATCACCATCCGCGTGTTTAACTCAAATCCCAGCCCATCTGACATCCCTACATGACAAAAAGCCCATCGCCGTCTGCAGCAGTCATCTGGCACTGTACATCTTGAGCGTTGGCTGTCAGTCCCCGCACTGGACCGGTGGCAATCGGACCCGCGCCTGACATTGTAATTGACATCTGATTGCAATTATTCTGGCCTACCAGATATACAGTACATGGTGTATCTGGGGATTGACAGCAAGAATAATAAATACAGACATATCGGTCGTCACGGTTTCTATCTGTCAATCAAACCCCCTTTTAATACGTACCCAACAAAATGGCCCAATATAAATAATACAGATAATAAACCCACTTAATATGCATATACTGTATGAATTCATACTTAATAACCATGATCAGGGCTGTAGCTAGCTATCAGGTCACCAAGGGCTAAACATTTGAAGCTAAACATTCACCTGAATAAAAAATCAGCTGGTGAAAATGTCTTTGGGCCAAGTGTATTGCTAATTCAGTGCAAAAGTGTTATTAATAGCATCTGCTGTGTGTGTAAAAGAGAGAGCTGGGGCATTCAGCTCTGGGGTATTCAAAGTAGTTTGAATACACGTTGTGTACTGTACGTGTGATCTTACATTTTGAGGGAGGGTGCGTAGGCAGCATATCGTTTGGTAAAACAAAACAATGATCATTATTTGTAGCGTTCCAAAACACTGACCTAGCATAGCGGCTGGAGTAAAGGTAATTGTATGCGTAATTGTATGCGTAATTGTACGGTAAATATAAGCGCAGGCTAGGCTACTCTGGCTAAGTTAGGCTGTCTTTCATACTACGCCGAATGGGCTAGATTAGGCCAAATAATATTTCACATAATATCATGAATGAAAGAACTAATAAACAGCTTAGAGGGGACAGAACTGTTTAAGCTTACATGTACTCTTACTCTTGGCTCATACATGATGTATTCTTCAGAATTTGTGTTTTAATGATTTTCAACACCAATAAAAATGTGTTTCTTGCAAACAGAAATAGGCCTCCTGTATGTAATGTGTGATTGACAGGATCACCTGCCCCCCCCCCTCCCCCAAGCCGCCCCAGGACCCAGGGCCTCACTATTTTTCAAACTCTGGCTACGGCCTTGACCATGATGTGTTGAAGTAAACAGGGCATGGGGTGGCACTGTGCTGTGAGATCCTACAATGGGGTAAACAGGGCATGGGGTGGCACTGTGCTGTGAGATCCTAAAATGAGGCACAATTCTTTGTCTTTGAGTGGCAGAAGCTTTCCGATTAAATCTTTTCTAGAGGAAAAAATCAATCAGACAGACATTAGTCAGGGCCCCTTAAGAAAGGCCACCTGTTTGAAAGAGGCGGGGGCCGTGGGGCCATGGTGACCCCAACCCCAACCCCCACCCCATTACACTTCTGCGCATTAAAACCGGCGGCTTGTTGTGTTACCTGCAGGCAGATGAATATTTATTAGGTTTACCCAAAAGACAAATCACAGTGTGAGGCCTTTCATTAGCGAAATGCCAGGCGACAGAACAAAATTCCCTGCCGCAGGTTCCTGCAGCGCGGGGGGAGGAAATTGAGGTGACAATCAGAAGAGTGAAATGTCGCTACCCGGTGGGCGAGACCGCAGCCAGACCCGGCGTGCCCAGTGCAATGTTACCCCCCCCATGGAATGAACAAGCAAATGGACGTCGATGAATGCTGCCTTTGCCGCAGCATGCTTCTGTAAAGCGAGGTCGCCCAGATGCAGGGAGTTAAAAGACGACGAAATAATTCCAATATGTTTGCTGAGAAATTATCCTCTGGGTCATCTTTTGGAGGGACTGCGATTCCAGGGTACAATGTGCATGTATGAGTCATGTTCACAGAGGAAGCATTTAACGGCCTGGTCTCCTGCCCATCGGCTGATCCCTTTTGGGAGAGTGACCATGATTATTCGTGTAATTTAAGCTCCCGGCCCTCACTATTGCTGGGCAATGTTGCTGAAAAATGTTGCCCGGGCCACACCTGAGCCACAAAATTTCTATTTGAGAAACTTCAATCAGCAGTTGGCAACTTCTCACCATCATCCAGATCCAGATAACTTGCCTTTTGTCTCTCCTGGTTGGCAGTTGCCCGGCAACATCGCCCGGAAAGTTGCCTTGTGTATCTTCCCCTTTAGTTGTGTGTGACATTTGGCAGGAGCAATGTGACTTCCTTTCGTTCCTCTTGCCCCTATTTCTGTCACCGCTGTTTTGTTCCTCTGCATCATCCCCACCAAAATGGACCCTTTCTTCATCCCTACTTGTGTTATGTGCATCCAGTCTCTACCCGATTCCCGTTACTCTGGGAAATTCTTTCTCTAATAAACCTGCCATTCACCGCCTGGGCCCTCGTGCTGTCTCATTATTATCCTGAACAAAAATGCCCTAATGCATTTTTCGTTGTTGTGAATCTCTCCCAGCACGGCACTCTCCACCTTTTTCTTTTTCCAGCCTTCTATCCTCTTTATTCAGGATACAACATGACTGTATGCCAGCAGAGTATTTAAGTCTCTCTCTGCTGATGAAACCACAGACTCTGTGCTTTTGTCAGGGCCCTTATTTATTACAATTTCATGATATCAGCTATCGGCTTTGTGTGGTCTGTGGTGTCCAGTGTCGTCTTCTCAGTGTGGCTATAAACGGACATCATGTCTCACCTTGACCAGATGCCATGCCTGCCTTTGTATCCTTATTATTATTCCAGAGTGGGTCTTCAGAGTAACTATTTTATTGTGATGTGATTTTTCTATATTTAAAAAATTCTTTAAAACTGTCAATGCTGAATATATCCAACCATCCATCCATACAGACATCTATCCATTCATCCATCCATCCAGACATCTATCCATCCATCCATCCATCCATACAGACATCTATCCATCCATCCATCCAACTATACAGACATCTATCCATCCATCCATACATACAGACATCCATCCATCCATACATCCATCCATCCATCCAGCAATTTACCTGCCAGTTTCTCAGGTTTTTGTAGAGTTATGTATAATTTTCAACCTGTACTCTCTTTCTTGATTTGGAATCAAGAAAATAGTGCAGGTTATACAGTAAAGAAAATATTTTTGCGACGTGGGTAGCTGAAAAATTGCATCCCGGACAGTGAATCCGCGGCAACCTGCATGAAGACACCAGTAAAAAAAAACAACAGGTGGCTAAACTGTAAGTCGCTTGTGGAAAAAAGACGTAGCAGCAAGTTTGGGCTGAACCTGTCAAGGTAGCGGGCAGGACGGAGAACGCGGGAGCAGGGTGAACAAAGAAGGGTTACTGGGAAAACGGCACACGAGACTGAGGGACTCGCGATGTCCATGACAAACTCAAGGAATCACTTATAGGCTGGGCTAACAGGGACCAAACGAGAGGCAGCTGAAGTGAATCACACGAGGGCTGGAAGGAGAGGTAGGGCAGGTCTGGCTCATTATGGTCATGTCAGAGAGGAAACAGCAGGGTCAGACAGGGCCGGATGAGACAGCACTTACATTTCAGAATGAAGAGAGATGGAAGTATTTCATGCTGCATAAATGCTTTTCAAATCAGATGGCTAAAGTCATCCCTCCATCCAGTTTCTGTAGTGCTTACCCATTTTAGGGTCTCCGTGGCCCCTGTGTAATTGAGTGGAATCAAAAACCTGGCACATGCATCAGCCAAAATCTGCAGTGCCAAGAGAGGAACAAGAGCAATCGAACGAGGAGGAAAAGCTAAACTTGGCTGACTTTACCACAGTCAGAGGGTGGATTAGATAATAGACAATGGAAGTGGTGAATCTGCATGAAACATAGTCAAAAAATACACTGAACAGAGTTAGAGAGAGATGTATTTAATCAATGATAGAGAGATGGACGCAGGGATGAATTGTGATCTTGAAAAGATCGTATATATGCATGTGCATATAGATATGAGATGAATGTGTTGGACATTCATGCACACAAGAGACTGACATTCGGCTGATTCTCCTCTGATTTCTGAGAACATTCTCCTCATTGCTGAGAGGACTTAGATACTGGATATGATCCCTGGTGCGGAGTTTTCATTGTAGGGTATAACACTGGGCACCCTTCATTCTTACGGATGGGACTACATACAATCTGGACTAGCCTAGCATGTCGAAATGCTCACATGCAAACAAATGCAGATTGTCTACAGCAGGTCATCCATCAAATTGTCCAACCATAAAATTGCCATCCATTTTAAAAGCATACCCAGAAATCTTTAAAGACCAGCCCCAATGTGAGCGGTTAGCAGGAACCTTTAAGAACAGCCGCTGCAGAATTGGTTAGTTGTAACCGGAAGCAGGAACCTTCAAAGATCGACCTCACTAGGATTGGTTAGTTTGAACTCCAAGCAGAAACCTTGGATTGGTTGATTTATAACTGAGGACACTGTTCGGTTCTGCCCGACTACTGCTGCTACGGAAAAAAAAACTGGGTTTGACCATTTCAGAATAAATTCCTTCATTACTTCTGTGTGCATTGAGATTTGAATAAATAGAGAAGCAGCAGGGTGACTTTATCGATATAGGAATTATTTCCTGTTCACTGTAAAAATGACTGTTTCGTTCGTTACACACCACAATGCCTGCATATCTGGAGAAACACCCGCTGCATTTGAGTGACAAAGCCTGACAAATGCATTTAAGTCTCTCATCTGTTTGAAAACACGGGCCTGACATTTCACAGCTTAAACTTTATGAGCTTTGCATTTTTATCAGATCAAGTTGGAGCGTGCCATAAGCTTCTCAGCAGTTAGTGCAGTAAAATGTTCTGTGTAAGTGAATATGTGTATTGCTAATGTTTGCAGGTCAGCCAGTTGCACCTAAGGCCGTATGCTATATTTATAAAGAGGATTTGAATGGCCACCTTGAAATCTGGGAAAGACATCAGGATTCCTCTGCATCATTACATAGGGCCCTGTGCAGAGCTGTCAAACTTACCTTGATAATTATAGGGTAAGTAATAATAAGTTTTATTTTTTTTTTCATTTATTGTATGCAGCCACATTTAATCAGAATACATTGTTTTCACTAAATACTCGGACCGTAATGTATGCATACTTGTTGCATACAGTTTAGTGCATTATTTTCAGTTCGGTGCGTACAGGGACAAAAATGAATACATGGTGCAAGCAGAACGTAAATTCACAAGTAGATGTTCAACACAGTAAACATTCTGCTAATTGTGGCTGTGAGCTGGTTAAGTTATTGCTGGTTGCAGTTTGGGAACATATTGGTTTCCCAATTAAGTACATCAGCACCTTTAGCCCATTGTGTGCTGACTTGCACCAGTAAGGACACCCTTATACAACTAAGGGCTACCTTATACCAGTAAGGACATCCTTACACCATAAAGGGCTGCCTTACACCAGTAAGGACACCCTTACACCATAAAGGTCTACCAGCTTCAGTTGCAGATGATATCCTTGTAGGTGAGGAGGAGACCTGCCAGAGAAAAGCTATCAATAATTAAAAAAAGTAAAGTATTGAGATTTATTGCTAAACCTAATCTCTCCCTGGCACTCCTGCTATCATGTACTTACTGTTTGAAGAAAAGCCCAAATAAATAATGGCAGACTAATCCCTCCAACTGCAAACCACCCCACCGAATTCTCGGGGTATCGCCTCTGTTTGCTACCGCGGGTTGTCTTGTTATATGTCAACTGACTCCACACAAGTTAAAAACAGAATAATAAATCACAACTCAAATTCCAATAACTTCTATAAATAATCCTCCAAGCATGAATACTGAAAACTGCATGGGAAAAAACACAAAAAAATCTTCTTTTTTTGTCTGGCTCCCAGTGAGATGTTTCCCACTGAACATCATGGACACAATCTTATATTGGTACCATGTCTTTGGTCGGCTGTCAAAAAAGTGATGCTCTGCAGGGCTTTTGGGAATGAAGCTCAGTGTAACGGAGGCCAGGGCGGCCATCTTCCCATTCCTCTGAAATCGCACGTGCCGATTTACGCCCGTGAAGGTGACCTGGCTCTACTCTATGAGATGTGCAACAGATCACTAGTGCAGGAAGGCACACAGTCGCAAAAAACGTGATACGGATACGCCAATTCATGCATGGGCACAGATCTTATGTCACACAGAGACAGAGCTGCTGCCTTCGGTCGCATCCCGG
This sequence comes from Petrocephalus zakoni, assembly GCA_026774425.1. Taxonomy (NCBI): domain Eukaryota; kingdom Metazoa; phylum Chordata; class Actinopteri; order Osteoglossiformes; family Mormyridae; genus Petrocephalus; species Petrocephalus zakoni. The sequence goes on along the minus strand of JAODKN010000008.1, from coordinate 18,346,667 downwards.
GTTTTTCTCAGAAGTGGCGAGGCGTTTGTGCGTAATCGGGGGCCCTAAATTGGATTGTTGTACGTTTGGTTTAAAAACAATGCCCGTTTCCATGTTTACGTGGGAAATCACTGGAAAGCACAGAAAACTCGAGCACAAGTGAACAAATGCGAGTGCTGTGCCAGAGAGCCTGCTGATTAACGTTTGAAATGTTAATGGCATAAGACAAAAGAGAGTCTATGCTTTGAAAGTTCTCGGGTGGGATTCATTTTATTATATTAAAAACTTGGTTAGAATGGTTATAAACTTGCAAATGGAACTTAGTGGGCCTTTACTCAGAACATTTTAATGCCTATACAATGAGTTTCCCCAGAAGTACCTATTACCTAAGTCAAATTGTAGATAACCTACCCCGTTTTTATTATAGCTTAAATTATCATTGACTTCAAACAATCAAAAGTCAAAAAGTTGAAAGCTAGTATTTTGCTTGATGGGAATAATAGCAGGGGGACAAAATCTCACTGAAAAAGGCCAGGAGATGGAAATTTTGAAAATACAATGGTGCAGTGGGAATCAAATTTATATATTATCTTTCATTTCTACCCATAAATTAACTTTCATAGCACCCGCGAAATTGCTCTTTACCGCCTTGTGGAGGAGTCTGTGAATACGCACCAAACGCTGGGCCAGGGAGCTGCTAGTCCCTTAACACAGTAACTCTCCACATTCCGATGATTATGACAACAACAACAACAGTAATAATAATAGTAATAGTAGTAATAAAGTTATGTGTTATATAACTATACATGTCATAAAAAATATCCAGCTATGCAATGATCAGAGTAATAGCTGATCATTGCAGCAACAAATATTGAATTATCATTTTGAATTATTAGTGCAGCACTTCCATGTCATCCCAGACAATTATACTATAAGCTTATAGTGAGGATTTGGGAATAATAATAATAAACTCCATCACTTTTTGATAATGGAAATCTGGTTTTAAGGCACTTACTCCTGTCATATGAATATCCTTTCATTTGCGGTCATCTGACATTCGAGGGGGTCTTCTGAATCTACCATCTGCCCTCCCTCCCAGCCGCCTAGGGCACCATTTTCTGAGGGGGTGCCAACTTAGACCCCCTCCCAGTGATTTTGAGTGTTACTGAACCACACCATATGAAGACGGAATGCTCAGTAATTAAAATGAAAGTATAATCCCATGATGACATGTCCCCTATAATAATTAAAAATCTTCATCTTCCACATATATACACATACGCATAATATAGTCATATAATTCTAAATCAGTGTAAATTCAAATCAGTGCAAGCATAAAAATGTGTGTCGTTTTATTTTTTCTCCTGTATTTGTTTAATTTTTTAAATTTGTTTAATTTTTTTTTTCAATTTTGTGATTTCTTAACTGTCTTCTGAATAATTATGGTGATTTACCGCATCACCTCCAAACCACCAGGGGCACGGTCCGATTATTCTGGATGTCACTTTTGACAGAGGGTTCCTCCTAAGATAGCATATCATAAACATGTGATTACAAAGTGCGGTGATGCTGACCTGAGAATCCTGATCGATGATTTTGATCTGTCTGGAGTGAAATACCACAGACATCAAAGGGGAGGGGGGGATCTGTGATGCGTAGGCGCTGTGGCCGACTCGGGGGTTAGCTTCCCCGGTGGTCTTGGAGCGGTGGAGCTGCTTTGTGTTTCAATGGCTGGATGTCGCTTTGGTGGGTTTGCTCTGATGTGGTCACTGGGCAGCACATGGCCTCGGAGCCACATCGCCAGCCCTTCACTTCAGAAACACACGCAGGGTTGCCAACATGCCTCTGGTGTGCCACTCAGGCTCACAGACTGCTCACAGACTGCTCACGCAAGAAATCGATATATACTGCAGCCAATCTGTATTATTCCATTATATTCCTATAATTAGCTATATGAAAAAGTGCTGGGTGTCATGCCCCACCCCCACCTGAGAATGTCCCCACACACTTTAGAAGCCCCCCCCCACACACTCTTGTGAGGTTTTGTCAGCCCCTTGCGGTTCCTTACTCAGCATTTCCTCATCGCGTGCCCACCAAGCCATCCCATCTTTGTTTCCCTGAGCACTAATACAGTTCCATCCAGTTCGCTCTGACATTGGGGTAGTTTTCAAACCCAACAAACAGTTGACATACTAATAAAACTCTTCCACTACTGTAAATGCATCTGCATGTGTGGACAGACTTTTCTCGAATTGAAAATCTGACTCCAGCCAGCTGGCCACAGTTAATTAAAATCCCAATTCCTGCTGTACACAAGAGAACCTGCCTTTGAAATAAAAATTGGGTTATAATAGCTGGAAACGGGAACAATAAAGAACCAAAACCGAGTAACGTAGACTTCACTTCTCCTCCATATTGTAACATTTATATTACCATCATTTAATGTCCTTCATACATCTTAAAAAAACTAAAAAACAAATTACCACCTTCTTGGGCATTTTGAGTTTCATTTGATCCCATTTGGACTGAAGGATGAACCTGGAGGTCCTGGTGGAAACCATAAGGCGAGCGTGCAAATTTCACACAGCCCTGGGGGTGTGAGGAAGGACGCCCCCACTGAGCCATTCATGTGATATTTTCTTTAATGTGTCCAGAAATATTAAATAACTGAAACCAAGTGAAAGGTGTACGTGTTGCTCATTTTGCAGATTTATCCACTGCCCTCTTAGTCTGGTCTCACTACCATGATCACACTGGGAGTTTTCCAGAGAGCAGCCAATCAAAACAAAAAGATTCCAGGGGCATCGGCCACAACCTCAGCCAATGGACGCCGGAAATGTTTGTATTCATACTAGACACAGACACAGTCTTATTTTACCTTTGGACTAAGGCCTCTCCTTGGAGATCTACACTTCATCTCTATTTGTGAAAATCAGCTGCACCACAACGGGAATAATGGGGATGTAGCGGGTGAGATCAGTGCCTCCACCAGGATGCACGCTGGGTTTAGAAAAACGTTGAAAAAGACAAAGCAGACATCAAAAGACATGAAATGACGTGCACATCAAATAAACAAGAAAAGACACTGTGGTGTTTCAATAATTCGTTCCTTCTAAGGAAGAGAAACCCAACGGTTTGTACAGCCTTTTTTTTATCTCACTGGGATTTCTCCACGTGGCTGCAAACAGTCTCCATGTTCTCCAACATAGATAATAGGACCATACAGGATCTTTGTTCATATATTTTTATTGAATGCATTTTATTTATGTATTACTCATATGTGATTTATATGCAAATAGTACTGTAATAGCTGCACTCTGAACGAATGAGATTATCTCTGTTTGAGGTAAACACAAGTCACGTGTAATAAAAGCATCCACACAGTACAGTTTAATCTGATTGTTTGACGGCCACTTGATTACGTGTTTGTTCGATGGCCCAATGTGCGCTAAGGCAATTAATGTAAACCAATTCCGACTGTTGCCACAGGTAAAACGTTAGAGTGAAATATAAATGAAATGTAAATTGGCCGGGTTTGTGTGCCTGGCAATGGCACTGTGCACTTTTACATTGTACACACCTCGGCCTTGGAGAGCAGCAGAGCATGAAGCTTATAGATAAGCTCATCGCCGCTACACAGGAAAGTGCACCATCCAATCAAATTACAGCTACGTTGCTGGCAAACAAAACTTCGATACAGTAGATTAAGATGAAAATATATTTTTTTAAATGGCTGCTGTTACAATTCTGGATCATTTCCCTGATCAGTTACTATATATATATATATATATATATATACATACATATTTATATATGTCTGAAATGCCGCTGAGTCCTACCCAGTAGGTTACACAGGTGCCTAGAGCACCATTTCTGGGGGGTAGCCGACTCAGCAAGCCGGTGTCACTTTGCCTTGGGGAGGGGGGGTAGTGGGTTAGCTAGTACTAAACAGGCTAGCTGTCACGTCATCTTGATGCATTAAGGCTATAGTAGCAATGGTTTCGGAGGTTATCGTTCTGATTATTCTGGTAAACCCCTCTCCCTTCTCTCTTAAGATGTGAAACTCTCCCGAGTATAAAACTGTGAATGGAGAAGTGCCTTTGTCTCTTTGAGCCCGCGTACGAGCGGCGTACGAGCGGCGCTGCCGAATCCGCTATTGGCCGATTGTGACTAACAAGACGCGCCTGTTATCCACAGCGACAGCCGGAAGGCTCGCAAATCCTCTCTATGCTATTTATTCCAGACTGTTTCAGTGTTAATTCCTTTCTCTGTGGTATTTATTTTCTGTCTTTCCATCCATCCGTCTATCCAGTACATATCCCGTGCAGAGAGGTGGGACCTTCACTGAGCACTGGTAATGCATGAAAAGCTTGGCTATATGTCTTATTCTTTTTTATAAATATTTATAGCCATGTTTATAATACTTTATGAATGTGTTATTATGACTATGATACGAACAGTTATTAGCCTTTATCAATATGGGGTTTATACACTCACCTAAAGGATTATTAGGAACACCTGTTCAATTTCTTATTAATGCAATTATCTAATCAACCAATCACATGGCAGCTGCTTCAATGCATTTAGGGGTGTGGTCCTGGTCAAGACA
>JAODKN010000008.1:18323068-18338578 GCA_026774425.1 Petrocephalus zakoni | reverse complement strand
TTTCAGCACCTTGTTGAATCAATGCCACGTAGAATTAAGGCAGTTCTGAAGGCGAAAGGGGGTCAAACACCGTATTAATATGGTGTTCCTAATAATCCTTTAGGTGAGTGTATATCGTACTGCGTGTTTGACTGTAAAGATAGCGATGTCGTTCCTGGTTCGCAGTATCAGAGGGGGAGCAAAACTGCTCTGAATTAGCCTTTTAAGCTATTACAATGTGACACTGGGAAGAATATGTAAACACTCTGAGTCTTTTTACTTAATAATTGATTTCCCTGAAGTTTCCTCTTGAATAATAACAGAGTCCCCAGTGTTATGTTTCAGTGTTAATACACTGAATATTCTAATGGAATTATTTGTAATGTGTGTGAGTATTTATGGTACACATTCTCCTGACAGTAATTAGTAATGAGTGTCAGTAAAATAGGAAATTGTATTTTTGACTGATTATACGCCGATACGGTACCTTAAAACAATGTTAGTTTCTTTAAAGTATAATGATTATGTCAGTACTGGATAAATATCGGTACGTTAAAGTCATTTTGAGAATTTAACGGCACTGTATTCACTTTAATAAAGATGTCATTAATGGCATCTTTGTCTTAGTTTTCTTTGTGTTTGATGCTGATATCCCCCAGATTTTGTATTTCTTCCCCAGGAACTGAAGTGAGCTTGTCTCAGAGCTTCTGCAGTTTCCTTCAGCAGTACCATCAGATTTTTAACTCCAATACTGAGTTTCTGGAGTCAATAGCAATATGTCTGACAGCCAGAGTTCATGTCTGCCACAGGTTCAGCCACGGACACCCTCTCTATTTTGTACCATGTCAGAAACCGGCGGAGAGAAAAGGCCACAGATCGAATCCTGCAGAAAAGTCCAGGCGCTTGTCAGCTGTTTACCAGCGGCGATGCTAATGCATGTGCTGATGTGGGCCATGGAGAAGCGATGGGTTTCAAAGAACCCAACAATCCTTGGGATGTTTCACCTAAAACAACATTTATTTATTAATTTATTTATAAATTAGAAAAGGAAGGCGTCAGTGACTCATTATGCTGATTTCATGTGGTTGTCAAAAGTCAGACACGGAGAGAGCCAGTCGGGGAGGGTCAAAGGTCATATTGTGCGACCGAAATGTACAGAGATTAAGACAGGTTACGATGTTCTGCTTAAACTCAGCATGGATAGCAGATACCCTGTATCTGCATGTAAGGGGCATCCAAATACGAGGCATCTGACAAACGGAGCATTGTCAGGGGAACAGCCCAAACACGCCTGTTCAATTAACGAAGATCAATTACCTGCAATACTAAATGCCATCCTTCTAACCACTAGAACGTGTATATTATTTGTCAGAATTAAATGTCATGCTGTTTGTTTACATAACTCTTGAGGTTTGACAGCCGTAAATCAATCGTTTTTTTTTCAGATGTTAGCTGCTGTCCATGGTGGGTTGCTGATGAATTACCCTCAAGTGGGAGACCGGCACAGAATATCATATGATCTCACCATCATCCGGCCGCTAGCAAAGAAGGTCTAGACATTGTCAAAACTCCCTTCACTTTGAGGTGAGCACTGCTTTGAATACTAAGCTAAAATGCTTCCACAGACACTAGGCTCAGTTAGAATCCTGCATTTAAAAATCCATCTGCAACATATTCTTAGATGTCGTTAATCCACATTTGCGATCAGGATTCCTGTCCGCCCCCATCTTCTTTGGAAAATGCATCTGGGTTATCTGGAATGCTGTATTGAACACCCTGTGCTACTCAGAACAGAACAGAAGAGCATCATATATTATAAATTCATTACACTGCCGTCTGTACAATGTGTTCCTAAACCCACAATTTTCCACAGTTTTTTTTTTAATTGTTTAACATTTTATAATTCCATGTAAATGGTAATGCTTTTCAAATACCTTTCAAATTCCTTGCTCTTTATTTTAATTTTGTGACAAGACTGGTGTCCAATAGGTTCAATGCACATACGTTAGTCTAGAGATTAGACAGGAGGACTGATTATACAGCATAACTGCACAACATTTGTACTCCAGCTGCACTTGGTGTATCAGTTGGGCACAAATTTGCAAAACATATTCTACCATTAATCATAAAATTCATCATGTCAAACTTTTCTATTGGGCAACATAACATTACACGGCGTTTAATATCTTCTTCATGGCGTTTTACAATTTGTCTCAGTGTCTCTGTGGTTTGGAGACTCCCGTTCTCCCTGAGAGTGGGCAATGGAGTGTGAGTTCCTTTGTCCAGTCATGATTTGACATACCTGCGCAGCTTAATGTAGGTCGGAGGTGGAAGCAGTTGAGTTTGTAGAATCTCCTGTTGCTAAGAGATCCTGAAGTACTTGAAGTGAACCTTGACTATTTTTCTATTTTTTCATTTATCACTCTCCATGTAAGGTTTTCAAAGGTGCCTTTTTTGCACGAAAAATAGAAAAAGTAAATAAATAGCAAATCTCATATTTGTTTTGCAGGGATCTCATCTTAACCATGAAAAATAGGATGGAAAAAGACTTCAGCAAAGCCTTTCTTTTCCCTCCGGGTGTCTTCCTGAGTGTTAAGCCGCGCGCCGTTACGTTACGGGCATCTTATGAGGGCATGGCTGATATTATCTTGGTGCGGCAGATGCAAGTGAGAGGAAGCACCTGGGCTTGGTCTACAATACCTGGATGGTCTAAGAAGAACAGTTTATCTGCAGGAGTTGTTTCAGATTAAGATACTGACACCCAAAGTTAAACGTGCAAACCAGAGGGGTGAAAACCAGTGAGTATCCTTAACCTGGTGGCAGTTTGTGCTAAGACACCAATGGGATATCTGCCCTGACTTTGAGATGCTCCCCGGAACTGGCCTCAGGCAGTCTGTTTTCTGCCACTGGCTTTTCTACATTCAGCATTTCTGCTGCTTGGCCGACACTACTGAGATTTCCCTATAGCTGATTGATCATGAGAAGACCAATTTGTACAGTTTAAAAAGCCTACATCCCACTGGCAATGGATTTGCTGGCGTCAGCTGTAGAGATGAAGGCGTTCCCAAAGCGCTCCCGATCACCTCTCACCACCCGCGGGTCACCGGTTTGGCCTCGTACAGCTCTTCAGCAAGCGGCCAAAGCGATCGTCGCTAAGGCGCTTTCATGCCAGCTCGGACCTGCGTCTGTTTGTACAAGCCCATATTTTCACTGCAGCAAGTCCGCTCCCCCGGCTCTTGGGACTTGAAGCGGTAATGTTCCGATTACGAGTTCACCTCCTTCGCTGATGTCCTCCCAGCCGGGGTTATTGACTTCCCCGGTAGGACTCCGGAAAACTTCAGGGTTCAACATCAAATCCTGTACATGTGGGCAAACAAGAAAATAACAAAAGAAAATCTGATCAAACATCACTCAAGGGGCCTGGGACTCCATACACATCAGGAGAAGGTTGCCGGGACTCCATACACATCAGGAGAAGGTTGCCGGTTTGAATTCCAGAGCTGTCAGGCTGATGCTGTTTGTTGGGCCCTTGAGTGAGGCCCTTAACCCCCAGTTGCTCCTGGGGCCCTTCCCTCTGGCTGACCCTGCACTCAGACCCCAAGCTTCACTCTCACCTGTGCGAGAATGTGTCTCAAAAGAACAGCAAGATGGGATTTGTGAGAAGAACCATTCCCAAACCATCCTGTACTTGAACTCATGCTTGTACAGATGGCAAATAAAGCATCATTTTAGTGTGATAGCAAAAAGCAGCTTTCTGGGGCTGCACTTGGCCCACTCTCATTCTCTTGCTACCGGGTGAGTACTGGCCCTTTCTGTTTCCGTCCTTCCTAGTGGCTGACTCTGTGCAGGATCCTATATTAAATGCATGACTCGTGTCCTGGAGGAGATGAGTCCGCCGGTCCTGATCCGCCGACGACCTCCGCGCCTCCCTCCATCCGCCGTGCCAGTTATATAAATATAAAAAGAGCCTTTTCACTGCTTTGTCTTCCCCCATCTGTGGAGTGATGCCGAAATATCGCAAGATGCTTTTATAATAAACAAAGCGACAAAGCAGCTCTGCAGCAGCCCGTAGCTATTTGCCTGTTTAAATTAAAGAGCTTCGCAGATGGCGGGAAGCCATCGTATCAGTCTAAAGAACGAGGGTTTGCAGCATACCAGTCATGGCCCCAATTTGCCACTATCCTCTGGAAAACACGCTGTATAACTGTGATTATTACATCCATCCTCTCAAAATCTAGCCCTGAGCAAGACGAGGAGTGTTTAACATTAAGGTGATTTGGGATCCACATTCGCAGGCCAGTGCCACAACGAATGTTCTGATCTGGCTGGTTACATATTAGAAGATTCTCGGTTGGGCTTCTGGTTGGCTCAAGCAGCTCCTTTTTTATGGGGGTGGTGTGTGGCTGAACAGGTCACTGGTCCATATACCAGGGTTGGCAGAGTGCTTTCACTATTGGGCGCTTGAGCAAAGCTTATAACCCTAATTGCTCAAAGGACTGGCAGAACCCTGACTTCTTAACCATGTGTCACTTTGCATAAATGCTTTGCCAAACAAATGTGATCCTTAACCGTCCATGAAGGCAGACATCCTGAGGAACATAAGTGAGAAGAATATCCGGAAAGGTCAGAATCACAAGAAGCGGCCCGCTACTGACATCCACCTCACTGTGTGCCAAGTGTGAGCTACTCATAGGCGGCTGAGGGGGGCAGCGGTGAGCGGGATGCGTGACTAAGCGCAGAAGGTGTTCAGGGAATATTTAACATGCTTACTGCATCTTAATAAGCTCGGCGCTCAGAAGGGCCGATTGAGTGTTGCATCGCAAGACAGGGAGAATCAGCAGAGAACACCTCTCTCAACAAAGCATTTATCACAAGGCCACCGTTATGAGTGCTGGGCGCGAGGCTGCAGAGTGTGACGCTTTAATATTGGGGGCTGGGGGAGAGGCTGGGATAGTCTGTACCACACAATATAATCTGAAAAGGAGGACAATAGGAAATTATTAACCTTTTAACTGGGGACTGTAAAGTCGGGGAAATCTCCAGAGAAACTAATTATAACCGCATCAGCGTGAACACTTTGGATCTAAAAACTGCCTTCTAATAGTACTAAAATTAAAGAGGTCTATTTTAGTTTCAGAATTGCTCATGTTTTCAGTTTGCAATAAAAAAAAATGTTTTTTGTGGGCAAGAAGACATTCAATCTGATATCCGTCACAGTCGCCCCTTCCGGAGCGTACCCCTGCGCCACTCTGTGCATGATGCTGACTGGGATAAGCTCCACTCCAGCCAGGATACACAGTGAAGGTGGACGGATGGGTATCTTTAATAGGGCTTACTATTTAGTGTTTGACCCCTTTTCACTCTATGAATCTCAGGAATTTTCCAGTAGGACAGAAATCAGTAATTGTCCACCTTCAGCTGGGCCAGTTGGCCTGCAGTCCTGTATCTGAGTGGGCAGCCGACATACATCTTTTAACACTTCTCTACCAGAGCCAGTTTGCGGCATTTCCTTGATTGACATCATCCTCCTGGCATCAGGCGTCAACACCATGTCAAACGCTGACGGCCATAGTGATCAACATGCAATTTCGACCACAGACATGGTGTTTAAAAACGTGCCCCACATAGTTTTTTGTCATGGAGACAGACGAGTCTTGACACTGATGATCCCTACTATAAGGTAAACATTTTGGTGACATGGTTCTTGAGAAGAGCATGCGTCGCTATATGTTACAGGAAAACCAGATGCTGTCTCAGTGTTAACCAGACACTGCAAAAGCGTCTGCAGACGTGATCAGTAAGAGTTTATTTACATTCAGACCTGTTCCAAGGAGAGCAAATGTCCCGGTTTGACAGCATAGCAGGCATTCTGAAAATCATTAGCTACAAAGTCTTTGATGATTTCCTTTTTAGTGGACCTATGGTGCTCATATTCTTTATGAATAATGGAAAAGTCCTAGCGCATAAGCTGTACATCCTGTCTGGATCTGTGCCCTCCGACTCAGACAGCTTGTTACCTAAATAAATTGACAGTGTGTTTTTACATATCAACTAACATTTGGTTTGCCTGTCGGCGCCCAGTGGCCCGAACACAGGATAGAGGTTTGCATGTGGTGTTGTTTACTCCAAGGGGACTTTTGCATTCCTTCGCGGATGTCAGGTCTTATCAGAGAATCTCCTTATTTGATTTTAATGTGAATGCTTTGGACCCTCGCATTTTCGTAAAAAATCGCACTGCATCGTTAAATGAATGTCCTGATGCGAGAGCAGGAGAGCCAGGCTAGGTAAAAAGGATGCATATTGATTGGTTGTCAATTTTCCTTTCCCACAACGGAAAATCCATCATGCAATAGCGGAACTCGTCTTGGGCATGGAGAATGAGCGCCCATAATGATTTCCAGGATAGCAGAGTCATTCTCATAACCCTCATCTTCACAAGCCCGTTTTGGTCATTTAAAAGGCCGCGATAAGTGCTACCACCTGTGCATGTGAACTATCAGATTTATATTATGCAAATAAAAAAAGCAAACACCTCTGTGGCTTCCTGCGGTCATTTAACCTCGATGGTCCCTGTTAAATAATTCCCTCTAATGCCACGCTCACCAAGGAGCGACATGAATCTGATGACAGTGTCATCAGGTGAGTCGCGGTGTCCATGGACCACCAGGGGTGCCAAGCGCTGCCGACCTTCTCACACTGTCACACCCCTTCTGGACTTGGTGGGACAGTTAGGGACCCTCTCTCTCTCTCGTTCAGTCATTAATTCCCAGCATAGGTTTGCATCCGCCTCAACATCATCGAATTTCAATCAGTTTTACCAGTTTTGTTAGTGTATTTATATACTTAAATAATTATAGCTATATTTCAAAATTTTTTAAAGACCTCACTGGAACTGGGTTTCAAGATTCAAACAGTTTATTATCATTTGTGCCATACACAAGGAAATGCTCAAAAAAGCCAAAAAAGAAAAATAAAACCGTAGCAAAGTATAGAACATTATTAAACTATTAAAAACGTATTAAAGTGAAGCGTAAGTACAGTAAGTCAATAAAAGGACTTAGCAATGCAAAATATTTTCATGGGCATAAAAATATAGAAACATAAATATAAAAAAAAAAACTTGGTTTGTTTGTTTGGATAGCTAGCTAGCCCTCTAGTAAGTTCAGCCCAGAACCACCGGGGGTGCCAAATCCAGTCATATCTAAATTACATGGAACTTGGCCAGTTAAATGGTTAGACAATATTCTGTAGATCAAACTAGTAGAGGTTGCTCTGAGCAGCAGGGCCTGTCAAAGCAGTGGCGGCTGAATGATGAACATATGCCATTTCTGATGGTCCGGGGCATGAAGGCTGCTGCCACTGCTGTCCTAACGGGCGTGTATTGCTCATGCTAACCGAGCCTGCCGTCCGGAGAGGGCAGGTTACAGCAAGTCTTGTCAGGTGGCATCATCGTCACTCTGGGTCTCCACCGCTCCCATGGGCATCTCTCATGAATAACATGAAGGAGAAATCACTCTGTGGACAAAAAAAAAATCACACAGCAAACGAAAAATCACTAAGCAAACAAGGCATCACTTAGTGAGCAACCTGAACGAAGAAACACTCAGTGAACTAAACGAAACACTCTGTAAATGAACTGCATGATAAATCACTCAGTGAACAAACTGAATAATGAATCAAACAGCAAACAAAAAATCACTAAGTGAACAAGGCATCACTTAGTGAACAAACTGAATGGAGAATCGCTCAGTGAACGAAGAAACACTCAATAAACGAATAGCATGATAAATCACTCTGAACAAACTGAATGAGGGATCTCTCAGTGAACAAAATTAACAATTAATCACTCAGAGAACAAAGAAACTCTCAGTGAAGGAACTTTTGTTCACTCTTTACTTAAACAATACATTTAAAAAGAACAAACCATTCATGGATGACAAAAGTTTATGCTCCAGGAGTCATGTAGGGCTACATAAAATACGTAAGTAAAATCATTTAGCTGCCTAAACAAGCAAAATTAAATGTTTCAACCTGAAATATAATAAATAAATGAATAAAAATGGGAAAAAATTAACAGTTTGCCATGGCTTCACTACACCACTGACTGCTAAGTTGCATTTGCTTGTCTCTGTTACGGAAAAAAAATGTTAAGGTCATGTTGTTTTTCTGGAAGCTATGAAACACTTAGTACAGTGTTTGGCTCTAAATTAAAGTGTTGGGCTCTTAAGTATAACCGTGTTACACTGGCAGCAATAGACATTGAAGTTATTTCCGAGAAAGAAGAAGCAAATTAATTAGCCCTCAAATCAAATGTGTCCGATTCGTCCTGGTGGCTAGTTTTAATTTGATTATTAAACGGGTCCCCCAGAAGCTTCCTTCTTCAGTAGCTTTGTATTCTTATTTACTCTGTCCTTTGTTTGTCCTGGTTCCGTACCTGTCTTCTGTAAATGCCTGCCCCCAGAGCAGAGGGCCCCTCACTGCGTCTGTGTGTATTTAAGCAGAGCTCAGATGTGCAGCCACCCCTGCTGACAGCTTGCTAACCAGGCCGATATAACAAATGCTGCTGACAAGGGGAAGCCCATCACGTATGGTTATTAGGTAAACAGCTCCGAGCTCCTTTCATGCCTCAGAAAACACGCTCCTTACCACTCTGTGTGTTGGTTTTGCATACAGTATTTTATCATCTGGGCATCTTAACAGTTTTTTTCATGTTTACATTTTGAATCCCCTTTTAAGGACTGTTTCATATTCATCTGTGGGCTTCTTTGCTTAAGTCTTGCTTTTGACAGCAGTTTGCCGTCTCCTACACTGGCATACATATGCCGATTAACTCTCCACTCCATCTCCTCAAAAACATGAACGAGGTGGGAAATATATAGACATTCTTTTTCATGTAATCATACCATGTGCCCATCCATGAAAAATTGTCATGTATGTCAGTGGGGCCAGATACATCACCTAAGATCTATTCACAACTAATGAACGTCAGACTCAGTCTGCATAGATAAACGAGAACAATGATCCATTTGCACCCTGACGACACACCTTCACACACTGTTCGGCCAGAAGCATCTTCTCGAATGAGGGTTCAGAGGTTAGTCTGTGGGCACACTTCCTGCCACATTAACCAGTCCATAACTTCAACCCCAGGACTGAAATTGGAACTCATTATGGTACGAGAAGGAAAATCCAACTTACATAAGGATTTGTGGAACAGATTACTTACGCCAGTAAAGAACTGCCTGTATATAATTCCATCTTGTCAGATTCTGCCTAAGTAATAAGTGACTCCTCCTTAATTGAAAATGGCCTCAGATTGTTAACATATTTACTTTCATCTTGCTGTCGGTGAATAGCAGGTATCCTCAACCTTAGGTATGTTCTCACCTTGGAGAGGCTCTAAGTCAACCTTGATAGGTCATTATTGAAAATACCTTCTTTTTCAGATTTAATCTTACTTTAGACTCTTGCTGTCACATGAAACTGCCAAAATAAGGATTTTAAAAATATTCTGACTGTGATCCTTACCAGTGAGGCGAAAATGCAGTATGACAAAGGGATCGTTTCAAGGAAGTAAGATGTAATAGTGATGTCTAATGATTGACATGAATTGCAGAAATGCATATATTTTCTAGAGAGCTTACACTTGAAAATTGAGTATTTGAGTATTTGTGCCATTAGTCCTAAGCTTGATGAGAGGTCCTACCATCTTGCATGCGGTAGAATAACTGTAGGTCTTGAGATTTTACATCACACATCTTGCAAGGTAAGATAATTCACTGAAGAACATCTGTAGATGCCAGGCAGGTCTTTGTCCATTGTGTGTGGGGCCGGTGTGGTTGGCGAAAACGTTTAATGAGATGGGAATATGCCAGTTGGCTTTGTAAATAGTGTATTTTTCCACCCTACAGTTCTAATAACATCTATTATTGTTTGTGCTGTGTTAACCGTCAAGAAACCCCTATACAATCATCCATTGACTTACGTCCTTTCAAGTAACTTTCAATCGTACTTGTGTCCCATAAGAGCCATAATAAAATTTATTATATATATCCATATTTTACTATGTGTGCAGCATGTGGCAAGAACCAACACAAACAACACAAATGTGCCAGGTATTGTATCTTATATTTTTTTACTGCATATTTGAGCTTTCCCATTTAACGACTGAGATAAGTCCAGATTGAACTATGTTAAAAGTTAAGGATAAGCCAAGATGCCTACTCAGGAGAGTGACCGTGTTGCATCATATGACCTAAATAGAATAGAAATGGTTTGGGAAGAGTCTGACCAGAGAGTGAAGGAAAAACGGCCAATGAGTGCTCAGCATGTAGGGGACCTCCTTCAGGGCAACTGGAAATGCATCCCAGGATGCTGCCTCATGAAACTGGCAAAGAGGATAAAGTGGGGTCAGCCAGATACTTTTTTGGTCAGGGCAAAATCCATATATTTTATTTTACAGTTTTGATGTCTTTCGAATTATACTAAATGCAGAGAATAGGTAGGTAGGTATATCCAAACTTATTATCACCATGGCAAACTCTTTTTTTATAAAAAAAATGTACCAATTTTATACAGATTGTACCAATTTTCTAAAATATTGGTATAGTATGTACCAATTACTCCCTCAGAGTATGGGCTTTGTTCCGTGACCGGGAATACCGGACCTTGTAGCTGTCAAACGAGAGGGTAGCACTCTCACAAAAAGGGTTTGAGGGTTACCACCGCAGAAGGCGGGGAGGTGGGCGAGCGGCTGGGCATTGGGGAGTGTGACGAGGGTGACTCCGGGGTCTCCTCGCTGCAGGACAGGCCAGCTTCCCAAGCAGTGGTCTCCAGTCACAGAATCAAAGCAGTGACCTTTAAAACTTTGAGACTGGCTCAAACTACATTCGCCGGGGTTTTGTCCTGAATCACGGTCACACAATCTGAAAATACATAAAGCGATATAGCTACTACAAGCCAGAGGGTATTTTACACATCCTGTGGTC
Organism: Petrocephalus zakoni; assembly: GCA_026774425.1. NCBI lineage: Eukaryota > Metazoa > Chordata > Actinopteri > Osteoglossiformes > Mormyridae > Petrocephalus > Petrocephalus zakoni. The sequence goes on along the minus strand of JAODKN010000008.1, from coordinate 18,327,611 downwards.
TTCAGTGATAGATTAAAGATCAGGAACACAATATCATTTGTTTATTTTTTTGACTGGCTACATAATTCACTTGATTTAAGTCATAATTCCGGCTGGCTTTTGGAGGAAAGCAGATGGCCGCACAGATAATTTTTATATTCCAAACGGAAGTATTAACAGTAAAAAATGGAGAACAAACAAGCAGCCGCCCTCGCTGCCGTCGCCTTAAATCCCGCCGTTCCTTTGATTGTGATTCCAGCACCTCCGTGCTAATATTAGCACGGCTCCAGCCCGCTGTCCTGCGGCCCTGCGGCCCTTCTGCAGCAGGATTGCACCGAGGCCCCCGCGCAGTATGATACTTGCAATTTGCACCTCCTTTAAATTGAAACTGCGGCTAATGAAAGGTCGAGGACCTGATGAACTGCGACCCCCCCCAGCTGCTTGGAAGAAGCCGCCCCCACACACAGACACTACCGCCCAACTCCCACCATGTGGGGCCAAATACACTAGGCATATGGACCCTTATTAACACTTATAGTCGTCATGGAGACATCCGCGGCCATGCTGTATGTTTGCTGCTCCGTCTGTTGCCTTGGTGACCTGTGTCGCATCTCACACCCTGGATATTGGCTTTGTAATGCCCATAAGTGCTACTTATTATTACTTATATTCAGTCGCCTAGTATACATGCTTATTTGAGAACTCGCATAGCTGTCAGATTGATACATTAAGGAATAACTCAATGTAGATACTCCTAGGAGCTGCACCTACTTTACTGATCCAGAGTAGATTTTCTTATCTGCTATTGATGAACTACGTTGGAGTGTGTAATGGCAGAGTAAATAGGCATCAGTGTTAGGTACTAGCTCTAAAAATGACAAGGAATCATAAAAAAATGCAATTTTTTCTAACCTTTTAACCTGAATCATCGATGGCCCCGAATGCTGGGAGGAACCGAGTCTGATTCCTTGTGTCTCAATGATAAAGAGGTCATTCAGATCCCATCACATTTAATCGGAAATCTATTTCTTTAAGCTGGGTTACTGTTGCCTTTTTATTATTATACTCTAACAGGTTTTGTTTTTATTGTTTTATTTTTCCACATCATGCCAGTAGTTGCTTTTTGAGGAAGGCAGTACGTAATACGGAGACATCAAAGCAAGCCCACCCTACCTGACACGGAGCAAATTGCCCGTGTTATTCTTCCAAGTAATTTGACTCTTCTTCCCATCGGCCCATGAAGGTCACTCGTCTATTGGCTGTACAGGAGGTCCGGGACACTCAACACAATTGCACATGTGCAATTATACATGATGTTTCTATGCCATGGCTGAAAGCTCAGGAAACTGCTTGCTTAATGGATGGACATGTGTTGGCGTGTGGAAACCCAAACACCAGTACTGTGGTGTGCCTTGGGTTAAAGACCTTACAGACCAGTAGCTTTGCGCGGGAAAAAACACTTGCATGTTATGTATTCTTACCTATGACATTTTATTTACCCTGTACAGCAGACAATGCACGCAGAAGGTGTGGTGAACACAGCAAGATTTTTTAAGCATTTGGAAACTTGCAATGGGACTGAATTGCGAAATATTACGTCATAATCCTATTGGCTGAATCACTGCAACATCAAACAAACAAAACAAGGCTCTTCCTGGTCCAATCAAGAGCCACCGGATTCTTTAGACTAAAGACAGAGAACTTGCTCCTCATAAAGATAGGATAAGATACAGTATCTTTATCACATTTTTCTTAAAGCTCATGTGTGCTGTGGCCTCACAGGGAATCAAACCCATCCTTTAACAGTAAAAGCACCAAATCCTGGCCACTAGATATGCAGGGACCCCTTAACACTGACCTAACATTAACCAACACCCTTACATGTAGCGGGAGAACATTTCAAACTGGATTTCAGGAAGCAGTTCTTTACACAGCGGGTAGTTAGAGTATGGAATAGTCTTCCTGATAACGTAGTGCAAGCTGAATCCTTGGGTTCCTTTAAATCAGAGCTAGATAAGATTTTAACAACTCTGAGCTATTAGTGAAGTTCTCCCCAAGCGAGCTTGATGGGCCGAATGGCCTCCTCTCGTTTGTATAGTTCTTATGTTCTTATGTATCTCTAAAAACAGGGCTACACCGGAGAGTATGGTCACATGATCACTCCCACACTGTGCATGGAATATAAATGGTGTTCTCTTTTTAGGCTATATTCTTATAAGGGGTTTAGTATACCTTGAGGACTGGGTTGAAGCGCTGATGTACGTGACAGGGCCTCACATGCTGTTCAGTGTAGAACAAAAGTGACCCTAAAGGTCATCCAGTGGGAAATCCTTAGGCCTGTCAGGGCTGACCTTACGCCCGGGCTAACCTGGCCTGTGGTAGCTATTTTTTTTCTGGTTGCTGTAGCAACTTTTTAAGCTGTAGGTCGGACCCTAACAATAACTTTAGATGGGGGCCCCTACCCCTCTAAATTCAGCCTTGGTGGCTGTTGTGAGGAAGGTCGATTCTTGCTGCCTGGGAAGGTCCCTTTAGCATGTTAGATATGACTTTCTTTTTCAGAGTCTGGGGATGTGAAGCAGACTGCCGGAATCAAAGCCATGCAGAACCCGCGCCGGAACTGTCTTTTGTTCGTTCTTCCCGCGGCTGTAATCGGTGGGAGAAGGGGGGGGGCGGCGATGCGCCTGGCGCAGCAGCGCATCGCTTCCTGTCGCGGGGTGAGGGGGAGTTCACGAGATGTTGTCCCGCAGCGGCTGTTTTCAGCAGCTGCAACTGCCACAATTTCAAATGAAATCATCAGAGGAAAAAAAAAGTTGCTTTCCTCCTTTGCTTCTAAAGGAAGCAGAGCTGCGTCTAGAAAAAGAGCTTGGCCACGCCCCCCCCCAGCCCCCCCCATCATGTCCTTCTATGCCTTGTTGCTGGGCTCCATCCATTTGCCAACGGAGGCCGTGACTGTCAATCACAACCATCACCGTGGTAGGGGGTATGTTTTCCTGGGCCCTAGGCTACCAATCTACCAATTCCCCCCCAGCCCCCCTCCCCCCATTGCCACCCGTCGGCAGAATCTACAGGGGGGAGCCTAAAGGTGACATTCTGTTAGGGGCCCCAGGATTTCATGATATGCTCCTGCTGTCAGTCGCTTCAAAAACGCAATCTTAATAACCCTGATGGAAGGTGGCAGCTACTTACTTGCTCCCCGACGGCCGCCACAAGCACTTCGGACGTGTTTTGTTCTCCGGCGGCGTGGTGCCTTGCTTAGTCATTCTTTATTTGATGGCATGGAAGGTTATAAATTAAGACGCTGACCCCTTCAGATTGCGTTATAATGTCGATGTAATGATGCTGTTGCTAGTGCTCTCTGGATTGCTGAGCAGTAATTAACGCACACTGGGTAAAAAAAAGTTGCATGGAATTTATTGTAGACTATTAATCATTAATGCTAGTAGTAAATATATTATTCATAAATGCAATTTTGTCTAAGCTATACTAAAAGTCACGTGGTACTTTTAGCTATTAACAGAAATTAATAGTTGAGTCAAATGTTTCCCTTAATCCTTATTTCAATATATAATAAAATATTAATTAATTTCGTAAGAGGGCTGTCCAAGACCTTGGCTGTCAAGTGTTGCGAGTACAATGGCTGTTTAATAATTTAGTGTGCAGCTTTTGCAACTAGTTAACTAGTTATTCATAGATTGATTAATCCCAGTTTACTTGTGAATGTTGCTATAAACTATCGGAACTAGGGATCATGTGGCTGAATTGAACCTGTGATCTATCTGATTGAAATAGTTTATTGATTTTTTAAGGCTTGCCAGAATCTTATTTCCTAGTCATAGGCACTTTTGATGACACTGTGTGATGATGTCATTAAATAGGAAAATGGGACCATGAAGATTTTTGCAGTTAAATGAATCAGGACTTCTACATTTCTGTGTTTATAATTGTTACATTTTTTGTATTTGTATTATCAAAATTCAGCATATAGTACTTTGGATATTGTCTCTGGCCATCATGCTGTCCTAAGAATAATTATTGAGGAATGCATAACTACATTAGAACTGAAATCCCAGCTCTTAATACTTAAACTGTAGGGTCATCATAATAAAATGCAGACATGTTTTACATTAAAAGGTACGTTTAAGGAGGACAGTGTCTGTGAAAGGCTCCCCATGTTTTGTGTGTGTCTGTGTGTGGGGAGGGGGGGTGATTTACCTTCCTCCCGCAGTGCAAAAGCATGCACTTAGGTGATTGGATGTCTGTAAATAGCTTTTATTGAGTGATTGTATGTGAACATGTGCTCTGTGATGGCATCTCATCCAGGGTACATCCTAGGATAAGCTCACTGAAAAAGATGTATGTAAGATGGATGGATGGATGGATGGGTGGATGGGTGAATGGACAGATGGATGGATGGATGGCTCTAGCACATTGACATGAAACCATCCCACACCTTCCTGCTGTTTTTCCCAGAACCAGTTGCCTGGAACCCCCTTTACACATGACTGACCATGGATTAGCACCATCCTTCAGCTGTGCCCCAGTTTGGCTGGAGCCGTGACCCATC
>JAODKN010000008.1:18280536-18294841 GCA_026774425.1 Petrocephalus zakoni | reverse complement strand
AACTCATGTTCAGTAGTAGGGGTTGGAGTTGTGCCCGCTAGTGGCACGAGTAGCTCGTGTGTCTTTTTCAGCGTAACTCGTGTTCAGTAGTAGGGGTTGCAGTTGTGCCTGCTAGTGGCACGAGTAGCTCGTGTGTGGTGTGTCTGCTGCCACTCCGCCTCCCCATCTCTCCTTCCTGCTCTTTTGATGTCCCAGAGAAGGAGGAGGAGTTTGCTGTCAGCTGGATGACAACCGATGCCCCCTTCAGGGACAACAAACCCAGGAAAGTACTAATGTGAACATGGGCATTTGGAGCACAAGGTTCGAAACTCCAAACTGATGAACTAATCTTTCTGTTTCTTTGTCATAACTATTTCAGCAGTGATTTATTTATAGTACATTATCGCATACATCTGTACAAAAAAAGCCTCATATATACTATATTATAGCATATTAGCATTTGAAACACATCTGCTACATTCTAGCAAATTTATTAGAAGCACATCTCCTCTAACATTAAAGTGATGTCATCAGCACCCTTCGGATGTAATACACCAGCAGGAGGGGGGGGCTCACTTACAAAATAATTTACACAGACAAGCACATTTATCCAGTACCAAAAGTGGGAAATGGATTTCATGATGACACCCATTTGTTGAAGCCGTGCTTAAGGACTGATGAATGAAAACTGCGCCCCCCACAGGTAGCACTCGCACACAGTCACCTCTCCCATTGGATTCACAGGGATCCTGTCCTGCTACAGTTCCTTAATAAAAATCATCTCTGCCATTTTCTTGTCTGTCAGTTTTGTAATGAGAGAAATGATTAGTTCTAGATCAGGGGTGTCAAACCCTGAAAAAGCCATATTAAGAATCACTAATGAATCTGCGGGTCGACCAAGGTTTAATTATTTAGTTAATAACAGTATGACCCAGACTTTGCAGTTATTTGGTTTCAATCTTTACTCAGTGTAAAAACATTTCGAAATGCGAACTTTGTACTACACATTATTCCTGATTTTTTTTAAATAGAACTGAACAATGATATAGTTAAACCTCTCTGAAGATATAGAATTAAATCAGATGTGTGTACAGGGTAGATGGACTGCTATTTGCCTGCTTTTATTTGATATTATCCAGTAAATCCTTCTTTTAAATGAGAAGGAAGCTGAGTTCAGTCACAAAAAAGATCCAAACAATCAAATTACAGCTAGAGTGCTTTGCTGGATTTTATGATAATTCGCTGGTGCTGTCAATTGTCAGTGGGTTGAGGGGGTGGGGGGGGGCAGGCAGAGGAATGTGGTAGTGCCAGTCCGCCTGGCGTGACCCCCACTTCCCAGTCGAGGCTGTAACGGGACGCTTTTTTCTGCATGTGCCATTCACTTACACCATTTGCAGTTCGATATGCACAATGCACATAGCACATAGCTCAATGCACAATGCACATAGCACATAGCACATAGCACAACGCACATAGCATATAGCACAATGCACATAGCACATAGCACAATGCACATAGCACGACGCACATAGCATATAGCACATAGCACAATGCACATAGCACATAGCACAATGCACATAGCACAACGCACATAGCACAATGCACTTAGCACAATGCACATAGCACAACGCACATAGCACAATGCACATAGCACAACGCACATAGCACATAGCACAATGCACATAGCACATAGCTAAAGCTGGTCAGTCATACTCAGCAAATAACTTCAAAGTTTAGGTCATACTGTTATTGACTAAATAATTTGCTTGGGCCATCAAATTCATTGATGGTTTGTAATATGGTTCTTTCAGTGACTCAGTATGACATTATTGCTCTATATCATTGACAAAAGTCACAAACTTAACAAAATTTGAAAACTGCTATTTTTTACTGTCGCCCAATGCAATCATCTTCTATTATAAATATTGTTAATTCTGTTTTAAATAACCTATTTATGGCAAGTGTCCGGATATTTTTGACACATATCTAATCATGTTGAATTCCACATTAATGTTAATGTACTACAGCTCCATACTAAAACTATGAAATGTTTTTTTTGTACTGGGCTCAATGCTTCAAAAATATTAAAGCAAACACTCAGTCCTAAGAATAATGACCTTTTTCGTCAAATCTCAGGCAGGTATATGAATACAGATTAAAACTTAGGAACACTAACTCATTTAGTTATACAAGGTTTAAATAAAATCCACACACATACAGAAGTGATTATATCTTAACCGCAAATTGACTTTTGTGTTTCAGATGCACCACAAAACTAAACAAAGTATTAAACAAACACAAAGACAAATATGAAATATGTATGAAATATGTTTTGCTGAGTAAATATGACAGCTTAGGAGGTGACACGTAATGAAAATCTCTCCCTACAACATCATGTAGAGATATAGCTGTTATCTACCTCACTCGTAAGTCGATTTGGAGAAAGTGCCTGCCAAATATTTAAATGTAATTGTATTTGTTAGAGTTACTGTAAGAATATATATTATCAGCAAGCCAAGTTTATTATCATAACACTTTTTCTTACACAGAGGTCACTTAAAATGCTTTACATGAATAAAAAGAACAAGCATTAATTAAAAGTAAAACAATAAAAAATAAAATTAAGTATATACAGTGTATGTTATTATATTAAGATAACCCAGTGTAACAAATGGCTGTCCTGGGTTGGTCCTGGGTTGGTCCTGGGTGAGATGCAAGGCGGAGGGTTATTTTCCACTGCAGCATCTCTGAATCTCAGTGGATTTAGTGGCTTTTGTCCTTGAAATGCCTAGAAATTAATCTGATTATTCTGCCGTGCGCAAATCACCGTGCAGAGGGAACAACTTTTAAAAAGGAAGTAGTTTCTGGGGGAAAATGGCACTCCACTCACCATGTTCCTGTTCGCACTGTGCCGATGTTTATCGCCATGTGTTTCAAGATGATGAGCACAAGGAGACATGATTATCAGCATGGGGGCCGAATGAAAGAGCAAAGAATCTTGTTTGCAAGATGAGAATCATTTTTGTACATATTTTCGAGTCATATCTGAAGCAAAGAGGGACACAGGACCTCTGGAAATAATTATGCGGAGTGTTCTACATATTGCTGGCGACGATCTGTCGCTATCTGCATGGCTGGCGACGATCTGTACTATTACGCAATGATTGTGACACGAGTGTACACTGCCTTTTATAATTCATATGTCATATCTCTCTGTAGCAATAATAGTGGTAGGCTTCATCTTAATATACAATGCATTATTTTGTGGTTGATTTGCCCTGCACTGCCTTTACAAGCTGGTTGTCAAGGAAACACAACATGCCATCTCTTTCAAATAACAATTATGAAGTCGCATTGCTTCCCCAGCATGTGCTAGAGAGACGGGGCTGGGGGGTGTGTGTGTATGCCATGTGCTAGAGAGACGGGGCTGGGGGGTGTGTGTGTGTATGCCATGTGCTAGAGAGACGGGGCTGGGGGGTGTGTGTGTGTATGCCATGTGGTAGAGAGACGGGGCTGGGGGGTATGTGTGTATGCATGCGAGTTGTCAGGTCGCTTGCTTGGGGGTAGCATGATGATGTCGCTGTGGGTGGCAGGGAAATCGATTGGACATTAAAGTGGGATTACGGTTAGGCAATATCCCAGTAAAGCCAGCGCTCGAACCGGTAATCCGCCACTGCTCTCACCTTTAGGAAAGCAAACAATTAACAGGCAGACACCAGCTCATGGGGATATGGGACTGAAATCTGCAATCATCTGGCTACACACACATAGAAACCCTGACTTTGGTGCTAAATGCAACCAGCAATGTCTTTAACATACAGTAATGTGGTGACATGGGTTCCGTGTGGAATTTTGTATTCAGTGCAACAAGGATGGCAGCAATTTCATTCAGTTTCAAAGCAGGGATCAAGCCCTTGGCAGCCCAAGCGGACCCACAATACCAAACCGTATCTTGTCCATCGGTACCCTGGGGTCCTCCTGATGGCACTTACACAATGCACAGCTACTGGAACCAATGATTAGCTATATCCAGTCCAGGCTATGCTGGAGAGTCTTTTGAAACATGCATGAGCACAAACACTCTCAGTTACGCTTCTGTGCACTAACAGCCAGGTGTTCCCAAACCACAACGGGGGAATACTGGTCATCCCTCCCAGGACAGAGGTCAGGTGACCTCACGGATCTGTAAAGAAAAATTTCTCACTTGATTCCTGTTGTCCTTGGTTCTATCGGTCTGTTAGGAGTATAAAATATTCCTCATAAATGTAAATAATGTAGTAATGTAGATTCCCACTAGGTGTTGTAGTGATGCAGACGAAGGCAGGATCATGCACACGAAAGAGAAGGGTAGAAATGGGGCACAAACAGATCAGAATAAATTAAATACAAAAAAATACAATTTCCACATCTGAATTGAACTGGAAGATGGTAATAAGTGTGTTCTAAAACACAATAACAATACATGTCTACAAAAAATCCAGCTTAGGATGATCACTGTAAAGCCAGTCCTGCTGTGTAAATATAATTCCCATAAAAACGAGTGGATTACATTCCATAACAGGCTCAACATAGATAAACATTGGCACAAGGCCTCTGTAATTCATTTTAAAGCTAAACTCTATTCATCTGAGAGGAAAACCTTTGAAAGTTTTTTGTGGAAAACATGCACTCTGTGTGCGCCTGGATGTAGATCACTGCAAGTCTCAGCTTTGTTAAGCCGTTCATAGATGGTACAATTCCTCTCCCACTGGCCCCATTCTGCTTGCCTGTTAGCATTGATACCTGGTTTTTTGGTGCTTAGTTGACACATTTAGCAGTTTTAAGCTTTATTAGTTTACAGGTGCAAAAAAATGTTAAGCAACAGACCATAAGTCCCAGACAGTAACCTTATGGGCAAAATAATAATTCCTTAGCCACAATTGTGTCTGGTACCCTGGATAATATTTTCGGAATATATTCTGTTTATTGTTTACTGAAGCAAAATTTCCGGTGTTGATATTCTCTTTATAGAGGAAAATTCTTTGGAGTCAATAAGATTCCCAACTCTTGACCTTCATTTAAATGCAATATACTTTGAGGCAAGATTTTCACATAAATTGTCCCGCATAACTTACAAGCAGATGCGAGGCTAAACTATAACAAAAAAAGCAAAAGCTGGAGTGTTTTGAGGAAGGCTTTAGACGAAAGCACCCTGATATTTGACTCACATTGTGGTTTTATAATGTGCCATGTGAGTTATTCGTGAGTGTCCTTGGAAAGCTGACTTCCAGTCAATCTATGTTGGAGGCCAAGGTGGAGAGTAAACAGTATGGGAAAGCAGTCATCCACTTGTAGAACATCAGAAGGTGGAAAAAACACCTACTGCAGCTAGCAGTGAGCAAAGCTCTTGAAGTGTTTCCCAGAGGAAGTTTTTCAGATATTGATAAAATGGGACAGAAGGAACGCTGGGGTTATTTGAGCCTTCAATAGCACATACCGTAGAGCTTAATAAGTGGGCATTATTCTTCATTACTTGTAAAATATTTGTTCTAATGCATGTGAAAGGGGTAAATTCTTGTGGAACATGCTTGTCTGGCCAATATGTGTGAAAATGCACTTTGAAGTACCCAAGAGTGAGCTTCCCATAATGCACTGGGAAATCTTTCATGTATTTAAGACAGACTGAGAGCATGGAGTGTGTTTTCTCTTGGAGATGAAGTTCTCCTCTGCATTCTTTTCCCTCTGGTGCTTATTTTCCTCCACTTAGCCCGTCCCTGAGTCCGTAGACATGTTTGTCTATGACGTACAGGCTAATGTATGGCAACTACATGGTCTAGGAGTAGATATCTATAAAGGATTCATGTAAATAACGCTACAGCCACTGCAGTAATAAAGGGGTCAGGGAACCTCTTATTATAGCTTTTACTTTCCTTTTGCAAAATTTCCACCTCGGCGTGGAGGAGCCATTGTGCAACAGCTACGCCGTCAAAAACATAGCGGCTATACAAAGAATAACGCACAACGGGACTAAAGTGAGGAAGTAAACAAGTCAGCAGATGGGGAGCAACAATCCCCATGGCAACATCTGTCAGAATGACAAAGCAGGGCAAATATTTACATTTTACATGTTATTTACTAAGCAGGCAGTCTTATCCATTGGCACATACTTGTGAAAACTGGCGAATATGTAATCGAAACAATAGGTCATATTTGCAAAGCAGAAACAGGCACATATATTTCGGAGGTTTGGTCTGGAAATCAGGCTAGTTATAACTCTGGATGTGAATCGGCATGAGCTATCCCACCCCCCAGAAAGAGGAGACCTTCTCAGGGGCTGGTAATGAGGTCCGTAACATTTTACGACATTCCAAAGTTAATATATAGAAAAACAAAGGCTCCGGGGAAATATATGTGTTACATCGATATTAGAAACATTGTATTTTTTCACTCAAAATTCATAGAATAAATTAATGGATAAATTAACCAATATGTTTTACATAGGCCTGATAGATGAATAAATAAATAGATACATAGATAAATAGAACCATTTAGTGACAAGATCCCCATATCATGGGGATACTCAATCAGAAAATGCCAGAAAACGCCAATCCCGCACTCACCCACACTACAAAATTAAATATATGGTAGAATTGTTTCTTTCCCTTTTTGTTTTTGTCTCTGATTACCCAACTCAGCAGCAAAGTCACACATGGTAAGTGATGGCAGCGTCTCACGGCATTAGCCTGAGGCTACAGGCCGATGCTGACAGGATACTGCCATAGACCCTGCCCACAGCGACACCTCGCATTCATCAAAGGCCCTCCATGGCCACTTGGCTTGTTGGATTGCTTAACTGTTACTGATTCACTTTATTTACTTATTTGCCTTAGTGATTCATTGGGTTGTCTTCTTGGGCCTGATTGTTGGGTTATACATGTCCAAGGGTTCCTGGGGGGGGGGGTGACCCATATGCTCTGTGAACACCTCCAGTACATGAGAGATGAGAGGTGAGCCCAGTGCCAACACTCGCTGGCATCCTTAACTCTGGCACCAAGGCTGACAGCTGGAGCAGAGGAAGAATGGGACCTAAGAAGTCGCCGTTGGTGTTACAAAACAGTGTTATCTCCAGTGGCCGGTCAGCATGGGAGTGGCCCCCGCCCAAAAACATCTGCGCACCGTGCATGGATTCAAGCTTAATGTAGACTGATAATGGCAACACATTAATAATTCACATGCACAGTTACATAAATGTAGAATTTACAACGGCCTATTTTTGCCTTTTCCGGTTTCGTGGGAAAGTATTTGTCTCCGTAGCTGGAAGTCCACACCCACCCAGCTCATCACCCCGACAATGAAAGTTAGAAACTGATGTCATGCTTACATGTCAGACAGGTACATTTCACACGAACAATGGCAGGCCATTCATAACATGCATATGCATGGGCCCCTGTGGTTTGGGGGCCCCCTGTTGGCCATTAACAGTCACTACATTGCCTTCTGAGTGGGGCCTCAGGAACAGCAAACCCACCCCTGCATCAATCTAACATCAAACTTGCATCACCAGAAGAAAAAAAAAAACTAGAGCAACCAAAACCTGCAAGCAAATCTCAATCTAATCTAGCCACTGCTTCAACGCGCACTTCTACTTGCTGAACTACTCAGTTTTTAGAGGATTTCTTTGTCAGTGAAAACACTCTGGAAATTATTTTTTTTCCTATTTACCAGACGTGACAGGTTCCCCATTGGGTTTTAGGTTGCCTTGAGGGCGATTGATTAATTAACTGGCTGTTATTGTGTGCAGCTGGCATGATGGGTTTTAAAAGCTCCTGCATTGGGTAGAGATGTTCCCTTCTTTTGCTATGCTGGTGGCTGACACCAGGTTTGAGGTGAAAAGGGGTCTCCTCCTCCTCCTCCTCCTCCTCCTCCTCTGCCTCCTCCTCTTCTGGCTTGTGTTGCAGTCTGTTCCGATTATTAGCCACGTCCATACAAGCCAGTTGTGGAAAAATGTGCGATCTGGTCCAGTAGCTATGCATCGGTTGTTGCTGTCTGCTGTACCAACTCCGGTGAGTAGGATGGATCGTTAGCTTTATTGGTAGTTTGCTTCATGAGTCCGTTTTGTTTCCCTTCTATGTAGGATACGGCAATAGATCCTTAATTGGATGTAGCTTATTTCAGTGAGGTGGAAGCTCGGGAGCATTCTCTGATTGGCGGTACTTGCCAGTCACTGGTTCCGGTTTGCGATCACTGGCTTATAGTGTGTACGTACCCACTGCAAGTACCTGAAGAAGACTGCAGCTAAGATTAGTTAAGTTGCTTTGTTAAAGTTAGGCCGGGGGATTCTTTTGCTTTTGCCCCAATGTTGTTCTTGAGCAGCTTGCATTGTGTTTCTAAAGGGATAGGATGGGAGTCATCACGCCCGTTATTAACAAATTTGTCAGCGCAGTATCAGAAATCCTTTTGAATGAGTTTCCAATTGATCCGTTATAAGAGCTTTTAATTACCAGTTTGGTTTGATATCATTGCGGATAAATCAAAACGCCAAGGAAATCAAAGTGGTATTGGGATTGTAGGACGTGTCTCTGCCATTAGGGAACAGACTTTGACATTTGAACACAATGGGGAGCTATTATTGTTAGAATATGAAATTAAACAGTGGAGGAAGAAGAAACTAAATTTGGATTTGAGTGTTATCGGTTTTGAAATGGTAAACTTACTGTAGAGGATAGACCTAAATCTTCATCTACTAGGAATCTAGACTTGCATGATTTTGACATTAAGTTGCTTCCTCGACTTGATAAGTGGTACACAGAGAGCTTTCTCCTCTTGTTTGAACATATTTCTTATGCAGGAGGGTGGCACAAAGTGTACTTTGTTTTTGCAGACTGTGTTCATTGGTACAGGGCTGGAGGTTTATCCATCACTTGGTGTGGCCGATATAAGCGACCGCAAAGTCATGAGGTCTGCTGTGTCGAAGGCCTGTAAGTTGGTTCCAAAGCCTTATAGGAAAAAATTTAGGTTCTGGAGTAAACTTGGACACATAGAATTTTCAAAAAGACATGACTTTTTTTTAGTCGTTGGTGTTCTGCACCTGGAGCTGAAATGTTGAAGGGAGTAATGGTAATTTAAATATTCCCTGTTCGTATAGCTATATATTTAAAAGAGCGTATCGTATCCGCTGAGACTGAAGCTGCTATTGTAGTGGGTGGTCTTCTATTTGTCCGTTACCCATTTACTGATGTAACTGGAAGAGAACCTATTTGGTGAGCTCATTCTGCTAGAACAGTCAATTGCAGAATGCTGCGGGGGGTGCGGGGTACCATAAACCTTCTAGGAATACAGATGTGAACACCTTTTGTCATTATTGTCATATTAGTGGGCCCTAGAAAAATGAGCGTCCAGCATAGTGTAGAGCAGATGTACTGCATGAAAGACAAATTTATATTCAATATAATTAAACTTTAAATAAATTCTTATTACTTTTTAAAGCTGTTCAACGCTGCTGCTCCCTGAGGATATTTCATAAATGCCCACACGCTGCCTTTAAAATTTAGACTGGGTATGTACATATTTGTCCAGGCAAAGGTTTTTAAGTGGGTGCTGTTAACACATGGCCAAGTAATTTTGTCCTGTCAGATTCCGTTTGGGACACTTTGGTGTGTGTAGGTTCTTAGAAGAGGAGGTCGGGTGGCTCCCACCTGAGGTCTCCCAGATGTCACCACGTGGGTGTAACATCAATATGCTCGCAGTTAGCTGGTCCTACATTCATCCATTCATGCATTATGTTTCACTTTTAAGAGTCAAGAAACAGCTTTATTGTTATATGTACAATGAAATTGTGTTGGCATCTTGAAGAAAGAAAAGCAGGTAGTTAAAAAATGCAACCAATGGCGAGATCAGCATATGGGTTGGTTACATTATACATAAGGTAGATAAAGTAATTTAAAACACACTGTGAGGGGGCCGCGAGTGGATGTAAAGTGCTCCTATATGTGGTAAATGATGAGGCAGTGTGTGGTAAAAATAACAGTTCTGGGGGGTCCAGCTATGCGTGTAACAGGCCTTGGGAGAGCCTTGGGATGGGGGCTTGGTTTGGCGAGTGACGGTGAAAGCCACAGGTCTAGAGAGAGAAGCGGCTTCTCACTCTGTTAGTCTGTGACCGAGTCGTCCTGAACAGCTGTCTGGGCGGCAGCGGGTGAAACAGACGGTGACCTGGGTGAGTTCTGCCTATGATGATGTTACCGGCCGCGATTGGCTAGCATAAGCAGTGTGTCGTGTCAGAGGCCCGCCCTGACGACGCATGGGACGGCCTTCAACATAGGATGTGGGTCCTTTCGCTGTACAGCTGTGCACGTGGCGTACCACACCGGCAAGCCATATGAGAAGGTGCTGTCAGCGGTGCCGGGGTAGGTGGTCAGAAGCTGCTGATGTATGTAGGCCCGTTTTGGGGCTTTTCCAACCAGGTGAGTGATGTTAGGAATCCGTGTGAGAGTGTCCTTTTATACCTGGATTATACACAATTTGCACAAATTACTTCATAAACTGGGACTATTTTGGTCTCCCTTTGCCAGCCCTAGGTGGTTGAGCTCTCCCTTTTGAGTCTGGTACCTCCCCAAGGTCTCTCCTTACTGGGATTTCTTCCTTGCCACTCTTGCCTCTGGCTTGCTCTCTGGGGACTTTGGGCAGGTATAATGCAAAGCGCTATAAGTCAATCTAATATTGTGATTAGAAGTTGAGGGACTGGTGACTACTGAACTGCAAGTGGCTTCCTGTTAACATGCTCGCCCCGAGCTTTGGGTAGTCTTTGAGGTGCTGGTGCGCATAGAAACGCCCTCCGTGTTCCGCATATCACGTTAAATGGTCGGGTGATTGCCGCTGACGTGAGGAGAATCGGAATCTGCACGAAAAACCTCAGCAGCAGCCAGAGGTCTCACATCTACAAATGCGCGCTGTGCCCCTGGGAAATGAAACATGGCGCCCGTTCTACCTCCTGCTTATGAAATACCCCTAGATTGTTGATGTGTGTTTTTTTTAAAGGTGTCCTTAAAAACAACAAAAACATGCTGTTTGCAAAAAATTAATCCATTTTTCACCTGGTTATCCAAATTAAAAATAGCTGCACGATGTCTGGCATGCGAGATGTTCCTTGTTTTTACATCATAACAAATGGCTCAGGGGGTAACCGCTAGGCGTTATGGGTCCTCCCGCCTATGCCGTTCCTTACATTATGCATCCTGTCACCAAAAGGCAAATTACCCGCAGCCTTCCGGAACACAACTGCATTTTGCCGTTCAGCAAAAGTTTAATGTTAATGGATGGGCGAGTTCAAGACGTACCTGCTACGCATACGTCTGTGACTGTAAACTGCGGAGTAAAAATTAAAATGTACAGAATTTATATGCCTAAAAACATTCAGTGAACGCTGTAGTGTTACTTTGGAAATGATTTTTTTTACACAATATATACATTCTCAGATTTTGGGGGAGGGAAGGGCCTGCACCACCCCTAATAATGACAGCCCAACTCACAACAGCACCGGAGTAGCCTGTAAAGTCACACGCTGACAAAAAGAGAACTCTAAACATTACACAACTCCCCCAAGCTGGCACCAGGGTCTTGTACAGCTATTTCGCTGGCTGTGGATGCCCCGGAATGGTCCACAAACCTGTTCAGAACCTGTTCTGGTTCCTCCTGGAGATGTTAGTCATACTGGTTAACGTGTAGGCATCAGCTGATATTTGTTAAAAATTAATCGATCTGAAGTGTCAGTCTTGGTCAATTTAATGCCAGTGAATATAGAGCTTGGGAACGGAAGCTGGCACGCAGTGCATTATGGGGCGGGGCCACCATATTTTGTGGCCCCATATCAAAACGAACCGGCGGTCTCAGCGGACTCGGAGTAGATTCATTGTGCTATGCACTGTTTAGAATCATGCTTAAAGTTTATCAAAAAGAAGAGTGACTGTACAGAGAAAAGCTCCAACCCCAATTAAAGGGAAGGCATTTGGAGAAAATCAAAATTATCGGAACCGTGGATCCATATGAAATCCCCAAAGAGGAATGGATTGGTGGCTCCCCTCACCATCCCCATGGGTTTGATTACCTCGTGTGTGGCGTGAGTGCCTAAACCGCTATACAATTTTGAAATTTTAAATCATTTAGAAATTTTAATTCATTCATTTTAATCATTGGACCTGGAAGTTTATAAACATTCAAGCAATAATTTATTATTATGTTTTTTATTTTGCAGTTCTTATGCCTGATTGCAAGTGACACATTTTTGTTCTGTTCATTTGCACAGTTGTATAAATATAAAACAGTACAACAATAATATATATGTATATATGGCAACTTGACACAGGAGTTGCCTATGTCAGCCACAAAAGATGGAACAAACATTTATGAATGCTTTTGACAAGTTGTGGGCTGTCATGTAGGGCTTATGTTGTGCCATGTAGCCGTCATAGAGCACCCTTTAGTAAAGTGTTACCATATACATACAAGGGACGTTCGAAAAGTTTCCACACCTTTATATTTTTGTTGGAAACGATGAAGGCAGCAGGCGTAGTAACTGGTCATGTCTGAGTGTGTCATGTCACTAGTTCCATTAGGCAGGCTGGCTGCCCTTGTAGGTTAGCATAAGAGTTGTCACACTGTGGTGAAGATGCGAAACTTATAGATCGCACCAAATGGGAAAGGCTTTCTGTCATAAGCTTTTTGTGGGCAGAAGGTGTGCCGGGAGCACAAATTAATCTCCGCATGTGTGCTCTGTATGGGGATAAGGTTTTCTCTTGTAGAGTGGTCTGTGAGTGGATTGACAGTTAGGGTTAGGGTTAGGGTACAATGCTGGGAAAATTGTATCACAAAAGAAGGTGACAATGTAGAAAAGTGATGCATTTTTTGCTGTAATTTGTTTTGAAATAAAAATGTGCAGAAACTTTTTAAACGTCTCTCATATATAAAGTATATCGATCGACACTTTGCTTTACCGTAAAACACCTGCTATCACAAATATGGCCACACAATATGGCGTTTCCTACCCATCCGCCCCATAATGCACTGCTTCGTGATGTCACATTCCCGAGCTCTTTTGTGACTTTAGTCAATATTCTAAGTGAGCAGCGCCAAAGATAAAGAAATAACCACAAAAATCATTGCGATCCCTTCATTGAATGATCAGCTATTTTCCATGGTAGAGGAGGAGGGATTTCATCGGCTCATCTGCTACGTTGAGCCTCGTTGCATTCTTACAAGTCGACACAGTGTCTCTGATGTGGTTACTACAAGCAGTGTCACCAAAGTCAGTTTCACATGGGGCTTGGTGAGCTGGTTATCAGTATCACTAATTAGGTTCACATGGGGCTGGGTGAGCTGGTTATCAGTATCACTAATTAGGTTCACATGGGGCTGGGTGAGCTGGTTATCAGTATCACTAATTAGGCAAAAGCAGTTTCAAAATACTTTGTCTATCACCAATAACGATGGAAAATTCTCTTAGGCTCATGCTCACAAAGAACTTACACAATAATGGAAGACTATCATTTATCGTTATTGGGCAAAATGTCCGCATAGGTGCAACAATACTTACACTCTCTCTCTCTCACCCTCTCTCCACTCTGGTCTTCTCGAGGCTGAACCACAAAAGATCAGTTACCTGAGCATAAGACCTCTGAGCCGGCCTTAGCTGTGCAGGCGTGTGTGTCTGTGTGTGTGAGAGAGACTATTCAAAGTTCGAAGAAAAATGCTGAGTATTGCTGAGATCACAGCTCCTGTAATAGTATCCAAAGTAAGTCTGAATTGACTCTAGACGAGTTACCAGTATTTTAATAAGAATGATCAAATACTGCCCCTAGATGTTTTCGGCAGCAGAGAGATCCATAATGCTGTACCAAAAAATGACGCAGAATACACTCCAAACGGCAAAAGCAATATTTGTAATTACATTGCAGTTGTGTTGGATGGATGTGCACTGCCTTTTTCATCCAATAACTGGTCTGACACCAAAACGACAAACTCTTCCCAGCCAGAGAAATTTACATGCAAGTCATTTCATGCAGGTGGATCATTATTTTCTGCTCGCAACCACTACAGTTTTTCAAACTGAAAAGTCCCTCTAATTAAAAATCTAGAATTTTATCTCGGCTCTCAACTGCCAATCAGTTTCTCGATGTTTGTCAGGACGAGAAGCCACTCTTCAGAGGCAAACGTGCTTGTGGCTTACTTTGGCCGCTCAGAAGCTACTGTATTTTAAACCGTTTGTATCGAGGTTCTCCATTATGCAATGCAATGCAATTTTATTTATATAGCGCATTATCACAACATTACATTGTCTCAATGCGCTTTACATTTC
>JAODKN010000008.1:18256688-18276542 GCA_026774425.1 Petrocephalus zakoni | reverse complement strand
ATCTCAACCCCCCCCCCCCCCCCCCAAAAAAAAAGATGCTCCTGTGATATGGACTCACTTTAACCAATATGTGTGTGTGTGTGTGTGTGTGTGTTGATAAAGGAGGGCAAGGCAGGCCATGTGGGGGAAAAGCACATTCCAATGCACTTGTGCAAATAAACTTTATTTCATTACTCTGGAAGTATTTCCGCTTGTTCAAGTCTAATCGTCATATCGATATAGCTCAGCCTGTTGGTCATATCATTATAATGCTGGAAGACAATGAAATGTAAGACGTAAAGATTAATTTTTCATTAATCACCATAAAGAACATGAATGGAAAAATGAGCACTATTCCAGATTGCGGCTTAAAAAAACGTAATAATATATGTGATAAGTCGAAACATTTTTCATCCTTTTATAATACCTCATTCTCAGTCTCTGATTGTTCATGCGGGATTTATACATGTAAGTCCAGGGTGTCCCTTTCAGACTTATTATACCACATTGTCTTTCAGAGTATCCAGCGTGGAAATGAAGTGGAGGCAGGCATTACTGCCAAGGAAGGAGGGAAGAAAAATGAATTAGGAAAAAAAGTAATAATTAGGGTGCCATAATGTGGTGCTGTGATTTACTGAGGAGCTCCCTGTGTCCCGCTTAATTAAAAGCCTTTGTCGAGACGAATCGCAATCTAGCACGTCATGGCAAAGAGGTCATACCTCATCAATTAAGGCAAAACTAAGTCTTTAATGACAAAATGCAATGTTTTGTGAATAAAAAATGAATGCAGACTGCAAATTGGGACAGAAGACCCAGGCGAGGGAGTGCAGAAAGACGTTGTGTTATCTAACCTAACATATGCCACTGTCAACAGAAGACAGTGGCGAGCTCCATCATCTCCGCACATAGCGTATCTATCTCTTTTTATTTGAGCTAACCTGGCTGACACCATAATTTATATCCCGGGTTTAAAAAAAAAAAAAAAGTATCTCCACGGTGTGTAAAACCTTGTCAGTGCTGGGCTGAAGAATGGGAACGGCGTCTTCTCATCTGCGCTCGTACGTGTTACGGAAAGACTGGGTTAGAAGTGAAGGCGGGCCCGGTCCGTGAGAGTACGGGGATACGGGGAGTCCTGCCCGGTGCGTGAGAGTACGGGGATACGGGGAGTCCTGCCCGGTGCGTGAGAGTACGGGGATACGGGGAGTCCTGCCCACAAGCGGCAAATGCCATGCGATTCGGATCCACCTGGATGCCAAGTCAGAGTAGGGAAGCTCATAAAAAAGCATTAATGTGTAAATGTAGTCTACTTGATCACACAGCAGTGAGGCTTGACTTATTGTTGGGGCTGGGCCCCATTTAAAAAGTCCCCCTAGTGCTGTGATTATTTGTAGCCAGCAGGAGGCCCCAAATGCCTGGGGGCCCCACACAAATGCTTTGATAATAGGTGGTAATCCCCAGCGTTGCAAGAAGAGGGCCTTGGCAGACAGCAGTATCAGGGGTAGTGCACTGGCCTTGAGTACCCAGACATGGGGGGACCTCTGTCCTTGAAGGGTGAAGTGAGGGGGTCCATCAGTCCTGCCACGCTTCAGCTGGGGGAGCCGGTCGAGTCCACATGGTTAATCCGAGCTGAACAGCATGAGACCTGGGGCGTGGTGTATTGCTGGTTCCTGGCATGCAGATTCTGTTGCCGGCTGGGTTACAAGCAAACTGGGGACTTCATGTCCAGATGGGGAGCATTTAGATTCAAAAAAGGAGACAACAGGACCGAGGTGCTAGCTAATTTTGAAGTCACCGAGTCCAGATAGCACACAGTCTCTCCTTTGCATCACACTAATTTTGCATGAAAAGGGAACTTCAGACCTCATTTCCTGGAAAGCCATTGAAGTAAATTAAGTTGACCTCATAATTTCAGCATTTATCTGGAATCTCTGACACAATATACGTGTGGTCCAGCCAAAGGTGAAATGTACTTCGATTTTTAAATAGTGTTCAGCACACACTGTATGCCGACTGGATAACAGCGGGAAGGAGGGCACAGTTGTGCCTGTCACACATTCACTGCTAGTGCCTCTTTTTCAGTGTGACATCATCGTTAAGTGAAGCAAGCTTAATTAGTCTACAACAACCTTCACTATGAGGTGTGCTCAGAGGCAGTGAAGGATTTTCAAAAAAATGGGAGCCAAGTCTAAACCATGGGTCCCCAAACTCTGCAGCCCATGACCTTCAAAATAATAATACCACTGACTTGTGATCCCCAATTCGCCAACCGAGGGGTTCAGGGTTCTCCACGGAAGATTTATTGAAATTGACCAGTTACGGTGACGGTTATAAATTTTTTTTTATTCCCTAAAAATAATTTTTTTTTTAAAATCCTCAGTTTATCAGTTTTTGAAAATTTCTTTATTGAATATTACAATGTTACAATGTGTTCTAAGGACCCCTCTGTATTTTTAACTTTAACAATTATAATCCCTTTCTGTTCCAAGTGGGCTGCATCAATACCAAGTCTGAACAAGTTATTACATAAAAAGTCAGTAGCTGTTGACCTTGTTAGACTGAAAATCAATCCAAGATGATCATAGCAATTAATAGAAAAATTTAATGGAGGGTCTGTAACAGGATTCATTATTCTAACAAGTGAACTACTGCCAAGAAAGATACAAGACAAATGTCAGACAATAACGTTGAAATTCCGTTGCATAATAATGATTAACACTGCTGTTAATTACTTTTTGCAAATGAATAATTATTGCAAAGTTAATCAGCTGTCATAATGAGTTGGCTCGATGCGACCCCTATCTGGTTAGAATAGAGTCATAATCCCATTGGTTTACTGATGTCAAGAATGCCGGGTGTTCAGCAGAGTTTCCCGATCCTCAAGCGTTCTTCCTTCCCTGCCAACTTGCCTCTTTTGGATGAAGGGAGCAGCAATCCAATCCAAAACTTTGTTAGGTCATCAAACGATTAAGTCACGGCTGGCCGCGGAGGAAGCTGTGATTATGAAGCCGTTTGGAAGAAAGAGCCGTGATCCGAGACGGCGAATAAAACGAACGCGGTGGCCCAGGACGGCTGTTCCGTGCTGTGACTTTGACATAGTATTCTTCTGGTAAATGGCTTTGGAACCCAGAGGAGCCAGAAATGGACTTCTCCGAAATGGAATGCACACAGTGATTTTACAGCTATAGTTATCGTATTTATCTGTTTCTTTCCTTGTCAAACTCAAGTGAAAACAACAAACATAAGACACTGGGGTCAGTGGTTCTGACCTCCCTTTCCAATCGCACCTGCAGAGGTGGGTGCCCCCCCCCACACACACACACACACACACACACACACACATGCGCAAATGGGTAATTCAAAACCGTAATGAGCAGGACAGAGTGCATTGTGTGGGAGGCATAGACTCTCAGCTAAAGCGGACAGTAATCCAGACAAAGCTTGCCTCACATGCTGTCGTTTCTCTGTGACCCCCCCCACGCGGATTGTGAGTAGGTAGGCTTGTGGCATGGTAACCCGCCACCCTTCTGCTTTGTTAATTCTTCTCACCCACTTGTATACACTGTCAGCTTCATGTTACGTCAGTCTAGAAACACATCGAATCTTATAACGGATGTTAAAGGCATCAGAAGCAAAAACATGAGTCGTCTATAAATGCCAGCTATGTAGATCCGCTTCCTGTTCACCTGATCTCAACAATGACTAGCGGTACCGAGTCCTTTAAGTCTTCAAAGTTAGTGTTTATCTTTGCCGGTTTTTTGAAGGAGGGTTATGGGTGAGGATGAGGCAGGGGTGGTGGTGGTGGTGTAATTCCTATAAAAATGTCAGGGAAGGAAAAGCTTCCGAATCCAACAAGATGGAGTGACAGGTGCCCAGAGCTATTTTTCTGATCTACACCTGCATTTCATTTTAGCGACTCGTTTTCTTGGTGCGAAGAGGCGGCTGTCAGGGAAGCTGCTACTCTTAAAATGACATGTTCTGTTCCCACTTCACCATCTTCACATGCACAATTAATGCATATGAACCGCGGCCCGCTTTGAGATACAGAATCCATAAGAATCGATAGCTCCCACTTTGACAGGAACACCTAGTCAGGGATATTTTTTAGCTTATAGCAGCAACTGAAATTTGATAGTAATATATACTTTTACAGACCGTAACATAAATATACTTCTGACAGTAAAGCATATTTTTGCTGTTTAAATAAATAATGCGCTATTGATTATACAAACATCAAGTAATTTAATAAATGACTTTTTAAACAGGAGGATTATTTCCATTATTTGTTATGTTAGCTATGTGGTTAATTAATGCATGAATGCCCTGAGTTTTATAATATTTGCTTTATTTAATATTTGGAAAACATGTAAACATGGTCAGAAATTTTGTGTTGAAATATTCGAGTTATATACAATTTATAATATCAAAAATGTTTTAATTTTTTTTTGCTACAGTTTTCTTCCATTCTCCAATTTCTCCATCCCTCGTTTACTTTGTAAAATGAAAACAAAAATGAGTTTTAAAAAGTTTTGGCTGGAGAACAGTTCATGCAGGCAACTTTATTTTGCTGCTGGAAACAAAATGCATCTCCATGAGGATCAAGTACTGCTCCACACCCCCAGCACCTCACTGCTCTGATTTTTCATGTGAATAAATGAATGCTGATTGCTCGTAGCGATCTCTCCTTTCTCAGAAATTACCAAAATTGTTTATCTCTAAACCACTGTATTATATAAATGAACAGTTACATAAATTTGAAATCACCACAAAACTTAACAAAATATCACAATTTAAAATTAAAATAAGTATTAGTTGTGATATGTAAAGTGGGAAAAAATACATTTATGTTTAAACCACGTATATGTAATATACACCTACTGTACAGTGTACATATGCAGCCTGAGGTGGTACGGGTGGTAGAGAGATACTGGATAGCAACTAGATATATTTGGGTTCAACTCGGGCTATACTGTAGAACAAAACTCGGGCAGGGATGGGTCTACTTATAGCCTCTGGGTTCGGTGCCAGTGTTTTGGAGTTCAACCCAGGAACGAGAGGGTTGTCTCCCTTTGACTTTGAGTTGAGAGATGGGCTCTGACTGTTGTCTGTGCGTACATGCCAAACACCAGAGTTCAGTATCTGGCCTTCTTGAGACCTTTAAAGGGACACTGGACGGCCCCCCTTATGGGAACCCCTTAGTTCTGCTGGGGGACTATAACAGTCAAATGGAAAACGACAGTGAAACCTGGAAGGGTGTGATTGGGAGAAATGGCCTGCCCAATAAGAATCCGTGCGGTGATCAGTTATTCGACTACTGTGCTAACCACAGTTTGCTCTGAATGAACACCAGGATTGAATATAAGGGTTTTCATAAGTGCACCTGGCACCAGATTCATTTTGTAATTGCATCATTGGATCTGCGTCCGCATGCTTTGGACACTCGGGTGAAGAGAGGAGCTGAGTTTTCAACTGATCACCACCTGGTGGTGACTGGGATCTGATGGAGACCAAAACGCATAGTGAGGGTGTGTTGGTAGCATCTGGCAGAGGCTGCTGACTGGGAGATGTTTAACTCACACCTCCAGCAGAACTTGTTCTGGGACTCCATTGCTGAGGCCGCTGTACAGAGCCGTGGCCCTAAGGTTGTTGGTGCCTATCATGGTGCCATTCCATGAACCCGAGCTTGTGTAACGCTAGGTCACGAAGTGTGGGTAGGAGACCAGACTACGCCACCTAAGGCCCTGCCCCTTAGGATACCTGACTGCAATTACCCTCAAGCTTCCCCCAGGCACAGCTATGTCACATGGACAACACACAGACTTATATCCCAGTAATTACACAATATTGATTAATTCACTAAAGCCCTTAAAAAAAGAATTTATAAATACACAAACCATACCAAAACATAACTACAGAACACACACACAAAAAGCAAAAGAGAAAAGTTCAGTTAAACAAAACCAAAAGTACTGCTGCAGCTCAATTCCACATGCAGACCTCAGCAGTTACTGTATCCAGGCCAGTAAGAGTGGCTCCGTTAGGAGAAAGCGTAAGCGTTTGACACCATAAGCACCCCAAAATCAATCCACATATCAGTAACACACAGTCACACAGCAAACCATCACACAGGATACGGGTGCTTATTGATTCACACCTTGTTCCCACCAACCCCAAAACACCAGCCCCACGGTGACTGGCTCAGAATCGCAAACGCAATGCAAAAAAGCAGCATGACCTTCCTAAAACACAAAAAGAAAAGAGAAACAAAATGATACAGGCAAAACAGCAATGGCGACTGTTGCAAACACATACACACACAGTTAGTACAGTAATCGTAATGCACACGCCACGTTAAAATACTTATATACATTGTGTGCGGCATCCTACCTGAGCTTCAGTACAAACCCTTAATGGAATGCACTTCATCATTATCTGATGTACCTGCTGTACCTGCCCAAGGTCATGGGTGGGTGCCACTGTGTGCACCACTCCTCCGGAAGCAGGAGCTCGCAGCACTTGGCATTTCCGGGTGAGCTCTGCTGGCGTCTGTCTTGACTGCTTCTTCTCCCTGCATCTAAATGTGTCTTTTGTTTATTTTGTCTACTTTGTCATTTGTTCACTTAACTACCTAGACAATTGTGACCGTCAGTATCATTCGTTGTCTTTCTGTCCGATCATAAAAACGAATCAGTCATCGCCTACTTCTTCAAGGATCTGTACTTTCTCTCAGTTAGGTTGAGGTTTGGACTAGCGTATGCCACAGGACGCACCTTCCCATCCGGTTCCTGTGAAAGCACCGCCCCAAGTCCATGATAACTAGCATCTATCTCCAAAATAAAACGTCAGGAAAAATTCGCTAAGCCCAACATTGGAGCATTAACCAGTTGTACCCACAGGCCCTGGAACCTCTTCTCACACTCTTTAGACCACACATCCTCCAGACTCAGTCTCTGACCCTTGCAACTCTTAGCACCCCTTGTTCCACTACCAGGTGGTGTAGAGGTGCAGCCAGCTTTGCAAAACCCTCTAAAAAATGCCGTTAATAGCTAGCAAAACCAAGAAAAGATCGCAACTCCTGAGTGTTTCTTAGCCTTAGCCAGTTGGCCACTGCAAAAATGTTCTCTGGGTCTGTGGGTATGCCTTCATGGGAGACAAGGTTGCCAATGAACCTCTAAAGAAACAACACTTTTTTTTAACTTAGCCTTCACTCCCACCCTCTGCAACAGTTCTAGCATCAGCTCTACGCGCTTCAGATGCTCATCTGCATCAGAGGAAAAAATAATATCATCTAAATACAACCATAACGATTGCCTATTATGATCCCCAAATAGCCGTTCCATAAGTCTTTGGAACATGCTGGGCGCATTATACAACCCAAAGGGCATTCTGTTAAACTTGAATAAGCCAAAGGGTGTACAAAAATCTGTCTTAGGACAGTCACTCTCAGTCACAGGAATTTGATAGTACTCACTGGACAGATCGATGGTCGAAAACCACTGGGCCCCAGAAAGGGAATCCAAAGTCTCCTCAATACATGGCAGAGGAAATGCATCTTTGCAGGTTCTACTATTCAACTATCGATAATCAACACACAGAGGCAAAGGGACTGAAACTCTCTCGGATAACCCGTCTATCCAGCAGCTGGTGAATGTGAGCCCTTACGGCCTCATAATCTGAGGGGAGAGATGTGTCTAAACCTTTGTCTCACTGGCTAACCATCTATAAGGAGCATTATCAGTTGGCCCTGCACATGCTGTCGAAGGAAACTTTCATATAGGGTTGACACCATTGACCCCGCATCTAGTACACAATTCACCCCTATCCCCCCTAACTTCAGAGTTTATTGCCAGGTACGTTGTCACATACAAGGAATTTGCTTAATGTATACCATTTAACAGTTACAGTAGGACACTGGCCTAATAAAGAAGAGATGGCTTGGCTTAACAGGGTAGGTAAACTGGAGCTAATGTTGCCCTCTTCCAATGAGTTGCTCGGCGCTTTGGAGGGGCCTAGATTTCCGACGGCTGGGACGTGACATTAGCTTGGGCAACTGGGGTACGGGGACATGGCAACTCAACCTGTTTATTATCGCACTCCAGTGTGATTACAAAAAATGCAATCGCATCGCCACCAGCACATCATACAAGCGAAAACACCTTGCACTGCAGCCAAACACAGAAAAACTGGCCACTCATCGGGATCCCCAACTGTTTTTGTTCTTTTGCAGATGATGTGTTCTGATGGGCGTTGTTGGGCTGTGACCTGCAGCATGTACTGGGGTGGTTTGCAGTAGATCAACACATGGATCAGACAGATGGATCCTTCTTCACCATTTTGTCAAGGTGAAGAGGGAGCTGAGCTGGAAGGTTTTTTATTTACTAGTCAACTTACGTTTATACCCTCACCTATGGTCATGAGCTTTGGGTAGGAACCGAAATAATGAGATCACTTATAAAAGTAGCAAAAATTTGTTTTACACAGGGTGTCTGGGCTCATCCTTAGAGAGGAGCTCTGACATTTGGGAGGGGTTCAAAGTTGTGCCACTGCTCCTCTGCATCGACAGGAGCCAGTTGAGGTGGTTTGGGTATCTATCTAGGATGCCTCCAGGATGGCGCTCTGGGGACGTGTTTTGAGCATGTCCAACTGGGAGGAGACCCAGGGGCAGACCCAGGACAAGCTGGAGAGATTATATCTCTCGGCTGGCTTGGGGACACTTTATAATTCCTCCATGGAACTGGAGGAGATGGCTGGTGAGTGGGAGGCCTGGCAATCCCTGCTCAGACTGCTCACAACCCAACCCTGGATAAGTGGCAGATAATGGATGGATGAACGGATATATACAATATGCTTTCATATCATTCAGAGCCAAGTTATTCCCCTATTGTTCAGCACATCTTTTCCACTGAAAAGATATCATTCAAATACTGTACACACCAATAATATGATATATTATGAAAGAAGAAAAATGTATGAATGAGTTTTGATTTGTACAAAACCAGATCAAAACAAACACCTGGACATTTAGCTGGATTCTTTTGTGATTTGTTGATCATGTTGATCCTGTTAAATTGTGTATATTAAACGAAGCAGGCCTGGCTACTGTGCATTTTTTTATGGAAAAAATATGGTTGGAATGTCGTTCCTCAGGTGCCCCTTCAATTTCAGCACATAGAAAACTATCTTCTGCGATTGATTCCTGGATCTTTGGAAACTATACTGCTCTGAGAATAGGTGATGCTAGAACAGATTTTCATCCAAATTACCTATCTGCACCAGTTAAAAGAACAAAACCTGGCCCTTGATGGCACAATCAGGCATCGTCGTGGTGATGTTGTGGTCATGTAATAGGGAAATTATACTCTGGGAAGCTGATTTCGTTTTACAGCTAAATCAACAGATCATAGCTGCCAGATCAGTCATTACCACAAATAAATGCTGCAACATGATATCGAACATAACCAAATCAAGGCAAATTATTTACCATACATTAAAATGCAACTATTTCCTTTTTTTCTTTCCCAACTAATAAGCTTTAATGTCGAGCATTTGTATTTTACATTGCCCCGTGGCATATCATTAATGTGTTTACAGTTCTGCTGGTCTGTAACACTTTATTCATTAACGTGTTAATTGCATCGAACAGTGCCGGAGGATGCTGGGATTCGTATCTTTCGGAAAGCTGGGAAACAGGCTTATGTGCTCGTCATCCAGCCCGAAACATGTAAGTAAACGTATTTAACTTTCAAATCATGCTCGTAAACGAAGAGCGCCGTACACACCTCTCTGCTTTTGCACTCAGCAGAGTGTACGACCGCATGGATTATTTACGTTGAATATACACACGGGAAAACCAGAGTATTTTCAGAATATTTCAGGCTATTTTCACTCATAAAATAAACAGAGGAATGTGCCCCTAGACATTTACGATTTCCAAGCATCTTTTTTCGCTGCAGACGGCCTTGTGTAGATTTTCACAACCCCGGGGTACAGCCCCCTTAGACTACCAGTCAAATTTCAGAGGGGGCCATGGACGGGTGCCACCAGTGGTTGCTACCTGTATGTTGACTGCATATACTAATACTAATGGGTTAACCAGCACTGTTGGCAGGTATATTTTACGTCTGATACTGTGAGTTGAGTTCTCACAGGGCTTCAGGTAGAATGCTGATTCAAGCAATTAGCTTGTAAGCTCCTAGTAACCGGTTTGGTATTGCAAAAGTCAGGTTATTTCTACATTGTACTGTAAAAATGCATGAATTTCATATTGGTAGTGATGAAACAATGGAATTATTGGATAATTTGTCTAAATAATAAAAATCTCTACTATTTATGCTAAATTATTAGTCAAGATTGGAAAATTGCTCCATTACTAAAATCTCAATGGACCATTTCCAGGTAAAATATCTGAGATACATTTGGAATATTCTCTGCGCACTCCCAGTCCGGAGAGGTGGTTGTTAGTTTGAGGTATGAGGGGTCAGTGGATGACCCAACGGTATACGTTTGGCTGCAACATCGTTAGGGACAATATCAACCCTGACCCCCACCCACACACACCCCCCCCAAACACATACATTACTCCCCCAACGTTGGTAGGGAAATGTCCTTACTAGCCATATACCCCAATCACACCCCTTGGTGGGACCACATGCTCTGGTCTGACCTGGCCTCCAGTGTAACGTATATGCCACCCAGGGGCACTGCTAGAGATTCTAAAATCAAGATTAACTTTACTGATTCCAGGGGGAAAATCTTGGCCCCATAAAAACATCATATTTGGCCCCCAAAGCAGACCAATCCGATGATGTTCTAAGTTTTTAGGGCCCCTCTCACTTTACGGCACCCCTGATGCCACCTTAACAAACCGACACCTTCCTTCCGCCCCAGATTAGAGGTTACACTTACTGTACAGGCAAGTGGAAATATATCACTACGATTTAATCATTTTAAACATTTTATGGTCTAACTCCTAGCGAACATTATGCCCCCATCCCAGTGGATATTGCACAGGCTTAAATGGGTCCTTTTTGTTCTATTACATATATCAGCCTGACAGAAGCAAAACAGGGGTATATTGGTATACCGGGGGAAATGTTTCTAGTAAGTACCGTCAGCCATGAGTGGAAACGACGGGCCTAACAGTCATCTGTGCCCAGAAAGACGGCGCTCTAATTGAACCCTAATACGGCATTAATAATAAACAGCGATGTCACTGCATGTCCGCATGCAAATGGCACGCATTCCTCAAGCTGTCACTTGCCGGCGATGTGCAGCAGCATTAAGCGTAAGGTAATGACCCGCAGTGTTCTGCACCTCTCCGCTTTGCCCAGCGCGACCCAGCACTGCGTTGGAGGCGACCATAAATCTCACGCTAAAAAAAAAAGACGACAAAGAGGAAAAGGCGCAATCGCTCTCTTTCAGGACCAGAAGAGTCGGCCTTCGCTATTTAGCCGTGGCCTCTCAAACAATTCACTATTTCAACTTCCTAACAAGAGGAAGAAGGTGGAAGGGGGCGTTGTGCAGCCCAAATGCCTTCTGCATAATGATGCATAGCTGTATAATGATGCAGATTTCTGTAAAGATCACTCCAGTGCAAACATATGTCTGGCCACTCTTTTATTTTACAGCCCCTTAATTAACAGGTAATTTCCATGTAAAACTCTGTCCACCTAGAAAAATTCTTCATTGTTACTTTCTCATCACAACAATTACCAACAGATTTTTGCACCTGTTTTTTGCTTATACTGTGGCAAACAAATTTGTATAACTAACTTAGACTATTATAGTAATTAAAATATTCGTTGCAGTAATTACTCGTCTTAGAATTACTGTATAATTAATCCCATGTTGCTGTCTGTCACAAACCGTAATCTTCCAGTATTGCTGTATAAAACACAGGTATTTGCATGTGAGATGTCAGTTCATCTTACCTGCTATTTACTGAGAACAGACTCAGACACAGTTACATTACCTTGTATGTTGAGGTTTATTTATTTTGATTATTTTTTCTTGACTTTTGAGTCCTGAATATTTGTAGCAGTCACATACCTTCCTTGGGACTATTCCCTTGGCTATTGCTAGATGTATGTAACCTCGTCAACTTTTCAGTAACCAAAGGGTAGGGGGGCAGAAGCCACTCATAGTCAATTTCATGGAGGTTAACTGAGAGGATTAAGACACAAAGAATTTCAGCAAAATGCTAGGAGGCACAGCATTGAACCTCAAGATTCCCCACAACTAAATAGTCTAAATACATGTACACTGCGTGATATTATACACACAACCAATCATATTAATACATATGGTGCGGTAGCCACTCAGAAAAGAGAGAGGGTGCAGGATCACCAGGCATACATTGCATGTCTGAGATGTTCATAGAGACAAGTGACCTTCTTAGCTAGCACGGCACATGGGGTCCTCAGGACTGTCCTGCAGACTTTAAGTCTTTATTCAGTCCATATGTAACTCAGGGCCAAAGTTAAGGAACCATTCACTAGGATTGTGATGCTTCTGCTAGGTCCAAGAAGCTCTCTAACCTGCGGCTCAGATGACAGTAAATGATGCTTTATTAGCCATTTTCTTCTCTCCACCTACCCGTCATGCCCTTTCTGAGACACACGCACATATGTGCAGCTGAGAGTGAAGCTTGGGGCCCGAGCACAGGGACAGGCCACTTATCTGGTGCCCGGGAGCACTTTGGAGGGTTAAGCAAGAAGTACATTTCTGATCAGGATGAATAATAACCACAGATAGAAAGTAAGTCTGGTCAGTATAAATACCCTAATCATAACTGATTAATCTAAGATCATCACAAATAATTAGTAGGACTGTAGTAGGACTGATCCAGACTCTGGGACTCATACCCTTCTGAGAATACATCCTGATAGGGCTGCCTGCCAATTACAGCACAAATAAACGAGGGTGTTGCCATATCAGGACCAGCGACGTTTAGAGAACAGGCCGGTGCTGGCAGTGTAATGCAGACTTAAATCTCGGAGATGTGAAACAATAACACTATCCACGAAACGCCAACCTGATCCTGAGTATAAAAAACGCATATAAACTTCAAATGGAATGTTGTGATTCCTATTCTTTGGGATGGACCAGGGGTGATATTAATAGCTACTGCACTCATCCAAAGTAAAGGCTTCAATTAGCTATTTACCCTCTGGTAATCACTACGTAAATTAGTAGCTATGTAAAACACAGGGGTCATACCAGGTAAAAGTCTGGGCCACGTATTTTAATAAGAAATACCTGTGAGTTCCCAACTTATACTGTTCTTGAACGATCTATTGCATAATTATAGATTAAGAATGTCACAGCATAATATGAGTAAAGGTGACTTCAGAGTTGCGTGCGAGTATGATTGACTCTAGGAATTGTTTATATAATCATGTATTTATTCAGTTTTTTATTCATAAATAAATATAATGCTGTTTTTCTCATTATTACTTTTGTAGTTTTCAGACAGTTTGGGGTGTAACAGCTTTCATATGCACTAATCACGGACATAATGTAAAAAGACACTGTAGGTGAAGTCTGGCACTGACATGTTTAATATGACACTATCTCTGCGCACACAGACACACATGCATGTGTCTGCACACACACAACAAAATGTGCCAACAGGGAAAGAAGGATGCAACACAAGCAAGAGGAACACATTCAGCCGATATTATTTGTTTGGATATTTAATAACTAAGTGTTGACAGAATCTTACCTTGTAGTAATCTTATTCCGAAAACCCGCCCGACATGTTATGTGAAGGAGTGTTTTTTTAACCCAATTAAAATTTTCATTTGTCCATTCGAGGCCTAGCGGTCCTGCATTAACGTTAACATTAAAGTACTCCTTGGGGCTGAACTTATCTCTGGCTCACAGAGTTCTGGATCTCGGATCATGTCGTCCTTCTAATGCCTTTGCTCGAAACTAAAGAGATTTCCTACTTCTAACATATCTTTGTATGCCAACGATTTTCGGGCTAGGAATCACTGTTGCTTCTACTCATATCAAGGCAG
This sequence comes from Petrocephalus zakoni, assembly GCA_026774425.1. Taxonomy (NCBI): domain Eukaryota; kingdom Metazoa; phylum Chordata; class Actinopteri; order Osteoglossiformes; family Mormyridae; genus Petrocephalus; species Petrocephalus zakoni. The sequence continues at coordinate 18,262,545 of JAODKN010000008.1, read as the reverse complement.
TAATATGCTTTGAAGTGTGGTGACCAGACTTATAAATTACATTTTTCTCAAGATTCTTGCTGTGGCTGCTCCATGCATGTATTGTAGCATGACTACATCCATAGGATCTTACATTTATGCTTGGATATCTTTTCCTCCCATCCCATAACTTTAAACAGGCCTCTTTCTGTCACGCCGACCTCAGTGTGCAGCCCCGCTGTCACGTGCAGCTCCAGCATCCACAGGGATTATTGAACACACCTACAGCTCAATTTCAATTTATCTGAGCCATGTATGAGGACAGGAGCGCAGGCGGCTCTTCGTGTGCTTCGGAACTGGCTAGCTACTCTGTACGCATTCGTTTCACTTGACTGTTGGGTTTGTGGGTTTCTGACGGCTGCCTGTTTTCTGAGCCCAGCCAGAGTTTTTGGACCTGAATAACCTGACGATCTGCATTCGCACCACCACTTCCTCTGTTTTCTTACCTTTCCTGCTCGACCACCCCTTTTAACTTTAAAATTGACATACCTTCACCGCAATTACCTCCTGAGCCACTCATCAAAGACTATTATTAAGACACCAAATAGTACTGGAAATCAGGAGAAGGGACCATGAAGGCACCATAAGGCGAGATCACTTCAAATACAGCACTCTGAGGGTGTGTGTGTGTGTGTGTCTGGGGAGTGGTTTGCTTGGATCACATCTGGTGACCAAAATGTCCCCAAAGTGCAGTAAAACCTGAAATTTAGGTTGGTGGTGGGTAGGGGTTAAGGGTGTCATAATTGGGGTTAGGGTTAGATGGGTACAAAGGTCTGTGTGTGTGTGTGTGCGTACATGTTGGGGGGGGTTGGGTGAGTAAGGAGCCAGTGACTGGCTGGGAGTGGATTGTTATATTAATGTCCCCATCATAATGGCTGATCTTTGTGCACAACAGGGTTTCCATTCAAAACTGCGCCTCACCCCACACACACATACACAAAATTGTTACTGATATTATTTATGGCATCCTATGCAGGGTGTGCCTCTGCTCTGGGCTCTGTGCTGCCTGGGATAGGCTCTGGGCCTTGGGGTTATGCAATGGCTGCATATGATGATGATTATTTTTATAGCAATTCCGGTAACGTAACTTATGTATTGTTACTACGGTGTCTTCAAACATAATCATAATCATTTATGCGTGTCTAGAAATAATCAATTCCAAATTTTTCAGTATACCGCAGGTTACTTACAGTATACGTGATATTCTGAATCTTAGCAGAACTGAATTGGTTTCCTCAAATTGTGGAATAGGAAGCATGCATTCTGGTGGGGAAGCACTGCAATCTATCTGTAAGTGTACTCTAGGTAAAGAACAAGATTCTGTTGTATCTTTCCTTTAAGTTCTTTAAGAATCTAGCAAGAGAAATGTATCATGATGGAGATGAGCAGAGATCAGATGGAAGCCGGCCGGTACAATTACGGCCAACTTTTTGCTAGTATCTAAGTTCTCTGAAAAATATAATGAGTTACCAGCATAACACGGCGGGCTCGCTTGGCCAGATGGCAGATGGCACCACCGGAGGATTTGCGTTGCGTGAGGCGCTCTTGAAGCTGCCTCCTCACCCACCTCGAAGAACAATGCTTACCAGAGTTCCCCTGGATTTCGTATTAATGAAGCCTAAGTAGAAAAAAACAGCACAGCTGAAGGAGCCATCCGAAGACACGACACAAAACACAGACGACTTTGCAGCCCTTTATATTTATGCTGGTACTACACCGGGGACCTTTTCTGACATCAGACGGCAATTTGGCCATTTAAATTCAGCAGCTAGCACAATGCTACTCTTGCATTTTTCATTTCCTGCGCTTGCCTTCCATATCGGTGTGTGCTTTGCAGTCTGCCTCCGCCAGACCCGCTCCTGACCTCCTGGTTTCATTAAACATAGAGCAGCTGGCATTTGGAATGTGGAGACTGGAGGCATGCAGAGAGGCTTGCGGGACTGTGCATTGGCTGACCCACTGGAAGTCGTCATTATGAGTGGATGAGACTTTCTTTTACAGGGCTCATGTTCAGGCAACTCCACGATAAATTGTGACTCGGTTGGTCCTTCTCTTCAACAAATTCCTTAAAAAGATCTAAATATGTACTACATAGCCAAATTATTCACAGACCAGCTTGTTTATCATCTCATTCTAAAACGCAAGGCTATTAAGAAGAAGTTGGTTCACGGTTTGTTGCTGTATTTAACCTGTACTCTTCTAAGAAGGCTTCACATTAGATGTAGGGACAGGGCCAGTGGAATCTGCTACCTTTTAGGCTTGGTCTTTATGTTAGGTGATAGGTGGTCTTTGAATTTGTGTGGCCTACCACTTTGCAACTGAATTTGCTTCCAGGCATTTCCTTTTTACTTGCAAGTGAACAAGGCAGCTCTAGCAGGGAGGAAGTTTGGCAAACTGACTTGTCGGGAAGATTGAGTCCTATGATGGTGCCAAGTTGACAGTCATTAACCTCTTCTGTACAGCCATCCCTTCTGCTGCCAGTGTTTGTTTCTGGAGATTTCATGGCTGTCTGCTTAATTATACACCTGTGTCCACACAGGAGTGACTTATTTAGCCAATTCCTCCAATTAATAGGAGTTTAGCCATAGATTGCAGATTTGTATAAAGTGTACAACAACTTTTCTCTACCAAAATAACTTGTAACCCATTGCTTTGTTTTAAGAGACAGTTTAGTAAAAGGAAAACATAATAAAACTTAAGAGAGAGTAATTTTTTTCCTGATGAAGTTAAATATAAATTATTTCCAGGAATACATATACAATGGCAGGAAGAAATGCACGACCGATTGGAAGATTGGCGAACCTTAAGCTGCCAACATTTACTAGTAAATTCATTTTTACATCAGTACAATTTATTTACAACCTTCTATCAAGCACTCTGGTTTGGCCCAGCAGTATAAAATCGATTAGGCAAACCAGCATAAACGTACAAGCATTAACAACACAGTTGTTTACTACGGTGGATTTTGGTCATGCGCTAAACCTGAAAATGTCGTACTCAGATACCGTAAATTACTTCTGTTGGCAAATAGCCCAAAATGATGTGCATTTAGAAACCTTCTATAATTTGAAGCAGGCTCACCCTTTCAGGAAGAGGAAGACGTCTTCCAGGCATTATTAAATAGTAAAATAAGATTCTTTATCTAAATCTACTGAATATTGTTCCTTTATTAATGGTCAGTTCTATTTTTCGTTATTTAAATGTTTTAATCTAAAGTCACCTGATGACAGCAATAACTAACCTGCTGTTGCGGGTGTTGATTTGAGTTGTGATTCATATCTTTGTTCGTCATCAGATAAATACATTATTAGATTTACTCACTGGGATAGAGAACAGCATTGATGATTCTGATGAAATTAACCCCAAGCATATATCACATGGTTAAGACAACAGACAATGTGGTCTTGACTCCCAAAGAAAAGTGATTAACACAATTTTTTTAGCATACACTTTAAATGGGTGGAACAATTTGTATTTATTTTACTTTTCTGTAAACCATTATATTAATGTTCAAGGTTAGCCATGCTAGACCTAGGTGAAGATATTTCTCTAACATAGACATGCAGGTTCATGGCACTGTTAGTCACTGTTAATCCGCACCATTATCAAATGCTAAAAGTAATGTGGGCTAAGGATGGTGGGAGTCAGTGGACAGACCCTGTGCGTGAAGCCTAAAGTCCAGCTCTTATTTGACATGCCTAATCTCTCACTGGGAAGCCCTGCGTGACCGATAAGGAGGAGAAGCATTGAGCTGCATATAATAACCTTCTGTCAGACGACACCATGGCTGAACCTGCGAAGCTACCGGGTCAAAGGAAGCGGGAATCAGCTTCCAGTCACAAGCTTCAGTGTGCTGGTCAGCTTCAGTGTGCTGGTCAGCTTCAGTGTGTAACTGTTCTATATTTAAGAGAGTTTCTTGCCCTGTGCACATCAACACAATGAAAATCTTACTTTGCGTGTCCGTCTGTCATGCCCAGCCGGTCGGATCCTCCTGTGTGCCACGCCCCCTCGTTCCCCTCGTGCGAATCCTCCCGTCCTCAGCTGTTTCCTGTCCGATACTTAGCGTTTCCTGTATTTAGTCTGCCCCAGTCCTGTCTTCCGCGTCCGGTTTTGTCTCTGCAATGTCTAAGTGTATGCTTAGACTGCTAGCGGTCACGCCCGTTCCTGCCTTTTGTATCCTGTCTTCGACCTGTTTACCGGAATAAACGCCCCTCTGAAGGGCTAAACCCTACAGCCTGCAAATATGGGTGGTAAACCCCGCTCCCGGCGTGACACCGTCTGGCCACTGAGAAACACTGATGATGTGAGATTATGGCTGTTGCAGTAATACAATAAATATGAGTACAGCTATGAATAAATATGCAGGACGGATAGCTGGCCAGTGCTATCTGCCAGGTTAAAGTGCAACAGACCAAATTTAGTGTGTGCATTGGGGGAAAACAAGTATTTACCTAATGTCTAATTCCACTGTACCCAGTATAGCATACATGCATTTTTATAACTTTATTTGTAACTTTAAATAATGACTGTATGCTTTTCATGTATGCTGGCATGCTAAACTTGCTAATAAATGATTGCAAATCATAACATAATAACAACACAGGAGACAGGAACAGGAACTCCCTGTGATCTCATTTAAGCTGTGATTGTAGCCAAACTACATGTAAAAAGTGTGCCTGCTCGCTGTCCCTCCTTGCTGCATCTGCTTATTTGCTTTTCTTTTAACAACTGAGTAAAGCAAAAAATTCTTGATTGAACATTGACAATAAAAGAGGGGCAGTGAATCAGTGCGAGGCAGATTAACCAGGAAACAAGGTCAGAAAATAGCTGTCTGCTCTCACTAATGTCACTTATTTTAGTGGGCATGCACTAAAGAGAGAGCGGAATTAGTGGTTGAGGACTATACTAGAGGTGTTGCTGGTTTATGGGCTTTGATGCTGTAGCTCGAAGTTGTAGTGAAAATAATAATGAATATCTTTGGTATTGTATGTTGATAATACAGGGTATTTTTTCTATAATTTAACTACCTTAGCCAATCAGTACGCATAAAAGAACAGATGTGAATTAACCCGGCCCACCCGCCACCTTGTGAAGTGGACGGCATGCGGGTCTCATCTAGCAGCCCTTTGGGGGCTGATTCCAAAACCCGCGGCCACAGCACTCCGGCATAATCAAAGCAGCCCTAGCTGGCAGGGAACTGGAAAGGCGCCACGGAAACACGGGTGCATCTGGGGAGGACGGGTCGCCGGGGCCAGGCGGGTGGGATGGAACGCAACGGCAGGGATGACGCCACAAAGGCCCGAGGAACCAGCCAATGGGACTCATCTGACCAACTGTCAGAAGTGCTGAGATTGTAAAAGGGCTGGAGGCGTGGGGGTGGGCAGGTCCCACTTGGACGGGGAGCCGAGAGCTGGAGGCGTGGGGGTGGGCAGGTCCCACTTGGATGGGGGCAATCCTTAAATAAGGGGTCCTTGGCAAAGCCAGCTCTTCAGCATCTGCAAATGGCTGCAGTGCTTTGTTCCGTTCATCTGGGGAGGAGTGATTTATGACATTTAAGACACAAAAAACCCAAACGTCATCGCCAGCCCCGGTGGGCCCTTTCTCACCTGTTTTCTGGTCTCGAGATGATCTGTAATGGTGGCATGGTGAATGTCACCACGTGAATTAAAATAAAAATGGCTGGCGGAACAGGCAGAAGGTATGGTACCTGGCTGGGTGTGACCAGGATGCTGACCTGAAGTACTAGAGCAAAATATCAAGCTGCTCATTCACTATATATATATATATATATATATATATATATATTTTTTTTTTTTTTAAAAAAAAAAATCATGAGTGT
>JAODKN010000008.1:18237291-18251842 GCA_026774425.1 Petrocephalus zakoni | reverse complement strand
TAATACTTTTCTACCTTTTGTTGTCCATTTTTTTTAAAACCCTGGGTGGTTGGGGGGTTTTTTTTTAAAAAAAAATTTACTTAAATCCACCTGGTTGTTTTTATCCATTTCAAACAAACCCCCCCCCCCCCCCCCCACCCAGCCCACAACCACAACACCTGTTACTCTCCACAGGATCCTTGCTGGACTCTCACTGACAGAAATGGGGGTTCAGGCAACCAATTATAATATCATCCATCGATGAGAGGCAACACGGGCAGCCTGGCCAGAAAGGCGCACGCTGATGAACACGGGGAAGATAATCCCTTTGGCTCCCCCTCAGAGTGACACTCTGACTGAACAATCACTAATCCCTTTTCTGTATGAAGGAGCACATCCATTCATAAATATTTTAGATCACAATCCTTTTATGCAGTGAGGAGATTAAATTGAGAGTCATCCCTAGGTTTGCTAGGTAATGAACACTTAGGGACCTGACTGTTTGGCCCTAAATAGACTCACTGCTATTGGTTAATATTCCCGCTTTGCTCCATTTTAAGATAAGATTACCTATATTGATCCCAGGAGGAAATTCTTTTACATACAGCAGTGGGGTGTGTAAAGTTCAGAAAAACAGACATATAATGCAATGCAAGACAAAGTTCAAAGATAGTACTGACGAGTAAGCATATAAGCAAGTACATAACATATAAAGGACAATATAAAATAAAGAAATTAATGTAACATATACTGTATATGCTATAGGAAAAACATTTTTTTAAATTATCTAACTTTTCAATGCGGTTCACTTCAGTTTTGCAAAGGAGTTTTTAAAGTAACACTTTACATTAATTGCACCTTCATAATATCTGTGTAATGCGTTCTTAGAACATTCAGTGCACTTTCACAATGCATTCATAGAACATTCATATGCAGAATATAAGAATACCGTAACATCCTAATATACATTGACAGCTTTAATATACAACAATACCACACATATTATTCAACTATACAATTGTAATGTTAGTTATCATACCCTGTATGTTTAGGAAGTTATGGTATACCCTAATATACCTAATGGTATCCCCTAATATACCTAATGGTATACCCTAATATACCTAATGGTATCCCCTAATTCTGCTTACAAATACATTATCAAGGTGCAATAAATTAACTGAATGCATAATAAATGCATTATGAAGGTGCAGTTTATGAAGAGCATAACTGTCTTTTATATATGTCATCGAGCTGTGAAGGTTGTTAGTCACATCAGTGAAGGTCCCCCCCAATATAAAAACAGACAGTGTACTTGTCTCATGGTGCATTTTCGGGTTCCTACATGCACTGTTTCCTGCAGTTACTTTATGGTAATTTTACATAAAAGGATGATTTTTTTATGCATTTGGGAATTATTCACCTCCCCCCCAGCCAGCCAGGAAGGTGCAGATACACGCCACAGGAAGCCACGCGAGATGAAGAAAACACCTTCGACCTGCGGAACTGAAAGTAACTAGGAGGAGTCTGCCTGTCCCTGACCGCCGGAGAGGGAGCCACGAGCACGGCGGGCTGGCACAGGGGCGTCGCAGGACCACTCTGAGCCTGTCAGCATGATCTCAGTACTCTGTTGTTTAAACCCCACCCAAACCGGAATATCTATTCATGGATAAGGTAAGATTAACTTTTATTGATCCCAGGGGGAAATTCTGGTGCATAAAGCAGTGAGGTAGGTAATATACAAACAAACAAACATACAGTGCAAAACAAGAGCGTGTACGCACAGTGCCGAGTCACTTTTACACAAACAGTACACAAAGAGAACAGCATAAAAAAGAACATTAAGGAATCTAAACAAGAAATAAATATGTGAATAAAAGATACATATATGCAATTCTACACAGTCCAGAATGTCATGTGGAGATCAGGAAGACCACTACTCTCCAAGAGGATGTTCCTCTCCCACCCTCAGAGAAGCCCGTCTCAGAAACCAAGCCCCAGCCTGACCTCTGTCCCCTTCATACTGCTTATATACCATCACTGCAGCTCTCCATTTCATTTTATTTTGTTTTTTTCCCCACTTTTCAATCAGCTAAGGTATCATGGAAGGCGATGTGCTGCCAGCTTTGACGCGTGTATCATCTGCAGTGCTTGGGTTTGATTACCCTGTCAATCAAGGCCTGGGCCCTGTCCATGCTTAATCCCGTCAGAAGCCCTGTCCCAGACATCCCCTGCGTCGGCTTGCTTGGCTTTATCTGCTATTGTCATATCATCTAATGCTCAAGAGAGAAAATTAAGCCTGCTTGAAATAAAAGATGTACCAAGCTATTAAACTCCATCATGGCGAATAAACTAGTACTAGCAATCCAGCAAGATACCAGTCACAGTCTGGAGAATACAGAAAATTCCTTTTACTTTTAATTTCTTTGACTGCCTCCAATTTCTGCGCAGTACTATAGTTATCCTCAGGAAAGCACTAACAACATTTACTATTATGTTCAGGTAATAAAGCACTAAATACCAAAACCTAAGAGTTGGTTGTATGCACAGTCCTACCTGACTAACACATTAGCCCTGATGTTCTTTGGCTGTGTGCATAAGTAGGAAACCACGAAGCGTCTAGGATCTGCTTCCCATCCGTTTGAATGCAGAATGGGTTTATGCCCATTTCCAAAGCTATTGCACTACATTCGCACAACAAATTCAGTAGGAAAGTATGACCTTTTGCCTACCATGTTGTCTCACTTGTTGGCTAATGAAAGGATGTAGTAAATGAATTTGGAATTAAATGAGGCAAGTGTCTCCCCCATCCTGACAACCCTGACAGCACACCTCCTAACTCCCCGGCCACTCCTCCTTCTGCCCTGCCCCCATCCTGACAACCCTGACAGCACACCTCCTAACTCCCCGGCCACTCCTCCTTCTGCCCTGCCCCCATCCTGACAACCCTGACAGCACACCTCCTAACTCCCCGGCCACTCCTCCTTCTGCCCTGCCCCCAAGCCTAGAAGCAATGGTTTCTAACTGTGATGGCAGTTTGATACATCTTAATTCTCATTGGCCCATGACCTTTCCTTCCCTCCCACGGGCTGCTTTTCCGTTGGTCAATGGCTAGCTCCAACGCTTGGATATGCCCCCATTGGGTGGTACTAATATGTACTTCCTACTAGTGGAAAAACTCCCCCAACTTAGCTGGAGTCCTTCCCTCAGAATATTCACATGTGGGAGACAGGGAAGATCATTTTATGATGAATAACATCGGCAGCTACAAGAATTCTGCCTCTAATGATTCCTGGTCCACCTACTACATCAGGGGGTGTCAAACTCCAGTCCTGGAGGGCCGCAGCCCTGCACATTTTTGGGTTTGCCCTCATTTAACACACCTGATTCAAGGCCTTGCAGATCCTTGTGCTGATTAGCACACAGCTCTTCAGCCCAGTCATTTGTGGTGGAACAGGGAAAGAACTAAACTACACAGGGCACTGGCCCTCGGGACTGGAAAATCAGACACAGATTTTTGGTGTATTGTAAATTAAGGGTTTGTCGCAGAAGGTGTATGTATTTTATATCAGTGTTGGTGCTTGAATAATAATGGTAATCATCATTATGGATACCAATAATCCTCATTATGGATAAAAATAGTCAACATTATGGATAACAAGTAATTATCATGAGGGATAAAACAGTCAACATTATGGATAACAAGTAATTATCATTACAGATAAAATTTGTCATCATTATGGATAATGGCAGTTATCATTGTGGATAAGAGTAGTCATCATTGTTGATAACAGTAGTAGTCATTCTGCATAACAGTAGTCATTATTGTGGATTACAGTAGTCAACACTGTGCATAACAGTAGTCATCATTATGGATATCATTAGTCATAATTTTGGATAACATTAGTCATCATTCTGGATAACAATAGTTATCATTGTGATGTTTGGGTTTCCTTGGACCACTTAAGCACATCGTAACTGCTGGTACTTTGCAGACACAAGGAGTCGGCTGGATAGCAGGAAGCGGAAGCTTGCCAATCTGTACCACTCGAGCTGTCACTGATTCCCAAAGCCAAGCGGTAAGTCAGACTGAGGCTTTGGGGCATGGTAGGAGCAAGCCGACGGCTGCAGGACCCCCCTCCCCCTCCCCCACCATCAATACCACACCGCCAGTCTCACTGCGGGCCTGTGATCTGATTCTGCGTGTGCTTACCCTTCACACTTTGCCGGATGTGCTCGGGAATGACACTTAGAGGCCATAGATGCATGGCAGTGGGACCTTACAGCAGCGCTCAGGGGTTAAGGCGTCCGTCAGGAAAGGGGGGGTGTGAACGGTACAGACACAGCTTTCTGTTTCACCATATTGATGTAAGAATGTGGAGTCTTACATTTCAGAACTTTAAGTTTCCATGTGAGAAACTAAATATAAGTTTGCACGTCTGTTTGCATGTCAGAACCTGATATAACTAGTGAAATGGCGTTATTATTAGGTGCTGTCTAGTGGATTTCAATTCCTGGGAACCATACAGCCAACATTTCTCCAGAATATCTGGATCTTCATGAGTTGTTGTTATTATTGTTGTTGTTATTAGTGTTGTTGTTGTTATCATCATTATTATATACATCATTATAAGAAACTTTTACCAAAAGTCACACAGCGTAGCATCATTTTTCTATCGCACGTTAACATTTATATGGCTGGAATCATGAAAAGCAGATACGGTTCTTCTCTGGAGCCTGAGCTATGGACATTTCCCGTGGCAGGCAAAGGGCAGTGCGCTTGAGTGTAAAGCCTCTGAGGTGGTGAGGTACGGTAGGAGGCTGTGGCGCCTGGTCTACGGAAAGCGCATGGGGGGGTGCGCTGCTCATCCTCCTTAGATGGCTCACTGTGAAGTTTACTCTGGGAATTTTGACGCAGTGCAGTTTCACCATGACCTTCTTCAAGCCGAAGATCAGCTTGGACTGAAGAATCATTTTTGGCGAATTTGATATAGCATAGAGGCCTAAAACCGACTTATGAAAATGCAGTTGAAAAACAGCATATTTAGAAACATCCTAAAACATCCAAATATTCCATAAAATAATAAAAAAAACCAAAGCCCTTCATTTTGATTTCTTTAAAAAAAATATATATATGTTTTTTTTCTTTTCTTAGGTATGACAGTGTGGTGTATGTTCAGGTATATGAGGAGTTTCTAAAAGGTTATCTGGGACAAACTACCGGAAACCCAGTGACACTAACCACGAGTCCAGCTGCTCAACATCCATGTATTTAAACTGGATGATACCTAAACAGAATAGAGAGAAAGCAGGTTTAGTCTTTAAGTGGCACATTACAGGTAGTTATAAACTTGAATAGTCTGAAGTTTAATGCATAAATATTTACATGGAGAAAACTTTCCCTATGACTGGCATCCCATCCAGGATATTCCCCTGTCCGTTACATAAAATATGAATGGATGGATGGATGGATGGATGGATGGATGGATAAAATCAACAAATATAAAGCATATTTCTAATCAGCCTTGAAGAATGCTAAATTATGCATGCAGGTGTAGAGAGACTGTGCATTGTGTAATATGTTTTGTGTTCAAACTGAACGGTTCTTCAAAGCTTGCTGTTCTGGATCTCCTAACCATCACATTAACCAATACACCTCCTGGTGGACCAGGTGTAGAATTCATATTGAGACTAGAATAAATCCATTCCGTAGCTAATGCAATAAATTGTGCCTGTCTACTAGTAGAGTCTGCCCTCTGGCATTTGATTCATTTGGTCTGCTCAGCAGAATAATTAGGTTGGCCTGTCCAGCAGCACCATCTACAAGTGTCATGTGTATTTGGTTCCCCAACAGGTGGGAGTCTTTGCGCTGTACTCATTCACCATGATGTCAAGCTGCCTCTGGCTTTGAGGAGAGCGGCTGGATGCAGCAGAGCCTGGCAAACCTATTAACTGAGTTCCAGCTTTTTGTTTTCATTGTGAAACCGTCCAGTGAACTCACCAATTTGCAGCTATTTTGAGCTCCTCGTTTCTTTCGGGCTTTTTGTGGCGTGACGTTAGTGATTCATTATTAATAATGGATATCTTAACATTGCACTGGTTTGTTATCTAACCCTGCATGGAAGGATGGGCAGATTTGAGGGCTGTGAGGCTACCACGAAGGCCTGCACTGGCCATCATGAGACTAAGCCCCATCCTGAAGGCAGGCTGTTTGTGTTGATGAGCTAGAGTTAAACTCACGCCCAGCCCAAACTGAGGAAGTGGTGTGCCACTGAGAATCCCATTCGGGCACAAACTAGGCTGCTTTCAGCCCTGTTATTCACATGCCTTACAGCCATGTACCTTGAAAAACATGAACCATTAAGAAGCTGAACATCTTAGAACCTCAGGCTTCAGAGAAATGCATGAAGGATACGTTATGGACTGGTGTGTGAGTGTGCCCTGCGATTGATTGGTGCCCCATACTGGATTGGTCCCTGTCTTACACCAGTAGCTTCCGGGATAGGCTACAGACCCCCCGTGACCCTGGATAGGACAAGCGGTTTCAGAAAATGGATGGATGGACATGTTATGATGTATGGCAATTCTTATTAAATATTCTGAAAAGATATTGGTGGGGGGTATTGTAAAGAAGACAGTACTTACAGTCTAAGGTGGGGAGGTAAAAAGGCTTTGGGGTTAAGCTGTGTGGGCTCTCCTACATCTGAAACCATCTACTTTCTTGAGAATAACCACAGTACTGTGCAAAAGTCTGAGGCAGTCAAAGAAATAAAAACTAACAGGATTTTTTTTGTATTCTCCAGACATCTATTGGCATCTTGCTGGATGGCTAGAACAACACTGATTTGGTTCCCAAACCTCTCCTCAGGGGCACCTCAGCCATTCCATATATTTGTTAAATTTCACCACCACCTCAATTAGTTAACTTAATTAGTTAAATTACCCAAAGAGGCATTGATTATATGAAGATGGCTTGCTAGTGGTCAAGTCACAAAATACATGGCTAAATTGGAAGTTTCCTGCAAATACTACGGTGACTTTATAAGGTTAAGCTGACACTCAAGCAGACATAAAATCATCAACATGATTTAAATATCATTTTGTTTGTCTGCCTAAAGCATCACAGCTCTTTGCCAGGTACTGTATGTTTATGGTGTTGATCTATATGGTGGTGATTTGTTGAAGGTCAGACAAGTGTCTAACAAGGAGAGACATCAGACTATACAGTAGAACAAGGAAATTAGGAAATTCCTCGTTAGTCACACAGAGTGTTCAGTTAACAAAAAGGTAGCTATTCCCAACTGCTAAAGGCAGAAAAAAGCAAAACCCAAGGAATAGTTATTGTATGGAGCCGCTTGGTTATGCAACAATCAGCTGCTAACTGGAAGTGAGGCATTATTCACAATTTATATGCCTGGATACATGGGCGTCGTAGTGGGGGGGGGGGGAAAGTGGGACTGACTCACTAGGGCCCCAAGTGGGAGGAGGGCCCTTGAGTGGTCTGGAATTTATTTTTTCTTTCAATATTACTTTAATAAATAAAGGTCACAATGAATGTTGCTAACTAATGTAAATTGAATATTTTGGTTGAATAAATCGGTTGAGCGATGGATTGAATTTTGTATCCTACATATACAGTATAGTGTCTGAGGACAGGTCCTTGCAAAAACACAAAATGGTTTTCTCGCGTTACAATCTTTCCAGTGTTGCCAGCTTAGCAACTTTTCAGACCCCTTTAGCTACTTATTTTTCCAAAAGTGCCTAGCGACATTCCAGCCGGTGGACCAGATGACACTTGACCTAACGGAAACACTACATGATGGCGTCATTGGTATGTAAATTAGGGCATGACGTCACCTAGCGATAACTGCTGACTTTCTGGGTACAGTTCCATAGATTCTGGGTACAGTTTAGCGATTTCTTGTAGGAAATAGTTGGCAACACTGGTTCCTTCTGCTGGAGCGCGCATTGAAAACGTCCTTGTCCAAGATCGTGAAATCAGGCTGCGAGAAAAGAAAGATGGGAATGAGAGAAATAACAAAATGAGGGAAAGCAACTACTGACAAACTTCTTTCCCAAGAATGGTGAGCACAGATGTGAAAACAGCCTACATGAAATGAAATCCCATGGTTATAAACTGTTTGAATACCATCGTGATTGTCAGTGCTAAAAACCACATGACAATTGAAAGAACGTCTAATACACTTTCAAGTGGTGCCTTGGTTACATCTGTAATCTGAGACAAGGTGAGCTTGAGTTTGTAATGTGTTATCAATACTAAAATCATGTTCTGTGTTACAGTATGATTAGCTATAATTTTGTCAGGATAATCCATAAGGTCAATAAAATGTCATAAAAGCTTTTATGATGCAAATGGTTATATTTTAGGAAAATTTACACAGAAATTGAGGAAAATTTATACTAAATATTTAAATAATATGCTTGCTTATGTTATATCATGTCCATTACATTGGAATTGCCTGCTAATATCCATCATATGCTTCATGCTTACAGAGGGGTCTGTCCAGGTAGCTAACTAGCTCATAAGGAAACCATTTCTTGTGTCTTAATCATTCTGCAAATAAAATATGGGAAGTTAAGTTGTCTTGTTTGATTTTATTATGAATTTATTATGCCATAAAGAAATTGGTTAATGTATGGTTAGGGAACTAAATATGAAATATGAAAATTGTATTTCAAAGCTTTGTTGTAGCCTAGCCTAGACTAATGGACTACTTTCAGCATTATTAACTGCTATACACTGTGAGCAGGTGGGGTGGGGGGCCCATGGACACTGCTTGTGTATAGGGCCCATAATTTTGTGCTAGGCCCCTGCCTGGACATGTTCAATTCTGGAAACAAAGTACAATTTTAATGTACAAAAACCCTGTATCTGGTAACATGAGCAGGATGTGAGAGTTTGGAAGGAAGGACCAGTAAAGCCGAGAACCTGTGAATCTTCACTAAGAGGCAGACAGGCTCCTAAATTCTTCCATTCAGACAACAGAGAAACGAAGTAGTGCCTACACCCTTATTTAATTCATGTAATTTATTCAAATGAATATATATGAGGTTGTGTGACTATCGCAATGATAATAATAATAATAATAATAATAATAACGGTGCGGAAGGGAGTCGTACAGCCGTTGTGTCCTCTCCTGCGGCAAGTCGGCCCACAGCTGCTGTAACTGGCCCTCGAGATCCTGCAGATTGGCACTGGGCCTGAGTTGACGTCCCAGCTGATCCCACACATGTTCGATTGGGGAAAGATCCCTGGCTGGCCACCTCAACATGACGTAGGCAGTCCATAGATACACGTGCCGTGTGTGGATGGGTGTTGTCTTGTTGAAAGACTGTGCCGGGGTGCTGTCTCATGAGGGGCAAACCCACAATGCCACCGTTTCAAACCCCCGTCAAGTGCTGGTAAAGCTGTGTAATGCGTCAGCAAGGCATCCTCTGTGTGAATTCAGTTCTTGTGTGTGAAAGATGTAATTAAATGTCCTCACACACTATGCAATATCACACAAAAAACACAGTCCATTTAAGTGGCCAAAAGTCACTGCTTACGGAGAACAATTGGTGAAAACAAAACCACAATAAAAATAAAGGATCTACTTTATGTAACTGGTATAATACCGCGCTCAGCAATACAATGCTTTCTATATGATGACCGCTACATTAAAATGTCAATATTTTCAATGTACTGTAGAGGAGTAAAGAGATTACGTTGATGGACAGATCAGCTCCAGTTATATACACCTCAGTAGACACAAAGCACTTCAAACTGAAAATAACTTCCATGAAGGTTCGGTGCATGTTTATTAAATAAAAGGGACCTGCATACCTCGGTTTGCTTACACTTTCAAATGTTTATATGACTAAAAGCACTGGATGACGCGCTAAATATGGCACAGCAGATGTAAAAGCTACACACGTGCAAATTACGCAGCACCTGCAAGCTGACGAAGGCAGCGGAAAGTGTGCAGAGAGATTGCGAAGTCCAGGCACGTTCCATGCGCATATGTTCAATCACTGGGAGAGAAACATTTCACAAACATAATTTTAAAGTTTTATCCGACAGGGGCACTGCATTGCAAAATAATTAGATGGCAGCCTAATGCATCTCCAATATTTAATTTCTGTGATGTAGCACAGTTTTTCAGAAAATTATATTATATATTCATATTTAATACTGGCATATCGTTTGTCATTTGCATGCAGACAATTCATCACCTACTGTCTCAGCAAACCTGGAAGTAAAATAAACTATATCAATCTACTTCTTTAATCCTTAAGACCCTTTATTAAATTATAATCATAAACATATTTGAGACGTTGATTATGAAAGATGCAGATAATGCCTCCCCAGCACTGCTACATCGTGGTCATATCTCACATTCAAAGCTGCCTGGCTGCTTTCCCAGAATGCAACTTATTATTCTCTCATCATTCATGTCTGCTGAAGGGTCCAAGCAATGCAGCACTCTCTTAATATGGGATCCACCAGCCATACTTGGAGAAGGACAGATGGTAATGGGTAAAGGTAAGGGTTCTTCAGGAAGCAGAATGTTCTTGAAACCAGCACAGACGATGGCGACACGAGTGCTTGGAACATTGTCCTGAAGGTCCTCAACACGCCACAGGGCACGCTGCCTCAGGTCTGGTCACGCATTCACTGATTAACACTCAGAAGACCGCGGTCTTCATATTAATTCGCTCATTAAAAGTCACGGCGCACCAAATTGAATTTTAATCAGCCTTAACTAGTTGTAACTCTTGCCTAAGTGTTCCTTAGACAAAGCTAATTAAAGGTGTGTGCTCTTCACACTGCTGGAAGCTAAAAAAAAAGTGTCCTCCTCTGTTAGCATAGTATGCAGAACACTGATTAAGGGCTGCAAGCTCGCTGTGAGAGGCGTGAGAATAAGTGCTTCTTTTGTACTGCATTTTCACATAATATATGCAGGGGTGGATCTGTTGTTTCCGGGCCCCCCCCCCCCCAACGATTTTTGCAAAACTACACAAACACCCAGCCCTTGAGGAGGGATGTTCCAGTGGTACCCCTCAGGGCCGCAGTGCCACCCTGAAGCTTATGACACGTTACTGGGACTGCAGGCTGAAATGGCTGGGACGCACAAGGAATGATCCTTAAGAGCAACTCTATACCTTCCCCGAAGACAACATTCAGCGTGGAACAAATGTCTGGGTGTCTGTTACACAGAAGAAGAGGAGACACTCCAGTACCCCAGGCAGAGCACACAAACAGCAGAAAACAAAATGCCAAAAATGCCATCTAGGACTCCAAATGAGGTGAAGTGAAGCAGATTAAATAATGGAGTGGTTTTGGGAGGGAGAGCCTGCAGGTAATCAGCTGTACACTCTGCAGTTTTTTTTTTCTTTCATGGAACGTCCATTCATTGGTTCATTAGGAGACATGGATAATGTAACCCGGTGTAAGGCGGTGTAAGGAGGCCATCGTCTGAGCAAGCTAGAGGTTTCTAAATTATGGTCGAAATCAATCCCATGGGGGAAAAAACATAGATGCGAGAAAAATAAATCAATATCACTGGTGTGCAAGTTGCCCTGTTAACTCTTCGTGGCATTTTTATTCCTGTGGCTCGAAATCTGAGAGTCGCTGGAGGCTTTGGCAGTAATCAGGCGCCGCGCGTCACTGTAACACGTAGCTAATCTGTGGCGAGCAGGCAAACATGCCACTGGGGATCGCCCGCTCTCTAATCTCTGCGCCCAGCTAGCGGACAGCCAATCCCCCCACCCCCCACCACGGTCCCGCGCGAGCTAGCATGTCGATAACGGCGCGATAGCAATTAAACGACTTCTGTCAGCGAATCAAAGGAAACGAAAAAAAAAGAGAGGGAGTGGGTGAAGGAAGGGGGGGTGACATGTCACACAGCTGGGTGCGAATAGCCCGGGTGGGGTATGAAGAGAGACGTCTGCCAAGGGGACCCGTCACAGACAGTCACTGTGCCGCCATGCTGTCGCAATCACGTGCATGCGACGATGATGCGATTACGCCCCGCTCCCCAAGTCCGCATTCTGATGATTCTGCAGCATATATTACTGCCCCAGAGGAAAAGGAAAAATGAATCACCCAGGCCTGCGCATAATCTTTTATGTTGTATTTTATTTGTACAGAGGATGCAAATATTATTTCTGAAGAAAAGCTGATGGCTGCAAAGATGAATGAAAATCATAAACGGGTGGGGCTGAGATGGGGGTTTGCTGGGGTCTTTATCTCCTCAGTAGTTATGCCTGGGAGCAAGCAAAATATAGTAATATAGTAATAAAATCGGATTTAATCATTAGCAAGGGTCATTGTGAAGACTACCTCACTGAGGACCTGAGACCATATCCATAGCAATAAAACTATTCCTCTCAGGGTTCCAAATCCACAATATGCAGATTCACAAAGTGTCCATTTCGAACTTTCAGGACCATGGGGTGACCTTCTCTGCTATACTCCACAGTGAATAGTGTCCTTTATACTCTGTTGGATTATCAGTGAGGACCCTTAGCACCTAACTCTCAACTCTTACGCACTTTACACTCATCCTCACTTAACTGACATAAACTGTCAACAGAAACACAATATACCAATGACTGATATCATCACTTTTTAGTTATTTTTTTTTCCCATTTTATCTCCATTGTAATTCAGATAAGATAAGACTAAACTTTATTGTCATTGTAATTATACAACGAGACTTTGTTTGGTAGGTCTTACAGAGCAACAGCAGGAATGGAGCAATTAGAATACAAAATAAAATTACAAGTAGAATATAAAGATAATTTCATTCTTATTTTAATCTTATTTATTCTTTATATTAAATAGATAGATAGATTAATGCATACATAGATATAGACAGATAGATCAATGCATACATAGATACATACATACATACATACTTTATCCATCCCAAAGGAAATGTAGGGATCTGGTTTCTCACATATATAAAACACCACAATGACAAAGAATACTAGGAAGACGAATGAAGAATAATACGACTGACGAGAGTGGCAATAATTACCCTAATAAAGGATAACAATAATAATGATAAAAGGTAAAGTAGCAAGAATGCTAATCACTGCAGAGTAACTATTCAGTGATACAGCATTTGCCAGTGAGAGCTGCAGCAGTGCAAGGGAATGTGCCAGAAATGTACTGATAATTACTGCATATAGTAAATGTAAATGTTACAATGTGTCACATCCTGCCTTTCAGCCCAATCCAGAGTGCATGCAGAGTATGTGTATGTTTATGGCAAATAAAATGTGAGACTTGAGCTTGACATGATATGATCCGTGCTCGCTACGTTGTAAAGAGCTGAATGAGATCGTCCCAGTAGGCAGCGATATTAAACCACACTAGCAGAAGCACACCAGACAGCCGCAAAATCTTGTTTCTTCAACCTGCTGCAATTCTTGATCGACATTAAGACCAAACGCAATATAGAAAGCAGCATCATGACCAGCATCAAATTTATCTCTGAGCGGTAAATGGACACGTACAGATGAGGAAGGGCAGAATGACAATTTATTGATCAAAATTAGCCGCTCCGGTTGCAGAAGATTAATTTTGACGCTCACCCTAAGAGACTCTTTACTTTTACAAGCCTCCTTGCAAAATTATACAAGAGCATGCGACATGTCCCTGAGGAAGAAATTGTCAACTAGGGGGCAGAATCTATGGGGGGGGGGCTTCCAAGTGGTAATATAAACAAAATCCTGCATAAAAATCGGAGACATTAATTTCGATGTTTTCACTGAACTCGAAAATTCATTTCATGGCCGTGAGCCTCTGAAGTGCAGGGAGATGTGTCTCTAGGGAAGCCTTGTGTCTCAGAATGTGAGCCCACATCCTGAATTAGCAAGTCCCAGCAGACATACTGCTCTCCTTTCCCATCCGAGCGGACAGCTCCTGCGTCCAGTGCCTATGCTTTGGGGCAGCCCAGCACCGCTGACCTGCGTCCGATATGACCGACGCTGCTTAGTGCATGATCCACTGCCTTTCCTATTCCAGACGATGGTAGAAGCCTACATATTCTCAAACAGCTCACTCGTCTGATTTTTGGTTTTCACTTTTTATGCTACTGGTCCACTGTAAACAGATCAATCTGGAAGTCATACTCATTATTAGTGTTTTTTAAACACAGTGTTTTTTATTAGTGTTTTGCATAATAACATAGCGAATACTGTTAGGAAGGCAAAATAATAGTTTCCAGCAAGGATCATACATTATCCCTGTGTACTCTAAAGGTGTAAATCTCGCTGCCAAAAGAGCCCTTTGAACAGTGGGAAGCAGGTGTGAGTGGCAGGCGATCTTGGGCGTCCTGGGGACAGATATGAGCGTGCTCTGTTCTAATCACCATACAAAGCTTTGCTTTCTCGCTCCCCGAGTAAGGCACATCCCGGCGTCTGACCCCACACCCAGTCTTAGCCTCTTCTGAGACACCCGTTAACTTGCACTTGCCATCTCCTGACGCCTCCCCTCACTTCTGCTAAATCCCGCTCCCCCGCCGGCGGGGGGGGGGGGGGGGGGGGGGGGGGGGGGGGGGGGGGG
>JAODKN010000008.1:18226638-18236973 GCA_026774425.1 Petrocephalus zakoni | reverse complement strand
CCACATGGTTCTGTCCTCCATTTCGCCCCGGGCAGCCATTACAAGGTCAGATCACGGTCCCAATAAACAGCGTGGTCATGGCTAATTATTTAAGAGCTTAGCTGGAAGGGGGCACAGCACAGTCAGAGATATGCCTCGCTTTCTGAACCGCTCTTCTAAATTACGATTACATCCCTCAGAAGTTACATTCTCAAGTAAAAAGCATGATATTAAAATAAACCTATTGTTTCCAGGACTATAAAACAGCACAGGACTGTGATCCCTGTGCATGAGGGCACTGATAATGATCTGTTTTTCAAGCCAAGATGAAGGTGAGAGGGTGTCGGCATGAACAGGCTTGCAGCGTGTCATTAGTATTAGACCCGCAGGAGGAACAGCTGCAGTTCTCTCACATTGATATGCCGTTACATTTCTGGCTTATGAAATCGCATGATACCAGATGTAATCTATACAGGTTCATTTGGTCATTGCAGTGCCCCTTTTTTATTTATCCTGTCAAGAGACAGAGAGATAAAAAGCAGGATATCGGTGCATCCGCAAAGGATGAAAACGATATTGGACTCATTGAAGGCTCGCCGGAGTGTCCGCACATCAGTGCAAATGCTCCGAGATGTATCGAGGCGATCACGGTGAGCCACGGCGCTCATCTAACAAGGGCGCCGTGACTTAATTCTGGTCACACTGTGGTCTGGTTTTCATTCGACTGCGAAAGTCTTGTTTGACATCGGGAGGATCACCTGCGTCAAAAGTTGAAAAGTGAAAGTTAAAGTTTGCTGTGATTTTATTGTGAACGTTTCTGCCTAAATGCTGAGGATGATCTGGTGTTCTTTGGTACATAGTTGTATTACTTCATGTCACATGTATGGAAGCCCAGAGAAGAGAACGAGAAGAACAAGACACCGTCTTCAGAGACTTGTCGTGTAATTTCGACTTGCCGCAATGTGATTGCGTTTACAGTATTTTTCATGAATTTTTAACGGGGTAGCGTTGCTGTTAAGGTTATTGTGCTCCTAATATGGGCAGGACGTTGCAGATGTGACCAAAAAGAAAGCAAAATGAGCACATTTATGCCAAACATGAGAGGCACCAGTGCACGTACAGTGCATGAGAAGCACAACTTGTAGCCAAGCCCATGACAAGTCCTGCAGGAATTGTTGACACGTGAATGTCTTGTAGGTTTTTGCCTAACCATAATCATCATCTAGCAATATTTTTTTGTGGAAAAGCATCCATCTAAACCAGGGACGCCCAACCCTGGTCCTGAAGATCTCCCACCCTGCAGAGCTTAGGTGCAGCTCTAATAATACAGATCAGGTCCTTCAGTAGCCTCTCGGCATTAGCACCAGCTATGTTAACATAGCCCTGATTAGGATTGTTGTGATGTATGTAATTCTCAAACTGAGAACATCTGAGCTGAACAATTCATTTGAGGCTGGTTTTGGATTCAGTTGCAGTCTTCAACCTCCAATGTTACCGTAGCTGGCTCTAACACCGAGAGGCTACTGAAGGCTTGATTATCTGTATCAGGTGTGTTAAATTATGGCTGCATCTAAGCTCTGCAGGGTGGCAGATCTCCTGGAGCCGGGTTGGGTTCCCCTGGTCGAAGCACCGAAGTGCGGGATCACTATACACTACCCCTGGTGTGATGTAAAACTTGGTAACTCAGGTCAGGTAATCTAATTGGAACTGCTTTATCTGGAAGTAAATTTCACACCTTGGTACTTACATTCAAATTTCAGTACCGAAATACAAGCTTTAATCAAAACTCGATGCACTTAATTAAACCAATATGCTGTTTTTTTAAGGGCCCTGCACCAATGACCTGGTTTACAAGATTAAGGTTCCACTTGCATAGTGTGAATTAAAGTAATACCTTTTCTTAATTTGTTGTAATTACATGCCGTTATTTTATTACTGAACCTAAACCGGCCCTCAACACAAGTAGATGACCGAGCAGGTATAACTGCTCCATTAATGCACCAGTCGGATTGATGTCTGTGAAAAACCATTAAACTAGCACTCTCAACTTAATTCTCTCAGAGTCAAGGGTTTTTTTTCTGGGCATGGATGCTTTTGAAGTCAAGTTTAGCCGGGAAGCTAATTGGTCTGTGGTTCAAAGCTACATAAGTAAAAACTGAACTCTTTGAAAATCCAGCAGTTGGTGCTTTTGGTGATCTCAGTGGCCAACTGCAGCTTGAATATACAATTTTATCAGTTAAATGAGATATCTCTGAACCCGAAAAGTAAAGCAGTTACAACTAGAAAAACACTGAAAACATGAAGCTACCAGAATAGCCTGTGTGTCCTTTAGTTTCTTGATATTTTTCAGTGAAGAGGTGACACAACTGTATTATATTCCTGTGTAACTGAGGAACTTCTTTCACAGTTACACTCTGTGTGTAAAAACTTTTATGTTAACTCTGTAGAATATTGCATGCATTCTTCTACTGGCTCACCGTTATGAATGTGCATGTATAAAAGACGCGTGTTTCAGCTTTGGTTGGGTCTGCTTCCAATACTAATACTGCCATAAATATGCTTGCGTCCACCTCAAACCATTTGCACCCACCCCCTCCCCCAAAGCAATAATAGCCATGAGATTTAGCCTGGAGGACCAGCAGAATGATGCCACATACTCACCCTGGAGAAGGAGAGCCTGGGGGGTCGCAAAGTCACAAGTCCCAGAATGATGCGCTTCAGAGCGTCCTGACAATTCAGAAGTCCGTGGGTGTCCATCTGCCTCGGCGCAGTTCCTCCCCCCTGACAATTCCCACTTTTCATAACCGAGAGGTACCATCCCAGGGACCGCTGCCCCTTTGTTATGTTGTCAGTATCAATTTCAGCACCTGCCGGCGTCGTATCTATTTTCATCACTCTCCTCGCATCCTTTATCAAGCCCCAACCGCCGCCTTCGGCACGCCTCGATAACAAGGCCTCCAGGAAGTGGGTTTCCCGAGCAGTGACGGATGGCCCTTCTCAGGCAGGGGACTTCATGACATGCTCCCAGTAGGACATTAGACAAAGCCACCGCATCGCGGTGTCACCGCGGTGGCCTGAGAGGGCTCTCCGAGAGAACAGGCTCCGCGGGGATACAGAGAAATGGAAACGGCAGCCATGCCCGCGATGACATGATACCGGCTGCCTTTATCGTCACCAGTGTGGAATGAAAAGGCTTAGCACAGACATTGCGAGGATCGTAAGACATCAGGGGCTTAGCACAGAGACCTAATCGGTTCGAAGGTCATCATATTGGATTCTCTCTTTCTGAAGTTATGATGATCGCAGCGCTATGAAGGTTTTGGGAAATGCAGCCCTGGACTAGAACTGTTGATGTGTGGAATTCTCAGACTGAGCGCAAGACTGTTAAAACATCTGAGCGGGGCTCGTTGGGTTCATTCGGGGGGTTTTAGCCTGCTATGCCCCATGCTTCTGGCTACGTCCATTCAAATACTGTTTTGTGCTTTCCTCCAAACCCTAATGCCAAGTCGTTATTTCTTGACGGTACTGGGCATGAGCGGGATTCGGAGATGGTCATTATTGCCTTTCAGCGGTAAAAAATAACACACTAACGAGGGTGTAGCAAACAAACAGTAATAATCCTTGTGAGGCTCAGGCGTGCCGGAAGGTCAGCTAGAGTCAGGGAGGGTCTGATCGCCAAACGTTTTCAAGCAGAGATTTATGGCTTACTTTAACATGGCTCATGGTATTAATTAAACCACGTCCTTAGATAGTCATTAGGCTCCTTGAAACCAATGGCAGTTTCGCTGAGGGTCTTTAAAAAGTTGAGTTTATTATGCCTTCTGCCTTTCCAAGGTCCTCCGAGTATCCAAATATAAGCTCTCCCAGAGTAACACGCACAGCTTCCTCTAGCTTTATTAATTACACATGGCTTTATTAATAACCCGCCGCGGTGTGAAAGCCCCATCTGATAATGAATGAATAACGGGATGCATCCTGTTCCGCGAGATTGCCCCACACTGCTATTCTACTGGGGGGGGGGGGAGTTCCCACAATGGCTTTCTAAACATGAGTTATGACGCACAGTCCCGGCCGCCTAATGCTGAACGCACGCGCCAACATCACTAAAACGTCCCGGCAGATGCCGACGGCTGAGAAGCGAGCCGGATAAAGCATGAGTGATATTGTTTGCAGACACGCTATCGCTAATACCGCTGTTTATCCTCCGGCATAAACGCGGCCCGTCCCTCTCCCCCGTCCCAGTGGTGCGGCTTTCCATTTTCGGGGGGAATGTCTTAGTGCTGCAGGTGCGAAGGGTGATCCCATTATGGGTACTGGGGGCTGCCAGTGCAAGCCTGTTGGCAGGGGAGAGCCTTTTGGCTACTGTGTCATCCCCCAGTGCTGTTACTTTGCATCCAGATAGCTTGGCTGGAATGAAGCAGCGTTGTTTACTAAAGTGCATGCAAAAAGGTGAAAAGGTAATGTATAAATAATAAACTGGAAAACATGTTAAAATGAAAAACAACACTTGGGGCCCACAGTTGTAGGTATCACTGCTCTGCCGTAACGCACGCTTGGGGCGCACAGCTGTAGCTATCACTGCACTGCCATAACGCACGCTTGGGGCACACAGCTATAGCTATCACTGCACTGCCATAACGCACGCTTGGGGCGCACAGCTGTAGCTATCACTGCACAGCCGTAATGCACGCTTGGGGCGCACAGCTATAGCTATCACTGCACTGCCGTAACGCACGCTTGGGGCGCACAGCTGTAGCTATCACTGCACTGCCATAACGCACGCTTGGGGTGCACAGCTGTAGCTATCACTGCACAGCCGTAACGCACGCTTGGGGCGCACAGCTGTAGCTATCACTGCACCGCCGTAACGCACGCTTGGGGCACACAGCTATAGCTATCACTGCACTGCCATAACGCATGCTTGGGGCGCACAGCTATAGCTATCACTGCACTGCCATAACGCACACTTGGGGCGCACAGCTGTAGCTATCACTGCACTGCCATAACGCACGCTTGGGGCGCACAGTTATAGCTATCACTGCACTGCCGTAACGCACGCTTGGGGCTCGGCAGGCGCTCGGCCATTCGGGTGTTCTCGGCAGGTGCTCGGGTGCTTGGGTGTTCTCGGCAGACGCTCAACCATTCGGGTATTCTCGGCAGGCGCTCGGGTGCTTGGGTGTTCTCGGCAGGTGCTCGGGTGCTTGGGTGTTCTCGGCAGGCGCTCGGCCATTCGGGTATTCTCGGCAGGCGCTCGGGTGCTTGGGTGTTCTCGGCAGGTGCTCGAGTGCTTGGGTGTTCTCGGCAGGCGCTCAGCCATTCGGGTGTTCTCAGCAGGCGCTCGGCCATTCGGGTGTTCTCGGCAGGCGCTCAGGTGTTCGGGTGTCTATGAACGCAGAAGTGACGAACAAAAGAATGAACATAAAAGTAATAAGACAAGCGCTGACGGAACATGAAAAATAAATCTGAAATCACAGGGGATGATTTTGGATGTTGAATAACCAAAGTTCAGTTTTAAAAACTTTTTTTGAAAATTTTTAAAATTGATTTGTTCAGACTTACGAATCGGTTCGACCCGTTCACTAAAAAAACTGAATCAAAAAGAACTATTCATTCGTGAATCGGCCATCACTATTTTCCAGCTCGTCACAAATGTGCTTTATTTGGTTGACGTCTGAACTTAGCACAGTGATTCTCCTTATGAAGGCTCTATTCTACAGTTTATATAGCATAATTATCACTTTGTAGATATTTCATTTGTTTTATGGGTATTTTAACTGAAACCTTTTAAATATGCCAAGTATTCTAATAATTTTGGCCACTACTGTACCTTGGTTTGAAGCAAGGTCAGTGTTAGTGCAAGTTGCCTTATTAAAGCCTCACTTGTTAAAGAAGTCTTCACTTTGCACTTTGAGACTGTTTTACATTAAGAGTGTGTAGTTGGTGTACAAAATGTGTTTACTAGTTACTTTTCAATACTTGTTCAGTGCAATACCACTTTTGAGAAATAATATCTTTGGATACTTTAGTAATTGATTATGTTTTGAAAATAATATTCAAGTTGTTGATTGCCAAATTTGCACAATAAAAAGATTCTATTGAAAAAGATGTACAGTAAACTATTTTCTGGGGCCATGCAAGCCTGTATTAAAAGTTGTTTTTTTTTTTATTTGCCCTTCTGATTCCAGTAGCTATATATCTACTGTAGGAGGAGCAGTTTTTTTTGCTCTCTCTGTAGCATTGCGCTAAAGCACGCCCCGGCAGGACGCCTCATCTGCGACTCTCCCCGGAAAGTCCAAACCTTTGCCCGAAGTAGCCAATGCATATTTAATCCCGTCACATCGCCTTAAATAATGAATGTGTAGCGCCCTTAAACCCACAGTGGCTACTGACGCACTCGGAAACGACCCCGAAACTGGCCCGGTTTTCCCCGTTAGCCTTCGCACTTAAGCGCTCCTGTGACTGTCAGAAACAAGGGCAGGTTTATCCCCCCACGGAGAGCTGCTGCTGCAGACGAAAACGGAGAGCAATCACCTCCATCGTTTGCACACTCAATTAATTTTATATAGCTTCATAAGCTACACTGCCAATTTACATGAGCTTACATTTTTAATACATGCTGTACTTATGCAGCTGGGGTATTTACTAAAGCAGTTTAGGGGTAACTGTGTTACTCCAGGGTTCTATAGCTGCACATTACCTTAATCCCTAATACGGTGTCTTTTAATAAGTGCTATTATTCTAACGTGCCGGAGGAGCAGTTAGGCTCATTTACACCCTGATTTTTTCCCCTTGCATGTCTTGTATCAGTTTTTAAATGAGCTCTCGGTGTTCTTCAATGAAAAACATTAAGGTCGAGGAATAAATAAGGGCATGCGTGCTTTCATAATTAGCATTATATCAATAATTAAAAACAAAACCTAAAATGAGTATCTTCCTCATATTTATTTGAATGCTTCATCTGTGTTCTCAATGTGTAATGTTATCCCCAAAAAAACGCCTTTATCAGTTTTTCATTGGTGTTTTGTTTGCCGTTTGTTGCCTTCCTTTACTGTCGTGTCTGCATATGCCCCCCCTCACTTTCCGACATGAAAAGGGCGACAAGCGGAATGGAAAGAGGCAGTGCCACTGACTCCCTCGCTGGCTGGTAAATGAGGCCCCGCACTGATCCTCCTGCCTGCACTCGTCCTGAAAAGGAGCAGCGAGTGAGGTCTGCGTGTGCCAAAGGCGCTTGGCTCCACACGCCACGAATCCAGGCTTTGGAGGAGGCTCTTCATTAAAATATTTGCACAGCTAAGACGGTCTCTCCAGACGTTTGGGTGGCCGGTGAGCTCATTAGGCTTTTGGAAATGAAGGAGGTTCCAATGGCACAGCCAGCAACAGAGGATTCTGGGAAGGCCCCGGAGTCCAAGAGGTTGCCTCATGGAGCGCTTTGACAAGCTTCTAACGAGTGCCCGCACAGACAATAACAAGCACTACGCAATAGGCTTATCCCACATTCAGGTCATCAAACATGGCAGCATTCAGTAAGGACGTTCACGACGGTCTTACCCGAGTGAGGAAAAGAGAAAATATGTCGCTTCATATGGATGCTTTGGGGTCCAGAAAACACAGGAGATATAGAAGTTCTTAGTTTAGCACCAGGGAGACACACCAGCTGCTAGATTAGAGCCTAAATTTTGACAAATTTTCTGCTTAGTATCACTGGAATACATTCAGAGAACAAGATGTTACGCAGAATGGTAAACAAAAAGAAGATAACCGATTAACCCAGGTGAAAAGAAGCAAATTCTGTAAAATGTAGTAAAGAGAAAGGCACCCAGCTTAATTTGCGTGCCGCTGCAGCCCATTTAGCTAGCCGCTAAAGCGCTAACATGCCTGACAGGCAAAGGAAAGGCCATCGCTGCCATCCAGCTCCCATTTCCCAACAGGGGTCTGGCAGAAACGAGTCAGCAAACTCTGAAGTTGAAAAGGTCGTCATGGAAACTCGAATCCGCAAAGCTTTTCAGGAATCCTGCGTGCTCGGTGTAATTTAAGATAGACAAACGTATGTAAAAAAGGGAATCGCTGAATGCAGGGTGACTGCCTGGATCACTACAGAAAGCTATTGTGTTCCACTGACAGGTTCTGTTGCGTCTTTATGTTGCGCACATTCTGTTATTTAGAGAGAGTCTTGTTTGGTTGCTCCGTGAGGTTTTCGTATCCAGCTCCAGAAACATTAATCAAATACAAGGTGGCCTCACATCTATGATAAATTAAGGCGCAGTGATGCCAAATAATTCATCATCCGTTTACACAGTCGATCAATTCTCCAGGTGCCCAGTGCTGTCTGTCCCCAGTTCCCGATGTATCGCCCACAGTCTATAAGTGCGTGAAAGGAGAGAGCACAGCGTGTGCGCTCTAGGAGGGGAACCCGGACAGATAGGCTGCTGATTGGTTCCACTTGTCCCTTGTTCCCCTTAATATGTACAAATTGGCGTAGTCTGTATGTTTTTCACCCCAAGTAACCTGAACTGAAGTTCTGGAGAATTGCCCTGAGACCCACAGCCAGCCCTTTTCCCACCCCAGCCGACAGTACCAGTATTATTTGTCTTTTTCCAGCCCTCTGAGGATTGCCACTGCATTGCTTTTGAGTGGCTTATATGCCGTCAGTCCCTCTTCCATTCAGACTAGCCGCTCTAATCCATAAATAAAGATCCTACCCCTTGGCCTTTGTCACATTGTATTTTCTGCTGAGTCTGACTTCACAGACCACCCAGTAAAGCATGTGTAGATAAAAACACAGGAATACAGCCTAGTTATTCCATATATGATTCGTTAACCTATTTTTATCCATCGTTGGATCACTGGATCAAAGGGGGCGTGGGGTCTGTCAGGCAGCACTGGGCACAAGGTTGGGGCCAGTCCATCGTAGAGCACATGCACACGTTATTGGAAATGGTGAGATATATTCTAGCTCAGGGGTGGCCAATCTTATCTGCAAAGGGCCAGTGTCTATGCAGGTTTTTGGGATAGCCTTGAGGTCACTCATTCAAACACAGGTGTGTGGACTTCTCGACCAATCAGTCCTCTAATTAGTAATCTGATTAGAGACTTGCAGTAAAAGCCGGCATACACAACGGCCCTTTCTGGGTGAGATTGCCCACCCCTGTTATAACTGATAAAAGCTCCTTCCCTCACCCTGTACCTCGGGACATGTCTCCCCCACTAAGGACTCTCAGTGCTGTCTTATCTCCTTATCTGTGGCGCATTTCAGCACATCAAGGCCTACATGACCCATTCTGCTATCAGCCATCCCCTGAAAATCCCCCCCACCCCCCCGTTACACATCACTGTGCCACTCGCAGGCTCCCTTCCGTCTTCTTGATATTTAATTTTATTCCAAAGAGAGGGAAATCCAAGCTCCTGTTCTAGAATCTCAATAATCGTGGGAATGCTCTGCCATTGACAAGTCATGGCTACATGTTTGCCTTCCCTGCTGTTTGGGGTAGACGTTTGCTACAAACACGAGATCTTGAGGTCCTAGCACTTTATTTTGAGGATCTTCTAATTAAAGCAAACTGCAACACCCTGTAAATACATGAGTTGTGAGAAGATGGATGGATGGATGGTTGGATGGATGGATGGTTTGATGGTTTGATGGATGGACGGTTTGATGGTTTGATGGATGGATGGATGGTTGGATGGTTTGATGGATGGATGGATGGTTTGATTGATGGATGGATGGTTTGATTGATGGAATGAGCAAAGACCAGCTTTCAGACAATTCAGTCCATTCAGTATCGTCCTGTGAGCCATAAACAACTCAATTTCAATTTCAAAATGGTATTTATTTTTCACCATATTGGATTTATTTTCAGGTTTTGATTACATACGTGAGGGTTTTTCATTTACCAATTTCAAAGTGCTCTCTGTTCCCTGAATGACAAATTCAGTGCAGTCTGCATAATGGCCATCCTGCCCTGTGGTTGCCCGTTGTCCTCTCCCTCTTCCGTTTGACTTTGGGCAGCACAAACAGCAACGTTAATCCTCAATCCCATCCGTCTTTTTCACTGAGGCCGCCGTGAAATGGTGGAGCACCGGCCAATCTCTATGTAAATAAGCTCATTTCCAGACGAAAGTCTATGAGACGCTAAAAAAGTGTCTCCTTGGTTGTACTCAACCTTGTCTCCCCTGGATCGTGTTTTACAATAAAAGCAAGAACCGTCGATTGGTATTAAATGGGGCTTGCAGAGAGGCAGAACAGAGCTGCTGGAGTTTTTCCAAAATCTATTAAGCGTCAAAACATTTATTTAAGGAGCAACCATCCATCTTG
Organism: Petrocephalus zakoni; assembly: GCA_026774425.1. NCBI lineage: Eukaryota > Metazoa > Chordata > Actinopteri > Osteoglossiformes > Mormyridae > Petrocephalus > Petrocephalus zakoni. Next base: position 18,226,682 of record JAODKN010000008.1, on the reverse strand, counting down.
CAAGCAGCTATCCTGGTCGGGGTCACAGGGGGCCTCATGCCACT
>JAODKN010000008.1:18211251-18224152 GCA_026774425.1 Petrocephalus zakoni | reverse complement strand
TTGCACAATGCCCTTAACCCCTAATTGGGCTCTTGCACAATGCCCGTAACCCCTAATTGGGCTCTTGCACAATGCCCGTAACCCCTAATTGGGCTCTTGCACAATGCCCGTAACCCCTAATTAGGCTCTTGCACAATGCCCTTAACCCCTAATTGGGCTCTTGCACAATGCCCGTAACCCCTAATTGGGCTCTTGCACAATGCCCTTAACCCCTAATTGTTCCAGGTGCAAGACTGGATAGACAAAAAAACTAAAAACTTCCCCGTGAGGATGAACAAAGTATCAGTGCACCATTGTCCGTGTCTGAAAACTTTAATGACAGGCAAGCTATTCCTGTTTTAGTCCAGTGTTAGCAATAAGCTAATTCCTCCTGAATTCTGCGAGGTGTTTTTTTCTGCATCTAACAACATCCCTGAGGCCCCTGACGGTCCTAGAATCTAGGGATGGCCACACTTTTTTGGCTTGCAAGCTACTTTTAAAATGACCAGGTCAAAATGATCTACCTACATTAAAAAAAATGATAATTATGTGTTTTGTTGTGCTAAGTGTGTGCTTATTATGTGGAAGTGATATGTTTTTGGTTTCTTATTTGGTCCGACTCCCCCACTCATTGTTTTAATATCCCTTTTTTAGTAGATATAAATTGGAAGGCTAGCTGGGTCACTTTGCTCACTGGAGTTTTGCATTGGCTCACAATACATTCCCGTTTTCTGCCTGGTGACCCAAGTAATCTTCAACATACATTAGAAGTGAAGGGATCTAAATAGTTGTAACTTAATGTAACAGAGTTTTAAGCAGCAGCAGACTGGCCGCCCTTTGCGCCAATCAAGTGGCAAATGCCTAAGGGAGGGCAGATGATTGGCTAACGCAATCTACCCACAGTACCTTTGCAATCTATTGGTCGGTTGTGATCGACATTTTGGACGCCTCTATCAATGGGACCTAGATCGTCCTCTCAGGTGGGGGCTGGGCATCAGTTGATGCCTTGCTGCAGACATCACATACAGTGTGAGATATTGCTTGTCCCTTTCTTATGTGCTTTGAATACATCGAAGGTATTATTCCGACTGCTTTACTGTGGCTTTGGTTGCTGTGGCAACTGGAACCTCTGTTAAGTTCAGATTCGACCGTGTGCAGGGGGATAATCTGAATCATATCACTGGATTAGTAACTCAAAAACAACAACAAAAAAGCATAAGGCACGAGATTTGTTTTTATTGAGCCGCTCTCTCAATGGGCCGCATGTGAAAGAGTTGCTGGGGTCGGTTGTTGCTAATATGTTTGTTCACCTGATACTCTCCTGGGAAAGGTGGAGAATGTCCTGGAAGATTGTAGGCGTTTGTGTGTATTTCCTGCTGCCTGCTACAGTTCCGTACCAAGCTATACAGAAGTGCTCACAACTGAACTCCCATCACCCCGCATGCAAAGGTATAATGGGAGGGGCTTCCTGGTGAAGTCCCAAGGCTAACGTCACTGTTGGGAATGCTGGGAATATCGCCGACCCTGAGTGACCTCAGCAAAAACACAGAATTAGGATGTGCAGGTTCCATAGTCATGAATGAATCAGAAAGAGCTTTATCTATGTTGAGTATAAGACATAAGAGACTTTATTGTCATTGTATTAAAAAATACAACGAAACAAGGAACAAACCATGAATTTGTCTTGGTCTGTGTGCCCAGGTATGACGTAGCATGTAAGCAATTCATGATGACTTACGTATGCACATATGAAAATTTACACGTACCTTTTATATAAGACCGTCTACCTACAGTTGAATGCAGGATGGGATGGAATAGATAGTGAAATAATAAATAACCTGTGAGTAAGTTTTGATCAGATAATAATGTTTCATTTCCACTAAATTGTAGCCCTGCTCCATATACATGAGACGTAGAAAAGAATGATTAAGTTTTCGTTTTGGCAATTCTCTCCATAAAATATGCCAAAGACACAGGGCCACTTCAATCTCTTAGCAAACTGTTTTGCATGCTAATTGCAATAAGCGCTAGTATCTGTCCATAGCCATTCAGTTTTCGTTGTGTGATTGGGCCTGCAGTTTCCACACATCCTGTTCTCACCATCCAATCATATTTTCATGTGTTTAGTAGGACAGAGGTCCAAAGCTCTCCCCTTATTATATGCAGAAAACTATCTATATTTAAGCAGCAATGGGACAGACTCTAAAATGCCTGTCAGCAAGTGTCACTCAGTGCAAGTGTTAGTGTTTATTAAGCTAGTCACTGCAACGCTTAACAATGCAAGATATCTGAACTGAATGCCAAAAATGGGATGTTTCACATATCCCATCTCGCTCTACTTTGACACACACACACACACACACACACATAGGTTAGAGTGAAGGTTGGCATCTAAGCACAAGGTCAGCCAGGGTGAAGGGCCCCTGGAGCATTTGGGGGTTCAGGGCCCCATGGTGGCATCAGTCGGCTAGCCCTAGGATTCAAGCCAAATGCTCCCCTCTTGGGTACGGACTCCTATGCTGCTCTCCCTCCCCATCTGTTTATTCTTCATTGTGCTGTTCATGTTATACAACCTTTTCTGTGACCTTGGCAAGAAGTCATCCCAATATGTATCTATTGATAGCCTTTCAGCTTTGTGAGTTAACCATGTACGATTCCCTCGTGGCTTCTCTATAGCTCTCACCTTCTTGGGATAAGGAGCACGGTTTTACCATTTGATAATCCATTTGGTGAATGACACCGGTGATCAAACGCAAAGCAAAATTTGCGGTGAAGGCACGCTTGTTTGATTGAAATCATCTGAGCGTAAGATAATCCATTACCAGCAAATTACACCTAGTTATAAATAGATCACTTTGCCTGATTATTCCCCTATTGAGTTACAGGTATCATTATACGGTTCATGTTAAACATTGTGATTAAGTCGTGGCCCTTAAGGGAGTCTTCCCTTTTTCCCTGCTGTTCTTTGTAATTTCACCACGGGATGCTAATGCTGCTAACCTCGGAAACTGCCGAGAGGACGCAGGTGCATGGGATGTCCACCAGGCGGATAACTGGGGGGGAGTGCTCCTGGCGTCATGCTGCCCAGAACATTCCCCTCGACCGAGGACCGCTAAAGGGAATGCTACGTGGAATGCAAGCCCGATTCCACGGCAGAATCCTTCCCAAGTATGCTTCTAGGATTTGACCAGGGAGGTAGAGAGGTCTTGCAGTGGGGGGGTCCACTTCAGTAAAATTTTTCAGTAAAAAAACCTGCCCCGGTGAGTCAATTTAGGAGGTTTAAAATCACTAAATAATTTTAGAATTACTCCATTTCTGAGGATGTGAGACAAAAAAATTGGCGGCTGAAGTCCCCCTAAATAGTGTCTAGAACCTCCAGTGATCCCATGATCCCAGCATTTCGGAAGCCCTGCCTTGATCATTAAAGTAATGCCTGGAGAAAGCTCGTATTTTTGGGGGGAATAAAAGGTGCCCGTTTTGGGCTGCATGCCAACCCCATGAGCCCATGTGGATCAGCACCACAAGCTCAGAGCCAAAGAAGGCTCGCAGCCGCAAAAATACCCAGACCCGCTAAGAAACTGACACTGTGGTGCAGGCGAGTGGCTGCGTTGGGGCCAGACAGGACGGGATCACAGCGAGAAGGTGGCCGGGGGGTCCGGGGGACCTGACCGGCATATTAACAAGGGGGGTGTTGCGCTAACAAGCTGAAGAAGGGGAGGGTGCATGTGAGCCACTGAAAAGGAGGATGGGGGTAGGATGAGCAGGCGCGATATGACCAGTACCGGCGGCCTGGGTGACCATCTTACCAGCCTGTAGCTAAACGAGGGGAGTATCTCGCAACTTAAAGGGACTAAAGCCATTAACATTTCTGCAAAAAAAGAAAGAATCCTTTTGATTATACTCAATGCTAAAAGACAGGAAGCAGTACCATAAACCTCTGAGGTAGTCAGTCAATCATCTTTTATTCATGAGGACGGAAGGAGTCCTTGCTCCAAAAAAACAAAGTAAGGTATCTAAAAACTCCAATTGAACAGGAACCAACAGCGCTAATGAACGGCGGTGGCTTATTAAAGCCAGGACTCCACAGAAGGAAGTGTTCCGAGGGCCTCCTGCCGTTACTCGCCCACATGTAACGTGGATTACAGACCCAGAATCTTTCCTGGTGCCTGTTGCCGTGAAGGAGAGGCAGGATATTGAAATGAGTCTCCTTGAAAGTTAGGGAGAGAGTGCAGGCCCTGGGTCCTGCGGAGCCATGCCCGTGCCGTCTCATCAGCAGCAGCCAGCCCTGCTCGCCAATCTCTATTCTGCTGTCTGCCTTTCATCCTGCCCCTGTCTGGCTGCTTTCCATTCGCAAAAAGGAATCTTATTGCTATGTGTTCTGTCTCCATCCATGTTACCAAAGCCACAGGAAATGGACCTCGCTTCATTTACATGTAATTGAAATGCGTCTCCATCACAGGATTACATCGAGTCCGTTTTTTAAAAGAAAGCATAAGGATTTGGTCGTATAGGACCTGGTTAGCATGAGGGTGATGTGTGCCAAAGTCGCACTCGGGTGACCCAGAGGGGGAGTTAAAAGGCTACGGCGTTCACGTGGTCACAAGCTTCGTCCAACCTACAGCGACAGTGGACCGGACTCCCCCAGCGAGAGACGTAAACAATGCAAATCCTATAATTGCGATGTCAGTCACAGGGAGCACTTGGAATACCAAGCAGAGTCCCATGTCCCATAACACTGGGTGGCCCCCTTACGGCACGGGGGAGCTGAAGTCTCACAGTGCCCTCTACTGGCCAACTGAGGTAGTGCTGCCCCCCCGCCCCCCACCCTCCATGGGGAAAGGCGGGCGCAGGTGAAGGATCGCTGTCTCCTCCCAACCCATTCGAACCAAAGGGAAGACGGTCAGGCCCAATGGCTGGTATGGGGGGGGGCAGGGCACAGCATGTCAGCCCTACGCAGCGGCGCCTGATTACTCGCCTAACAGGCATCCCCATGCATAACTGATCCTAAATGCTGCTAAGACCTGCCAGCTGCACCGGTGTCTCCTCACCACTGAGAGGCCTGATTGGGCCTCACCCCTGTCTCCTCACCACTGAGAGGCCTGATTGGGCCTCACCCGTGTCTCCTCACCACGGTGGGCTTGGGGGATAAGGGCGGGCGGTGGGCGTGGGGGGTAAGGGTGGCCGTGGGAGGTAAGGGTGGGCGTGGAGCTCTGACAAGAGCACCATGGCAGCTTGGGCCATTTTGCACAGAACTGCAAATAAAAGTATCTGCAAATTTAAATTGGGAACCAAGCTTTTGTGTGGCTCTGTGGGTTAGGATACTCTATATGTGATCAGAAGGTCGCTGGTCCAAATATCTGGGTCAGCAGAGTGATGTCACTGTTGGGCTCTTGAGGGAGGACCCTAACTCCCTAGTGACCCAGGAACAGTCTGACCCTGCCTTCTCAATTATATGTTGCTTTGGATATGTAAAATGCATAGAACGTATAAGCGTACACTGTGGTACCTTACAAATACAGAAGACCCCGATCTCCAAACGGTTCCAGAGACGAAGCCACAGTCAGCAGGTGTGTAGGATTCCGGAATATACGTAAACGATCAAGCGTCTTGCATGGTCTACAGCTGTAGAGATGAACGCATTGTTCTCGCTATAAATTATTCAGCGGCTTTGTCAACATCGCTGGGCAAAGCATGTTAGGAAATCACTATTTTCTTCACTGGCATCGTTCAGGAACGGGCTGGCTGAAAAACGCCAAATTATTTCTGTAACCACATGTTACCAGAGGAAGGCATTGCTAGCATTGAGTGTTCACGTGCTAACTTCATAAGTCTCCCCTCTCCTCCACAGCCATGTGTTCAGATGAATTTACCATGGATATCAAAAGATAGGCAAAGATAGTTTCTCCATGTGACAAATGAATGTCCCTCAAAACACTGCTCTCATTCTGTTAAACGTCTCTTCAGTCATGATTGAATTCCCACATTGCAGAAACAGTACATTTCATCCGCTAATTGAGAACAATATGTGTTTTTTATTCTACTGCATGAGCATGAGTCCGTCAGGTCCCCCGAAAGAAAGCGCAGAAAGTCCAGCATTCCGTTAAAAGAAAACCTGCGGAATTCTGCGCCGCTGGCTTTTCCCCAATGCTCTTCCTGAGTGGGAAAATCATAGGAAATCTTTGTAATGGACGGCTGCAGGATTCCTAAAAGCATCGATAACCAATGACAGGCTGTTCCCCCCAAAGGAAAGCAGGCGTCTTCACCCGCAAACTCTGAATGGGTGTCAGAAATTATCCTATTTTCAGCAGGAAATTAAAATATATATATTTCCACCACTAATTGGAGCCACCAAATTACCTGTATGTGTGCATGTGCGAGTGTCTGGTGTGTCAGTGTGCACTGTGATGGGCTGGCCCCCCATCCTAGGCTGTTCCTTGCGTTATGCCCGTAGCCATCCAGACACCAGATCCCCCGCAACCCCGAATAGGACGAGCAGTTTCAGAAGATGGATGGATGGATATTGACACCATTTAACCTGTTGTCTACATGTATAGGCAAAAACAAACACAAAACGTGGTGCAATGTGCATAATATACTAAATGACTTTTTTTTACTACATTTTTGCATTTTATAAAAAAAATAAATTCTATCTTATATACATATTCAAGGCTTTAAGAACACTGAGCCCCATGGTGATGGCATATATTACACATTGAAACGCATTATAACTCAATAATGCATCAGTTAAATGTAATTTTAAAAAAGTCAAACATGGAAGGATGCATATTACGAAATGGTGTGTTTCATCCATGGATGCAATATCTGTCAAGCGACAGAATTTTTAATGTGCAGTTGCGAAGTTCTGTATGTGGCTCCTGTTTTTATATCAATTTCCATAATTTCACATTGCAGTTTATTATACGCCCGTGCCCACGATTAACTGACAGCCCAAGCGGTGTTTTGCACACCAATTTGCATAAGTTCCCCAGTGAATTTAACAGCTTCAGAATTGCTGCGTTGATACCTGGAACGAAAAATGTTTCCCCAACATAAGAACACACTCTAACTGCGGATGCCTAGAGATCCCAGCTTAAATAAGGCACAGAGTAATCTGCAATTCATCATCCAGAGACTCTGATTGGCCAAAGCAACTGTTACTTTAAGACGGTTCCTGAGGAAAGAAAACAAACACAGGTAACAAATGGATGTGTTTCTTTGCATAGTAGCCTTTGAGTAAGATCTTTGCAAAAGGGGGGGGTGGCACCGGAGATAATCCCAGCAGGACCAGAGGTGGGATCGGATTTAATTTAATTTGTGTGTGTTTTTTTTTACAGTTTGCTTTGAGGTTAGGCGCATAATTCATTTAGAGAAGCTCTTGCAGGCTGAAAGCGCAGATTGCAGAATTGAGTTTGGGGCCATATGTCCAGGCCGGAGAGGGAGCTCGAGATGGGGGGTGGCAAGTCAGGGACAACAGACAGATCTGTGCTGATTTGATCAACAAGGAGATTGCATCGGCCCACGTGATACAGAACGGTGTGTGTGTGTTTCCTCACTCTCCTGCCCAATGCAACACACACACTCATATGAGCTGTTTCCTGTACAGCTTAGAAGTTTATTAAACTTGTTATGGTGAATCCGACAGGCTGGTCGAAATTCCAGTAGTATCCGAAACCGGACTCAGCTTCTGCAGCTTACATGAGCTCCAAAGCCTTCCCAGGAAAGTCTTGGGGACGTCGCTAATGTGGTGCCTTAATGCCAGTGGGGCCAGAGAGCCTTGTTTCCGTACCGTGACGGGCACAGCGAGTGTCAGTGGGGCACAGCTCAGGGCCACGTTGCAATACGTGTGTGTTCTAGAATCAAAACGCAAACTAAAAACTCAAATTAATTAACGGGACTTACAAGTAAAGATGGGCAGTACTTCAATTAAATATATTGAGGAATATGTACAGTATTTAATTACTTTTAGCTATTTTGTAATTTGTATTTTGCTGAACAGAAAAAATCTGATGGAATTTGTAACAAAATAGTTTGAGAGATTGTACTTTTGTATTTAAAATACTTAAAATATGTCATTTTACTAATTTATTTTCTGTCATTTTAGGAACCTTCATCACCAGGCTTATTTACTTTTTAATATAGCCTATAGCCTAATAGTACACATTACTAGGGCTGTAATGGTACGTGTATTCATCATGTACCATTACTCCATTACATGCAATTTCATAGTAATTGTCAAATTACAAATTACTTGTCCTTTAATTAAATATATTTTATCACCCTAGTATTTTGTATTTTATTTTTTTACATTTGATCATTTGATGAGCAAGTATTTATCAGATACTTCTTTTTGTGTCCATCTCTGGCTGTGAGGAAGTTTGCACACAGCCATTTGAAAGCAGAAATAGATCCTGCAGTTAGAAGAGACTCGTCTAGAGAAGGAATTATGCTCTTCATATCAACAGCACATACAGGCCCTCAGGAAGATCACAGGCATCAGCATCACACTCTAAAGCAGCAAAAAATAATCATCCTCAACCTGTCCAATCTTCGCTTTCACTGACTATTAATTCTGACTCAAGGCGTGTATTAGAGTGAAAGTTAAAGTATCTTTATTGTCGGCTTTAGATATGCGATGCATGGGCGGGATACTGCAGTGAAATACTGCTCTCCTTGGCCAGAGTGCAAATGGGTTAGGTTAGCGATAAATAGCATGTAAATAAAACTATGACATGTTATAACATTATATGTTATATGCACAAAAGAAGCACAACTAACCGCCCGATTATTGGGGAACTATTGTGCAAATATAGAAACGGAATTGGAAAAGCAGAAATATATATAAAAATATGCAATAAACAAGTTTCAGTTTTTGGGGTGCCATGGTGGTGCAGTGGTGAGCTCTGTTGCCTCACACCTCTGGGGCTGGGGTTCCGGTCTCTGCCCAGGTTCCATGTGTGTGGAGTTTGCATGTTCTCCCTGTGGGGTTCCAGTCTCTGCCCGTGTTCCATGCGTATGGAGTTTGCATGTTCTCCCTGTGGGGTTCCGGTCTCTGCCCAGGTTCCATGCTTGTGGAGTTTGCATGTTCTCCCTGTGGGGTTCTGGTCTCTGCCTGGGTTCCATGCGTGCGGAGTTTGCATGTTCTCCCTGTGGGGTTCCGGTCTCTGCCCGTGTTCCATGCGTGCGGAGTTTGCATGTTCTCCCTGTGGGGTTTCCTCCCGCTTTCCCCCCCCACAGTCCAAAAACATGCTGAGGTGGTTTTATTAATGCGTATCGAGTTACTAAACTGCCCTGAGTGTGCCCTGCGATGGGCTGGCCCCCTGTCATGGGCGGTTCCCTGCTTTGCACCTGTAGCTGCCGGGACAGGCTCTGGACCCCCCGCAACCCTGAACAGGATAAGCGGTTTCAGAAAATGGATGGTTTCAGTTTCCGAGTTATGAGTCTAGAGTTATTGATCCTTGAAACGGATGTGGTCTTAGACTGGGAGGGGCCAGTCTGTTCAGCAGGCTAATATTCTGGGGCCAGAGACCAGGATCAGGGAGGTGGTGCTTAATTTATGCTGCCTCACCAATGTGCACGTTTTCACCGGTTCTGTAATGGCGACACGCTTCTCCGGTGTTAATGGAGCCCGCCGCGTACGTTTCTCAGAAACAGAGATCACATCGGGACCATCAAAGCAGCGGAATAGCGGGTAGAGGAGATTAGCCGCCCCACGACTGTGGGATCTGCGAGGGGCCGCGCTGCCTGCTGGAATTAGGCTTGCTTATAGGCCTAATTGGCTCCCAGAGCTGGCCACGGACACTTCGTTAGGCGTAACATCTTACAGCGGCAACGAGACTCGAATCGCCATCCTCACAGAGTGCAGCAGTGGGACTAAAGCAATTAACAGAGAATATCAGAGCAGTTGTGCATCCACAGACTCCGTAACACCTAAGCATGAGGCGTCCAACCTCTGCCCGCAGCGCCCCTCCCCCCTAACCCCAGTCCTTCTTTGGTGACAGCACTGCTAAGCACCAGAAGGGCCTCTCATGTGATAATCAGGCCCTTTGCTTTCTATTGGTTTCTCCGCTAACCAGAAAAGACTGAATTCCCCACACAATAAAGCTTTCCTGAGACACCATTCCAGCAAGTGTGTGTCTTGGGTGCCGAATTCTACACAGATTCAGTGGAGGGTTCGTTGCTTCTGGGGCCCCTCGTCCTCTAGTGCAGTGTGTGCTTGCGGCCAGCAGGGGAGGCAGATGAAATGCGTGTTTTGAGTGGCGATAAAGCCCATGGGTTCACAGGCCCGCACACTGCGCGGGGCTGCATGATGCACGGCCAGAGGACTTTCTCTGTGGGACACATTTTAAGCGATGCTCAGATGAAAAGGCTCCACGTTACCTTGAAAGCCTGAAAGGATCATTTTCATGAGGAAAAGGACATTATAAGTACTAAAGTCAGCAGGGCAGGAGTGATCAGAAAAGGCAATGCTACTCAGGGGGTATGACTAGATGGTTCTTATTTGAGACAAGATTGGGTTGGAGTTCAAATCCCAGGTCAGGCTCGGATGCTCTTTCTTCTCTGAATTCTGTCCATCCATTTCCCAGGTGCTTATCCTGATCAGGGCCCCCAGGAGCCAATCCCAGTTAGCGCAGACTGGATGGCACATCAGTCTATCACAGAATCCAGGCACAGACTACATGCCGCAATTACGTCCATCTGTTTCCTATGCCCACTTGTCCTGGCAGTAATTATATGTTTCTTTGTTTGGCAGATGCTTTTATTCCAAAAGCAAAGGGCAGTATGTGGCAGTGGTGGCCTTGCGACTGAAAGGATTCGGGTCTGAATCCGCAACCTGCAAGGCCCTGCTCCCCAGGTGCTGAGCTCGCCGCCCCCTTCTATGTCATAGATGGGTTAAATACAAAGGCCATATTGTGCACTGGGGTGTGTCAGCATCGACAATTAATCACTATCATCATTTGGGAAAGTAGAGTCACACAGCAACATGTGTTAAGGGCCTTGTTCAAGGGCCCAATGTCGGCATCACTCTGTTGACCACAGGATTTGAATCAGCAACCTTCTGATCAAAAGTGCAACTTACTAACCCACTGAGGCACACACCATCCCCCCACAAAAATGTGGCGTCACCCTAATTCTGTATATTTGGACTTGATAAATGAGAGCACTTGGAGGACCCGCACATTTGTAGGGAGAGCAGCAGGATCCAAACTCCAAACACCGGAGATCTGCAGCAATAGCAATACCCAGACAGCCAAGGCCTTCCTGTTCTGTATATGCAGATAAATAAAGCATTTCGGTCTAATTCTTTTGGTTAAATCTCCAAAATAAATATTCATGATCAATACATGAATAAATATTAAAGCCTGAGTTTACAGAGAAAATATTTCCAACATACATCACTTCTGCTGGCTTGGTGTATGTCAAATTGCTTTCCATTCGGAGTAACTCTGTTGCCCTGAAGAAATAGATTTTTTCCTAGCTAATAATAGCCTCCTGCCCTTAGCTTCTATCGGCTATTTTAATTTCATGTTGGTTCGTGGAAGAATTATTGTCTCATCATTCCTGCCTCTGTCAGCGGTACTGCAAACATCACTGTTGCGGGGGCTTACAGGCAGGATGTCTTTCACTCTATTGATTTTGCCGAGTGTTAGCCAATGTCAACGGAGACCACTGTGTTGGTTTCGGAAGGGGGGGGGGGTACCTTTGGCTGGTGTGCTTCGTAACTGGTGCTGAGCAACACCATATGTGTCAGATGTGTTTCCAGCAGCCTCTCAAGTGGCCAAAAATGAAATTAAATGATCCTTTGTTAGCCATTTGTACCATCAAGTTCAGGTGCATCCGGATGCTTCTTTGTATCCCATCACGCTCTTCTTTGAGACACACATGCATGCAGATGAGGGTGAAGCTTGGGGTCTGAGTGCAGGCTCAGCCAGCGTGCAGTGGCCCCTGCAGCAATTGGAGGGTAGGGCCCTCGCTCAAGGGCCCTAAGGCAGCATCAGTCTTTCTGCACACCAATGCTTGTCCAGATCCCTAGAAGGCTGGTTAAGGGTCTCGCTAATCTCCAGCCTCAGTAAAACTGGGTTATATCTGCCCATGACTGTGATCAGAGACATGTTATTGACCAGTTCTCTCCAATACTGCTACACTGGTCGAAATTTATGTTGTTATTCCTCAATGGAGCTCAGGCCTCAATAAGACCAAGCTGTAGGAGTTGAAAACGAGTTTGATGGATACCAGAAAAAATACAGCGCCCTACACAATTACTGGCACCCCTACACATTTATTCATTGGGAAAAAAATCCCTCATTAAGAAATAATTGTTTCTAACAAAATATCCAGTGCCACAATTATTGGCACCCCTAACTGTCACGTCCCCCATCGTGCAGCCGCCCGCATGTCAGGGGGGAACAAGCCACACCTGAGCCCGAACCCTTTTAAGGCCCCCCGCAATGCTCCCCCGATGCGAGGTATTGTCCATCCGCCTTGCTGCCGGAACCCGTTTGTGTTCCTCTGCTCCCCAGACCTAGGCAGCTGTCTCCTAGGGAGCTCGCATGGGCTCCGCCAGTCCTCAAGGGCAAACTGAGGACCTCACCTCGCTTCCCTGTCCCGCCTGCGCCCACGACCCGGGCTGTCCCCGCTACCGGCGCCGAGCCCATCTGGTTCGCTGCGTGCCCCCTCCTGAGTTTCAGAGCGACCGGCTCCGCTGCGCCCGCTCTGCTCGAGCGACCCCTGTGTTCGTTTAATAAAGAAATCCCGGACAGGGTATAACAGTTCCCGTGTGCCTCCCCTCCTCTGTCCCGTCCAGCATGACACTAACAAGTCCAATAAAATAAATGTAACTGAAGCAATTTTGTAATTTATTCTTTACTTTTTTAAGTTGGTCAGAGTGTCTAGGAACTTCTAATTAGTAATCCATGACTTGCTG
>JAODKN010000008.1:18161198-18173398 GCA_026774425.1 Petrocephalus zakoni | reverse complement strand
ACGTGCACCCGATCGCACATACACCCGCACACGATCGGACATACACGCTCACAGGATAGTACATACACGTGCACCCGATCGCACATACACCCGCACACGATCGGACATACACGCTCACAGGATAGTACATACACGTGCACCCGCGCATATGATCACACATACACACTCACACATACATGAGCACCCGCGCACACGATCGCACTTACACGATGGAACATACATGTACGTGTGTATGATTAAAACCACACATGTCCCCTGTCCACAGTCTGGAGCTCGACATTAACACATTTCTCTGCACATCTTACTGAGTATAACTTTGTATGTGACAAATAAAACTACGATAAGATATGATAAGACTGTTTATTGTCACTGTGCACAGAGCAGTGAAATGTGATTTAGCAGCACACCGGCCAGCAGTACAGCATATACAATATACTTAGACAAGGACAATGAATATAGAAACACTCTTAGCTAGACACAGAAATGCATAATATACAAAACACACAAGTCATATGATATATGTGGAGTATATGTAGCGGCACTGATGTGTTGTTGCAGGGGGGGCCAGATCACCTGCCCTTTAAAGCAGTGCTATGTAAATAAAATGTATTATTATTATTATTATTATTATAATACAGTGAGTCCTGAGTGCCCCCCTGGAACCCGCCCTCTGCAAATTTTACATAGTGTGAAATATCTAAATGCTCCGGTCTGGCATACATCCGGGCAATGACCCAGGACAGACCCTAACCGCCGTGACTGAGGGAGTGCCAGGAGCTGGTCACACGTTCTGCCTGTTTCCGCCCTGCTCCTTGCATGGTTACCATGTGTGACGTAGTGGCGGTGGGTGATACACCACGCCAGCACCCGGCTTCCCAAAGTGGCGTCATTTGAATGCTGCCACCCGTAACATTCCGGCATCCGTACCCTGGGTGGCAGACCTGCCTGCGTTCAAACCTCTCTGTGTAATGACAGCATAATGACTGTCCCTGCTGACGTTCCCATACCCCTGGAATAAATGGAGAAGATCGCATTGTATCCCCCTGACCACCTCTCCCTGGCTGGTGAATTAGAGCTCCAGCACCGCGGCCGTGGCTGAACAGCGTGAGGTGGCTGTGTTTTTTTTTCCGTACGTGAGAAACATTTAGTTTGCATGGGAGGAACAAATCCCCTGCTCCCGCTCGGGCCCGCTGGCACGGCTCTTGCTTTCCGACGGGCACGGAATGGGATAACCTGCAGTCTCCCTTTCATCATCTCTTCCGAATCCAAGCTCCCCCCTCGAATTGTCGCCCACTTCAACGCGAGGCGTATTAATGTGCTCGATGTGGAACAGGCCACGGTAATGATAACCTCCACGGAAATGTTTCACAGACCTCCTTTAAACCCCGGTGGCTTATGGGGCTTTTTTAAAAAAGCAGCCGGTGGTGCAGTGTCATTTGTATTCAATGGTCCACATTAGCACCCGACCGCACTGCTACAGTGAATAGTACCACGGGAAACCAAATGCTGCCAAAGACCCTACTTCCATGTTGCTAGTTATATCACTTTCACATAAGGCATTTGGCTATACTTTTCACAGATTTTTTTTTTGTTTATTTCTACTATTCACATTCTTGCTTTAATTGCAAGTTAAATACCACGTTTCACTCTCATGCCATTAATTAAGCAAATCCAGCTCCTGGTATAAATGGCCAGGAGGCATTCTCAGGTTAAGGCTAACCCCAAGGCACGCCTGACGTGCAGCTCTCTTTAAGGGCATCATCATTGTGCTCTTTGCTGCTGTAGGCTCCTCGATGAAGCCGGTCACACGGTATGTGGACTGGAACCCCGGTCTCTGCTGTAGTCCATTTAGCCACGTGCTGCAATAAAGACAAAAGATCCGTGGCAGCGAGTCCAGGGTTTTTTTTACAGAGGCAGCAATCATATCATGTTGTGAGTCGGTAAGCGACAGGAGAGAGGGCACTCAGGGGCCAATTTCAGCTTTCAGCTGGGGCCGGCGGCCCCTCCCCCTGTATAAACGCCACGCGGACGTGGGTTTTGCCCATTTGTCAGAATGTGATGCCATTCAGCAACCCCCACTGACCCTGAAACAACAGGCAAGATCATTTGCTGAAGAACTCATTTGACTTTTACAAACTGCCAGAAAGCAAGATAAAAACTCACCAAATTAGTCAGCCTGAGTAGCAATTTAGTGAAGCGCTAAATCGGGTTGTTATGCACCTTTTATTGGTTATTCATCCCACCTTCTGTCCAAAGAACAGACTGGGGAGCCGGAGGACACCATGGGTGCGGCAGGGTGTGTTTTGCTCATTAAAAAATGCACACAGTTGGCTTTCATCCCCGCCCTGTGCCCATTCCCAGCACTTCATTAAAAAACGCCTTTGCGAGCTGCTTAATAAAGTAACTGTAATAAAATACAAAATCATAAAACACTTACCTCACCTAACCGCAGAGCCAGACCCTAATGGCTCCAGAGTCAATTGAAAAGGGTTTTGACAACAGACGCCAGAAATGGCGTTGTCTTGCTAGAGCCAGCGCGCGATACGCTGAGGACCGCAATGATATATCACGCGGGATCGATGCGGCTGACCGCTGTCGCATGAAATGCGTGGCGTCTAAGTACTTCCTCTGCTCGGCTCCCCTAATGACCGCTTGATTAACACTGGCACGGCGGAGCCCGGAAGCTCTCACCCAGCCGTGCGCAGCAGCCTCCCTGACTTATAGCTGTATATTTTTAAATTGGCCTTTCCCGTATCCCAGATAAATCAAAGCACAGGTCATGAAATGGTTCATTATGCCCCCCGCGTCCCACCCCAGGCAGTATGATTCATGACCGACACTGGAGTCTGTGGACACCGACGAGATGGCCGGGGACTCGTCGCAATTGGCTGCCGCTGTCCATCATCACTACGCTCCCGACGGAGAGACGCACAGAGGTCGGCGAGGCCGCGCATTAACTCTTCCTGAGAAGTTCCTCTCTCGTGGTTCCAATGATTCCAACAAACAGCACCGACATCTAAAATTCATATTCAGTGATTTCTACTTGCCTCTAATGGGCTATCGCTTATTACCCCTCTCAGCAGTCATACGCACATGCAGTTTACTCAGAGACTTTGGCTTTGGATATTGTTTTATGGCAGCTTAGCTGCCTCACTTTCCCTCCAAAGTAGTCTGGGTGTTTTTCAGCATTATTGCAGTTAATGTGGCTTCTTATGAGCTTTTAACACATTCTCCAAGTGGATTTCTCTATATTTACAGACATTATTGTGGCCTTGACAGGTTCCCTCATGATGCCATAATTACCATCTAGTGATATGCAGGAGGTCAAGTTTCCTATGAAAACATTAGTCAAAAGCAGACAACTGTACTCGTTTCTATCGTGCCCAGCAATAACGTATAAGATGTTTGTACTACAAGTAAAGGATTACTTTTAATAAATTATTCAGAAATGTTTCTGACTCTTAACATCATTAAATATTATAATTTATGGCAATATTTCCACATACAGGCAGGAATTCTTGCTGCGGTCGGTTCTTAGTATCTATTCCAGGACAGATTCAAGAAAATGTGTCCATATTAGGGGCAGTGCAAGTGAGATTCAAACACTTTTTCTGTTTTGGTTTTATTAAAAAGACCATAAATACTTGGTTGTACTGATATTTTATTCCTTCTGGAAAAGCACAGTTGTAACTCATTCTTTGTCGAGTGATATTTCCTACCTCTGGAGCCCTACCTCACTCCTGTTCACAAACCTTAACACTGAATATTTACATATCTCTCTGTCTGCCTGTGTGTTTGACGTTCTAATTCAATACATCATTCCGTTTGTAATTTAATTAGCTTACTGATGCAAATGTCAGTGCCAGTTCTGCCCAAACTCGGCAAGAAGTTATTTACCCCCGACAATAATTCATTGCAAGCTTTGTCAGGGTAAACTGAAGCCAGTGCCTCTGCTTCTGCGGAAGAGGACGTTGTGGTGCGTCAGGACCACTCACCCACAGCAATCACAACATAAAGAATCACACAGCTTTTTAAATTTAACTGCACATTTACATTGTATACTGCTGGAAGGGCTGTCTAAACGCAAATCATGAGTTTTCCACCAGATTAATCATGTATAGCACACACAGGTGACGAAAGCTGTGGAGGAATTATGTAAAAAATACTGAAAACACATTTGGAACATTTATGGCAATATAGCTGATGTCCTCCAACAAGAGGCTTTGTCCATTATTAGGGAAAAAGCAGAGCAGATAAAGCATAAGTGGGCACAGAACAATGCACCATCCAAATAACCAGAACATGAAAGGTACTGAAAGTCATACAAGTAGAACTTTGTCAGGCCTGCTACATTCCTATGTAGATTAATGCCCATAAGCGGGGTCCCCATATAGGGGTGCAACGAGGGCAGACAGCATGCCATGTTGGGGAGGACCAACCAAAAAACTTTCCCTGGAACCTGAGAAGTCACTTACCACAAGAAAATGGGCACCTGATGCATGTGTGTGGTACGTACACCTTACGTACTTTTCTTGCAGACTTTTTATAACTTTGTCCAGTGTACATTTATGGCACAGTAGCTGTGCCTCGTTCACATAGTTCATGGACAGACACACATTTCCATACTGAACTTTATTTCCAAAATAAAGTTTCCTAAAACCAGCTACCTTTAGTGCGGCCAGGAAATGCAAGGGAGGCCTCTCGTATCATGGGGTGTTTGGTAACCTGAATGTCATCTAGGTGCGAAAAAAAATGCGAACAAACACGGGACCAGAATGCAGATCAAGTCCTCAATTAGCAGGATAACCTTGGTATTAAAATGCGCTCCCGTTGCGAGCCGTTTCCGTGGTGGTTCCTGTCAGGCGTCCCGGTGATTAAGTGCGTCGTTATTAGGAGGTGATCGAGCGGACCATTACGTGCTTTAATACACGTCGCTGTGGAGCAGCATGGAGTAAATCCTGCCTGGTGTCGCGGCCCTGATCACCCACGTTTAGTTAAACCTCAAAGCCGATACGTGAGATGTTGACAGGACTCCTCCCACTGCACAAGCACGCAATTAATGCTTCAACGCAGACCTTAATTGGTCTCCCATTGTATGACCATACCGTGCAATAATTACCTAGCATTCGCTCACTTTAATAGCAGAAAGCAGTGATTTGTACCGAGAAACATAACGTGTGGCTTTTTGTCTTCGTATTTTGCCACAGACCATCTTGGTGTGTGCTGTAGATTCTGCAGCAATTACACTCTTATAGTCGCCATTGTTTATTTATTTCTGTTTCCGCAGGTCGTGAAAGAACTCAAAGGGCATTTCCTTTCAGGAACACATAGGGCACATATTTGCTGGGAAATATGGAATCGCGTGAGAGCTTCATATCGCCGGCCGACACTCGCTGTTTTAGTGCAGCTGAAACTGCAACATTGCCTCCTAGTGGAAAAATCATTTTTCCCCTTCCTGACTTGAGCCACACCGATGTGCTTCAGTGCTCAATGCGTTAGTCGAGATTCTTGCTGTGAGTTGATGATATAATGAGGAATAAGTGTCAGTATGTGAGGAGTTATGTGGGCCAGTCAGGGCGGGGCTAAGTCACATGTTCACACTAAGGGGGCTAAGGGCGGGGCTAAGTTCACACTATCAGCCCCCATATGCAGTACACAGCACCCTTACTCAACAGTGATCCTGTTCCATTCTGGTACCTACCCTGCCTCCAGGATGTGTCCAGTCCCCCCCCCCGAGCCCCCGCTGATTTGGTTAAGCCCTGGTTGGCTCACGGTGATTCTTACACAATGAACAAGTCCCTTTTTTACTTCTCTGAGTATCATCACTAACATAATACTATACAGTTATTATATCCACAACAATGACAAATGACCCACATAATAATGTTTTATTTCAATTTCAGATACTTACAGTATTACAATAAGCTGCTTTAGATAATGCGTGTCCACTAGGGAGTGGCTTCCAAGTGAACTGGGTTGTTGAAGCTCATGGTATTAAGTAATATTGAGCATGTATGTGTGTGTGTGTGTGTGTGTGTGTGTGTGTGTGACTTGACTTGACGCCAGTACTGGTCAATCCTATATGTGACATAGGCAGCTGCCTAGGGCACCATCTTCTGACCACCCCCGCTTGTCCCCCGGATAATCCCACTCAGAGATGTTTTGTCACATTTCCGTTCCTTTACTTGCAAATGTGCATTCGCCTTTAACTTTGGCTACCGACTGGAAGGTAACGCAAACGTCACATAAGCCTGGCAGCCGCTCCATAACAAAGGCCAATATGAAGCGTCACATTGAGCGGTATGACTCAGGCTGACCAGTGGGAAGTGAACCAATTACCTTCTGTCAGGATGGGGTGGAGGACAGAGGGGTCTAGCTGTAAATAAGTCCTGAACCGCAAGCCCACTGAGCGATTAATTTTGCCTGGAAACTTCTAATAGCTATATTTTCATTCCACCCCGTGACTTGGCCAACATGTTTATGCCCATGCATGTGCATGTGGATGTGCGTGTGTGTGTGCATGTGCGTGTGCATGTGTGTGTGTGTGTGTGTGCACAAAGCCAATGAAATTAAGCAGGCCCTGTGTTGTTCAGAAAACTCCACAGGCTCTGTGTTCAACTCTGGACTGAAATATGGGAAGATGGATCGAGAAACGTAGGCCGTGGGTGGCGGACTTCAACCGAGCTCTGTCACGCGGCCATTCATTATGTAGTTTCAATATTTACGAACTTCTACTCACAAAAAAGGCCATAAATACCACAGATGGACCCAGTCCAATGTGGGGAATGAAATTGTAGGCAAGCAAAGTCTGTACAGCCCACCACTCTTCAAATGCCAATATGTGCAGGCCGGCCCACGGCTGGTGGATCTGGGGTGAAGATGAAGGTGCACGCCTCTGTGACAGACCTGCAGCGGAGCGTGCACACACCTGTCGCACACTGTCATGGAGATGGCCTGCAGCATCATAGACGAATGTGCGAAAACACAGGCCCCGACAGAGTAGGGCATGTGACATCCAGATCGAGCATGGGGTCATGTCGGTGCTCGGCCAGCTCACTACATACTGGGCTCAGAGAGGGTGTAACGGAACCGGGGGAGCAGCACAAGCGCTCCTCTCTGCCCGCTCCTCACCCCGGCCGCCCATCTCACGTCAGCACGGCCTCTCCCCAAGGAGCTACTGGATACGCCTGTCATACTTCTACCCTGAAGCTGAGTCAGCAGACCTCTGGACCTCAACCCGTCACAGATGACTGCAGATACGTAATCCCCACGATGATTTCATCTGGGACTGGTTCTCGGTGGAGGCAGCCTGGGTTAACAAGCGATCGTGGTAACAAATATGAGAGCGTAGGTCTGATTCAGTGGCAGGTAGCGAGGGCGGCAGTGGCGACGGTCAGCTCATGTGACTGGAGGAGAAAGTCCAATCCCACCGCCAGTCTGACACATTCTTCCCATCATCCCTTACAAGGGCTGCGCTGGGGCTCCATTGCATGAGGTGATGGCACAGTAGACACTCACTAAAGAACGTGTGACCGCAAAACCCACAGCCTGTCCCGCCTGTATCTGGATCTGGCCTATTCCCTCAGGTGTGGCGATTCACCTGACCACAGACAGAATCTCTGCAAGGGCACAGGAGGGCCAGCACTCCCCTATGCTCAAGGATAGGATTTATATTAAGAAGGGGCGATAAGAGAGGCCACGATCCAACCTTTAGCCAATGGCATGCTTTGAATCAGTGAATGACAGGGGAGGGGGCACTCTGCTGGCCAATCAGCTTTCAGCTGGGGCCAGTGCCCCTGTGGCCAAGCCTTTGAACACACCCCTGGCTGGTCAAGCATAGAGTCCGAATCCCCAAAACCTAGTGGGGGGTATGTGTCTCTGTGAGAGTCTTCGGGGAGGGTGTGTATTTTAATCATTTCTAATCCACATCGGCCGAGCCACTCAGTACAGTCCCGTCACGCCTCACCTCGCGCGCTTCGCTTCTCCGCCTCTCCTCCATCTCCCACCCCCTCAGTACAAGAGCTTGTAGCCCATTGATGGCGGCGCCCGCTGTTTGAAGCGGCCTATCTGCATGCGGCGCCTACTCGCGGACCGAGCCCGACGCTCAGTGACGGAGGCCTTAATGAATCCCCGGAATTATGTAGGACAAGCAGCAGAGGAAAAGGAGATGGATCGGAACGGATAAGCACTGGGCCGCCGGCTGGCGAGGAGCTCCATTTCCGTCCCGCTTAATATTTAACCCGCCGCTGTTCCCCCGGTCCGTCGGCCAATCAGCCGGCCCTAATGCTTATCGGCCCTGGCTTGATAGAAACATATTTCGCTCCTCTCAGCAGGAAAAAAAGCCCTCAGTAATAAAGAGGTCGCTTTCCCGCATTACAGGCAGGAAGACAATGTTTTATTCCCATGCTGCTTATTTTAGCCCCTCCTGTCAGGGCTGTTAACCCCTTGCTTTCCGGCTTCGTCTGGGCGGCATATCAGGATTTTGTAACCTTGGAAATACCAGGAAAATCTGGGAATAGTGTAATTACATGAACTCAGGAAGAAGAATGGGGCACCACTCAAGAAGTAACTTTTGGGCTCCCCTAGTGTAGTGACTGTTTGCGGCAATCCACACAAATGCATGGTTTGGGTGGTGGTATACAACCCTGCTATGTCACATTAAGCTTTTAAGTTGTAATCACTGGTGGTAGTTTCTCTACACTTGGTTGCACCAGCAGTAATACAATCATACAAATATGTAAAACTGTAATTGATATTTAAGCAGCTAAATAAAGATTTTGATTGAACAGGAACTGCAGTTGGTAGAACCATGGCAGATCTGGCTACAGCAATTAGCTCGGAACAGAGGAACAGTCACTTTGTCACCTGGACAGCTGCTCTAGGCACGGCCCGAAATAAGCCTGCCACCTCCGCCTGGGACGTTCATTGATGAACACATGCCAATAGAGCCACCTGCCAGGGTGCGGGTCCAGTTTGTGTCCGACCGGAGCCCTGGGCTCCTTCTGACATTGTGCTCCAACCTGAGACTGGGCACCAGGCAGCCCCTGGTCTCTGCCAATAGCCGACCCGTGCTTTAATCAGGCCTCTCTGAATCCACACCGGCCTCCAGGCCGCCCGGTTTTCTCGCACGACAAGCAGCAAGCGTAAATAAGTAACATCCCCGAAGCAGTGAGCAGTGGTATCTTGGACAGCGACACCTGGAAGCACCTGGCCACCCTTAGAGCTCTGCCCCAGGTCAGTTATGGGTGCAGGTGTGCCGCTCTACCTGTAGGGCATTATTCTTGTTCTTTTTACAGTCCTCGACAGACTGATCAGTGTTTACTGCATCGCCTGCTGCATCTATGGAGCCCAAAAGACACTGACTGGTGTTAAAATGAATTTAATCTTGCTTCCCAAGCAAATTCCTTTATGCAGCACCATCGTTTTCCTGGCACCAAACTTAATTTATTCATCTTATTAGAACCTGTTCCTATTTCTTCAAGCAGAAAATAGTGTCTCCTTGCCCCCGAGAATGTATGAATAAACATTCCTGGGAGATACAGTCTAGCCGAGGGTTTGCCAGTGTGTGCAGACTCTCACAGGTGTCTGTCTTGGGCTGTGATTTTCTCATTAAAGAGGGAACTTCATCGTGAATCCATCCCCCGTGCCTCTAATTGATGTTATTCTCATCTGAACACTATTTCAAATTTCACAGAACGTTGTCGGAATAATGACAGAGTCGCCTGTGTCCTGTAATGGCTTTTTCTCAATTCACTCTTTTCAAACGCAAGCCTGCCGTCTGCACTGGCCCCTTCCTGAGGTCCTCGCAAGATATAGAGGTGAATC
This sequence comes from Petrocephalus zakoni, assembly GCA_026774425.1. Lineage (NCBI taxonomy): Eukaryota > Metazoa > Chordata > Actinopteri > Osteoglossiformes > Mormyridae > Petrocephalus > Petrocephalus zakoni. The sequence continues at coordinate 18,163,573 of JAODKN010000008.1, read as the reverse complement.
CAGTAAAACCTGCAGTATGAAAGTTTTGCCCGGAGCTAGGAGACATGGACACCTAGACGCTGCGGTATCTTCAGGCCCGATACCTGACGTCTAGCTAACCAGCTAGCTAGCTACAATCTTCTGACGCTCTTCGTTAGCTGACTGAGTGACTCTTGGGCCAGAAACGCCAAACCTGCCCCCGGGTAAACAGTGACGTACGACTCAGAGCGTCCCATCCATGTGCCCCCCTGCCCTCCCCCAACAGTTTGGAAAAGTGGGTGTTCACTTTCAGGTATACTAAATATAATACAGTAAATAAAAGAGCTCCATTTGGGCTTTGATACTCAATATAACAAAGGCAATTACCCGTAGAAGGGTATTCACAGGAAGTCAGGCTGTGCTCAGCTGGTGGGACTGGTGGCGGCAATCAAGGGCACCCCCCCCTCATACCACCTGGGCTCCTGTCCCCCTATGTCCTGTCTGCATTTTTCTAGAAATAAAATTATTAGTTGTTATAATGAAAGCTATCCTCATGGTGTACCTTCAAAATACCATAAGCAATAGAATACATAGAAGGGATACAATTTAGAATATTGGCCAAAATCATTCCGCCTAGCCTATTTCCTGAGCTATTGTCCGGAATGTAAACCACTGCGGCTTTAACTCGGCGACTGTACAGCACAGCTATCCGTAGACACTCGAGTACTGGGGCTGAAGACAGCAGTAAAAGCAGTAAAAATTTGACAGCAGGCTGTAGGACCCACTGCACCAAAGTATATTTCTTTATAATACTTAGTGAAGAGTCCCGGCTCTTGTCACCGTGCCGTAGCCACTACATCCCGCCAGGCTCCAGGAATTGGGAGTTTCCGCTGCATTCCACCCTGAAGCTGGCCGATAGTCGGGGGACTGGGGCGTGTCAGCTGTCATTCTGGGACAGCTGGGCGTTTCTACACGCTTTGGGGACGTTCCCCCAATGTGTTCAGCTTATTCAACAAACTGCCTGAACATACTGGTCAGAAAAAGTATTGCTGGAGAAACGTGTGCAGCTGACACATATTATAAGTACTCTATTCAAGACTATAGGTTTTAAAGTCACTGTTGCCTCTGGGACCAGGGTTCGAGTCTCCGTCATGGCTCCATATGTGGAGTTTGCATGTTCTCCCCGGGGTGTTGTGGGGTTTCCTCCGGGTTCTCCCATTTCGCTACACAATACAAAAACACGCTAAGGTAAACTGGAGTTAGGTATAAATGCCCTGCAAGGAGCTGGCACCCCGTGCTTGGTTATTCCCTGCCTTGTGCCCGCAGCTTCCGGGATAGACTCCAGACCTCTTGGGTCGTTGCGTGGGACAAGCAGGCATGGATGGAAAATGGATGGATAGATAAATGGAAGGTTCTAAAGTAAAAAATTATGCATTTTGTTAAGGTCTCAAGACACAAAACACAAAAGAAATAAAAGTAGCCCAGCCAGATGATGTTTTTCAGCAATTTTCTTTAGAGAAATAGCATTTTCTGCTGGCAGCGTTCCTGCCATCTGTGTGCATGGAACGCCGCACCCGGTGCACCCTGCATGCGGAGCGAGCGCGGAATCGGCCCGCCTGACAGCCAGCCCCGTGCTTTCAGCAGGACGAGAGGGAGACGCCGGGATACCGTGCCCCGTGCATGCGGAGCGAGCGCGGAAGCGGCCTGCCGACAGCCAGCCCCGTGCTTTCAGCAGGACGAGAGGGAGACGCCGGGATACCGCGCCCCTTGCATGCCAAGTGTAGCCCGAGCCTCCAGAAAGCAGAGAGGTGCGGGGGAGGGAGGCTTCGAAAGGGCAGCCGCTGCCAAACACCCCCCACCAGGCTGGTGGCCCTGTCAGCATCTCATTACGACTTCTTAGTTCAGCGTTATGTTACGGTACCTACAACCTCTGCAGATGGTCTATGAGTCTGCATATGTGAATATATATGCATATAAATATTTATACATATGTACATATTTATGTGTACACAGATGCACCTACAGGTACCCACGGGCAACCTGCTGTTGGTCAGAAATCCAGAACCCCCCCCCCCACCACCACCTTCACCGTGTCACGTTTCACGAATGCCATGTATATAAATATGTCGAATAATGGATGGACAAGTTCGCTCCAAATGATTGACAGAAATCTCATTTAAAAACAATACCCACCTGTCAGATCACCATATGTTTAGGGAATTTTTTTAAAAACAATCAAGGCCAATCCCATTTTAAAAAGAGTGATTTGAGTCAGATATATTAAGCAATTCAGGTGTGGTTTTAACCAAATCAGTCAAATAAATCTAAACCACACAATTCTGGTTACGTGTGTATTTCTGGAGTAAATAATTACATAAATGCATAGGTTTTACTATTCATTATTAGCCTGGGACAGA
>JAODKN010000008.1:18096618-18111486 GCA_026774425.1 Petrocephalus zakoni | reverse complement strand
AGCTGGCGTCCTCCCAAATGTTTCGCCTGTCATCTGAAGCCCTGGTGATTACTGCGCATGCGCCATAAGATCGCGAGGAGAGTGATGTAAATTAGGGATGGTCCAATCCACACTTTTCCAGTTCCAATCTGATTCTGATACACAACTACAGATACAGACTGCGATACAAGAGCTCCTTTTACTTTAATATCATCATTAAAGGTGCACCGATCCCACTTTTTCCAAAGATGATATGATCCCAATACCTGAAGAGAGGGTATTAGCCAATGAGTACCAATCTAAGACCAGAGGTCTTTTCTTAAACCAATAAATACAACTGAAAAAATGTATGCCAAAAAACCTTTGTTAATTAGGCTACTAGAAACATACATGGTTTGTACATCTTGTTTTAAGCGGTTGAGGAACGCAGCTTAAATTACATATCTTTCATGACAGTACACACAAGTGGCGAGTGCTGAAAATGCCACACAAGTTTTCTCCCACTGGCAACAGGATAGCAGCCCCTTGTGTATTACAAGCTGTAGCGTGCAAAACAGCCCAAACTAGCTACTGCCAAATCATCCATTGCTTTTTTTTCCCCATACTACACATTGTCTTGCACAATTGCGTGCACTTTGTTAAGTGGAATTGTCCACTAAACGCTACTTCCACCACGCAAAAGTTTGCTTTTACATTGCATATAAGATCGGAAAATGCTGTGCTATTAGTTGGTGCGTCTGCGGCAAAGAGTCTGCACATGACATCACAGCTGGCAGAAGTCATGGCCTTCAAACCCATGGAATGGCAAATCAGTCACGAATGGCCGATAACCGATCCGTCTAATAGGTATGGATCGGTGCCGATACTGACCCGAATATCGTAGTATACCTCTAATGTAAATGACACGTACTACTTTTTAAGCCTTTGCTTTTTTTCATTGACAGCTTCCCACTTAGCAGAGATGCCGATTGTGACTAGACATAAATGTAGATCTTTTATACTGCTATTAATATGGCTCAAAAAACAAGCAACCCGTTCACACAAAAAATGGTGTTCAACCAAATTTCCTAAGTCCAATCTGTTCTCTAACAGAGTATACTGGATAGCCACTGTGTCAGTTTGACTGTCCTCACTTTCCTCCACACATACAAGCCCCTCTGGTTGACTAAACACTTACAGCCGGGGTATGATGTTCCCAGCATACTGAACCAGCTCATACAGATCAGCCACCTTGCGACCCTTGGCAAACTCATCTGTCAGGTAGACTTCCAGATAGTGCAGCTCATCAGAGATGGCCATGTCTGAGCATAGAGTTAGGGTCTGAAATCCAGAGTCAGATGAAAGACAGCAAACATAATCCCAGTAATTATAGTCTTTGTGGTACCTCCATCTTCTATGGAAAAACACAGCGGTTAGCCAGTATTTACAGAACAATGAAAGGATACAGAGCTCGTAGTAGCTTTTTGGCGAGAGCATGGAGGTCCTAAGCTCCCCCAGCATGTTGGAGGCATGCTTGAGGGCATCCATCAACTTGTTCTTGTCCTACATAAAATGGAGGAGAAACCACAGCAAAAATAAACCAAGTAATATTCAACACCATGACAGTTTCATATTAGTTTAAACTGTTACTTAACAACAGTGGCATGCTTCCTAAGGCCTAAACTCAATAGTATAGAGTTTCCCCTACAAAGACAATGTACTACCTGGCTGAGAGCAAGCCAAGATCTAAAATGACTTTTATACCTTACTTGTGTTCAGCGTTTACCAATTAAAATAGAAAAATATTTATAGCAGGAAATCACAATCACAAAATACTTTAAGTAACATAAGACTCTGCATCCCCTTGGTCACTCTTCCTCTCCTTGGCCATGATAGCACTTCTGCTATACCTCTACTTTATCTTCTATACCCACTAATCCATGGGGGTCTGGAGCCTGTCCTTGAAGATACTACAGCAAGGCAGAGAGTAACCCAGGATGGGGCAGGAACCCATTGCAGGGCACATTCATGTTCACATCTATGGACAATTTGGTAACTGTGAAAATTCACCTAAGCATGTTTTTGAATGGTGGGGAGGAAACCTCACGACAACACAGGGCGAACATGCACACTCCACAATCGGAGCTGAGCAGAGACTCAAACCCTGATCCAAAGGCAACCACGGTGCAACTATGCCACCCCCATGCCTATTAAACGTTTCATATTAAAATTACAGAAAATCATTACCAGACAGCGTTTCATTTGGAAGGACTGGACCTTGACGGCTTGAATGGCTTCATCAAGCAGCTTCTCCTGCTCATCTTGGGGTGACTGCTGTGTGGTTGGCTGGAAGACAGGCCACCAAGTGCTCAGTGATAATACCTGGAAGTACTGTACCTCCACATATCTGCATTTATATCAAGCACACATCTCCAGAACACTTAACACTAGTTTTAAGACATTGACTATCTGCAAACATTTCCATCAATAATTTGAAAATTTTCTTCTTAAAAAAAACAAGACAGAAATCTTAACGCACTAATTGAGAATTAGCGTACAACTAATTTTTGACAATACCAAGAGATTGTTTTAGTCCTAAATCTTGAAGTCTTAAAGCATTATGTAGAGAAATATTCTATTTAAACAGCATTAGATTAAATTGGATAGTATATTCAAGAAATTAAATTGTATTTATACTCTGAAGAAACAAACTAGAGTTTAATGACAATCCCTTCATATATATGTGAAAATTGATCAAAATTGAGCTTCACATAAAATAAAAGTAAAACAAAGCAGGAGACAAATTTTCACTACTAACCTAAATATTGTACCACATAATAAATATAAACAGCATGGTAAAAACATTTATACGTGCTGATCTAATAATGGGATACATTTACAAAAAGAGGTCAGTGAAAACGTTCAGCATCAGTCAATAGAATATATATATACATATACATCACACACATCACACACACACACATATTCTGTTGATAACTGTGATTCTCAATCGTATGAAGCAAATTCCCGGTGAAAATGATCCAAAGCTACTTAAGCTACACTTCAAACGTAAAACTAAAAACTAACGCGTTTGACAACGCTGAATTCTATAACTCAAAGTTAATATGATTGGCTATTCAGCCCAATTAAAATGAGTTACATTTCGTTAGCTCCAGTGTATCTGCCTAATGCCCGACACGAGAGCCTCGGAACCGGGCCGGGGACGTGAGGCACGGTGTATCTGCCTAATGCCCGACACGAGAGCCTCGGAACCGGGCCGGGGACGTGAGGCACGGTGTAGCGCTCGGCAGGGGAGCCTCGGAACCGGGCCGGGGCTGTCGGACAGCTAGCTATGTGGGACACAGAGGCCCGTGTAAGCAGCCCTATTACCCGGGGAGTCACGCCGTATGATACGCAGCCGGCCGGGCGACAGGCACCAGGGAAAATGTTTATTCCGCGGGAGAATGAGTGAGAATCCCGGCCGCAGCTAGGCCTCTGCGCCGCCCGGACCTGCGCGGACCCACCGCGGACCGGCCGCACGCAGCAGCCCTGCCGCAAAGGCAGCGCAGTACGCCCCGCTTTCATTGTACGACGGAAATATTCCGTGCATGCTAACCGTTAGCTACACTTACCATGGTTATTAATTATGCTTCAGGAAACACCGACAGATAGCCCCTCGCAGACGCGCCTCGTCATGTGACTACGCTGCAACGCCTCTTCCGCAGGACCGCCCTCATTGGCTAAGACATCAAATAACGGCCTCTCTTATTGGTCATTGGCAGTTTGATTGACGGCAAAAACGTTCAATGGGAATAACATGATTTTATAGTAGATTTGAGCAGCACAGTTTTGAGAAAGAGCGCCTTTGCGTTTATTGCGGGTTTTATTGCGCTTGCCAATGCTCTGGCTTTTGGTACTGTAATGTCAACTGGACCTTTTTCGCTTTTCAGAGCCGATATAACTAGTATGTAATCGATTTGTTTAGATGGTGTTCAAAACATTCTTAGTTCTTATGTTATCAAGATGTTATCGAAAGGTTGCGTTTTACGGATTTAACAGTTAATCGTTTAGGTTTATTACATCCGAATTGTTACTGCCGAGTGACGTGCATGATCCGTCTTTGCTCGGGGAATCCGCTCTGTTTCGTCACTTCTAACTTGACCAATCAGTGGCTGCGTGGGCGTGACATCTGCGAATTTTCCCGCGAAAAAACACTGCGGCATAAGGAGATTAATTGTGTTGTGCCGAGTTGTAAAACAGTTCCGCGATGGAAAAGGAGATGTTCCATAAGCTCGCGTCCAAAATGGGCATAAGGTCAGCGAGAATATTACGGTAAGCTGAGAGAAGTTTAGGTTTGTACCACATAAGGCATCGTGGTAAGATCATTATGGCTGACAGCGCTGGTGTTTGGCTTTCCTTGAGAGGTATTGCGCTTGCACTCACATGGCTGAATACCTAGTACGTGCTGCTAGTTAGTAGTTAGCTAGTTGTCGTGTTACTGCCATCTCTCTCCGTGTTTGACACGCAGCCGTGCTCCAGAAAGGGAGACGGGGGTGCGGCGCTGATTTAGGGGAATGCCATTTTCAGCTTCGCTTCTCACGGAGAGAGAGCTGCCCGTAACCCTGTTGCACGTTGCAGCCGAGCTGAGGAGTATTTCCGGCTGTCCCGGATCAGATGCACCGGCCTGGGAAACAGCACTGTCACCGGCACGGCTGTGATGTGTCTGGAGCTGGCAGCTACAACCATGAGGCATCCTCTGGACAGGGTAAGCCGGCCGGCCCCCACAGCACAGCCCCAGCGCACCTTCGCCTTCCTGCATCCGGCCGGCACGTCTTTAACTGGCAAATGGACCGCATCTGATCAATACTGCTATTATGTGTATGTGTTTTTCTTTCTTTCTTTAACAGGAGTATGTCGTCAAATTGTCAGGCCTGAACAAGAGCGCCTACCAGAGCAGTCTGAAGTCTATGGAGTGCATTCTGGGCCTGGAATCCCATTTGGGGCTGGGGGACCTGGCTGTGCAGTACGGCTGCATGCAGGCTGCCGGACCAGCTGGCCGGATCCTGCAGAGGTGAGCCGGGGCACGGGTCCCCCTGTGTCCGGGGGGTTCCCCGTGTCGGACCACCCTGCTGTTGTTGACCAGAGTAGCATGTAGCCAGTGGTATGGATTCGGCACTGCAGGAGGTGAGGAGCTTTTCCGGGCGGGAGTGAGTGTCTCCTCCTGTGGGTCGGGCATCGTGGCTTGGATATGGTTAGGGGGGAGTGTGTGGCTGTGGGTTAGCACCCCATGCCCGTCATTGGAAGGTTGTTGTGTCAAATCCCATGACTAACTGAGGGAATCGCAAGAAAGCCATGTAATGATTTTACCCAGTTAACAAATATTTCTTTTATTGATTTAAAAAAAAAAAAAAACTTTTTCTTTTTCTCAATGACCAACAATAATTATTTACAAACATTTGTCATGGAGTAAAATATAGTAACCTATTAAATCCTTTTATTAAAAATTAAAATAAGTTCATAACGAGTAGGACTTCCCCTGACCATTCCCTGGTGTTACTTGATTAGTTGGTTACCAGTAGGGGGGCAAGCCAAGTTATTGCATGTTCTGCTGTCTAAAAAATGCAATTACAGCAGCTTAATAATATGCTGTGTTCCATTTACCTCGGAGGTTGGAGTCAGAGCTGGGAATGACATCACACCCGCCTTCCAGTAAAGCAAGCCAGAATGCCATTTGGCAATATCAGGGACCTGTTTCAAAAAACCAGATTTCTTGCTTAGCCGGATAGCTTGTCAGATTTAAGGCACCCCAGATTAAATGGCCTTTATCTTCCTTCACTTACATTTAGCCCAGACTACCTTAAATCCGAGAAGTTATTTGGAACATGGAATTTTGTGTATAAAACGCTGCAGCAACATGCCCACAGATAGCGGTTGCACAGTATTCTGTGCACGACTGATTTAATGAGCCACAAATAAGACATGAATGCTAACAAACAGCAAATAAACTGCAGTTTTAACTGCACCCTTTATCAACAGAAGTTATCTGAATTTAAAGGTTGGGCTTATGTAGATTCCGCCGACTTTCCGATTTGGAACTTAGAATTTCCGAATCACGACCTCGATATCCATGATTTGGATCATTACATTTGCAGCCCATTTTATATGGTATATCATTGCATGCATTTTATAAGAGAGACCTTTATTGATTGTCGCGGGGGGAAATTTGTCCAGTAATGTCCAGAAAATAAATGAATAAAACAAGGGATATTGCAAGTAAAAAAAGGAAAGATGTAAATGAGAATCATAACGAAAATCATTAATGTGATCATTAAGTGGTACAATTGTGCACAACAATGTACCTCTGTGGTAAATGTGGTACACAATGGCTGTTGTGTAGATGGCATATGCACTGTCAATGTCCAGTCAGACTTCTGGTATCTTTAGAAGAGGCAGCATTGTGCTGTTGTATGGCAGTGACCCTTTACACTCATAGAAGAGTAGGAAGCAATTCCTTTGTACCTTTGGAAATGGAAAATAATGTATTGTTGTTATCATGCACTGCACCTTCTCAGATGGAGACTTGCCCTCCTTTCCGTGCTGTAGGTACAAAGCTAGTCTCCCCGAGGCCCAGCAGACCGACCTGGATTTATCCAAGCCGCTCTTCACTACTGCAGCCCTGCTCACAGCGTGCAGGTAACTGTCACGCTAGTGCTCTTTGCTACGGAGTCCCGGAAGGGGCATGGAAGGGAATTAAATTGATGGTTGGAATAAAATGATTGATTTTTGCGAGATCCCGCAAAACCTTTGCAAAATTTCATAATACTTTTCCATTCCTAATGATAACAGTGCTGTGTCTGTGTAAAGTTTATTTTGTACTAATAAGTATATACCTAAACAATACATACATGTTCAGTTAAGTGAGTTTAATTCTTAAAACAGTAGAGTTTAATATGCACCACATAACTTTCATATTAAGTGTTTTTATACACATTTATTAGTAATTGTACCGAGTCCATTCACTGCCAGTGCCTGTAAGCAGGACTGATGGACTGCTGAAAGTGCACACAAAACATTGAAGTATTAGTTAAAATTTGCCCATAAAGAAAGAAATCTGGAAAACCAAGATGGTTGCTTGCAGCCATCAAACTGAATATAAAGAATTTTATTGTGGTGTCAGAGTTTTGAACTCTAACTCGTTTCCTATGATTATTTCAGTATACATCCACATATTCCCCACGTACATCACCAAGGCACAACACCAGGCTGGTAGCCGATACTCAAAAGTGGTTTCAGGTTAAAACCTTAGCTATGACACTGCGGTTAGCTAAATGTCTGTATCATTCAGGTTTATACTTATTAGTCCATTTATTCTGTCTTCTGTACTTAAATCGACAAAAAAGTACAGTTATTAGTAACGGAAAAGTACTGAGAGATCACGTAAAGGTCCATGTCTCTTTCGAGGATCCGTAGCTTCCTAACCAACTCCCTGTTTCAGCATAATTAATTCCTGGGCTGATGTAATTAAGTGTCCTCTATGGTGTTGGCACGTGTGGCCGGTCGCCTTGGTTGTAAAGAGGAAATATCCTCACATAGGTTGGTTTGCTGACAGGTGGTGTCCTTCGTCTTCCTCCCAAACAGGTGCATGAAGATCAAAGTGGACAGGAAGTTGGCGACCTCTTCTGGAACTAAGAAGGGGATGCTAGACCGACTCTGTGTCCAGCTCCAAAAATTTGGCCAGGAAATTTGCAGTAAGTTAATCCATTTGTGCAGGAATGGCGTCAGGAATGTGGAGTGTTAATAGAAGCAGACGCAGGGCGTAGCATTGGTAGGGACCAGATCCTTGGATTGTAGGGGACCAATAAGGTGATGCTGAGTTTTACTTTTAACCAAAAGCAGTGTAAATGCTAGTTGTCAGAAACGTAAATCAAAAGCTCAGTTTGTCAGCTATATTCGATTTTAATCTATGTACGAAATTAGCTGTCTGTCCACAGTGAGGATAGATTCAGGTCATAGGTTGCTCAGTGGTTGTCATGACTACGTCCCCCATGAGTTCACTGGGTTTCATTCTGTGAGCTTCATTCCCCAACTTGGTTTAATATTGAAATGGATTAAGGATGGATGAATGGTATTGGCGACCGCAGACTTCATCTTCTTTCGGTGTAAATAGCATAGGTCGATGTTTCTCCCCGGGGACCCAGAAGACGGGAGCAAAAAAACGTGGACCATCTCGGGGGCTCAGGGGACCAGGTTGAGAAACACTGGCACAGATTGCTGATGTTCATTCACGCCCCCTACAGGTGAGATGAAAACAGGGACAGCAGCTGAAAAAGACCAGTCCAAAACGGCAAAGAAAAGACAAAAGACACTTCTGGAGGTTATTGAACAGAGAGAAGAAGGTAAGAGAATTGGCAGGATGCCCCGCTGTGTGGGTATGAACCCGGGAGGGACGGGAGGCCGTGCAGTCCCCAATATTTCCTTTGGCCTCATCCGTCCCTCCAAGCTGCCCTCCCTAGTCTCAGACTCCCTCCTACACCGCGGTATTTTATGACTTATCAGCGGAGTAAGACTTGCATGCTGTGTGTTGAGATCGTCTGTGTCTCTGTTGTAATGAAGATCCAGAAGAGTAAAGCTTACGGTTTAAGTACTTTGAGCTGAGAGGAACTTTGTTCCACAGTCAGACTCTGGTGCCGGATCCTTCCAGCTCTACACAGGGTTAAAAATGAAAACAAAACTGCACTTCTGTTTGCTGTGACTCACTCACCACATCTGCGCTGTGCAAGGAGGTATCAGCTGTCACTCAAGTATGCCCCTCCACCCCCCTACCCCCAGAGCTCGAGGAGGAACTGCTAAAATCTCCCAAGCAACACAAGGCTGACTCACAGGAGCCCACGAAACAGAATTATGAAGAATGGAAGAAGAGCGTCTTGGAGAACGCCTTGAAGGCCACAAAGGGGGACTCATAAATGCTAAAGTTGGCTAGCGGTGGCCTAAAGTCCGCTTGGTGTTTACGGAGCTGCGGGGTTTGACCTTTCTGAAGTTTCCCAGAACTCTCCGTTCATATTCAGCTGCAGTATGGCCACCCATGCACTTATGTACCGGTGGAGAGGACGCAGGGTAATGAATGGAACAGTGTCGTCGAAAGGTTTGATGCGTTGGCGTTACTTACCCAGGTCTTTGGAAAGACGTCTCAGGCCTTTTGTTTTTAGGGCTTGTGCGAAGCGACTCCATTCTAACGATTATAAAGCGTTTTATGTCTTTGCGTGGTCGCTTTTACTTAAGCTTTTTAATTATGGTCTTTACAATTTATGAATTCACCGTCATTTCTCACATCTACGGAGAGTTTGATTGAATAAAACGTGCAGTTTGTCAGTGGAGACTTCCTGTGTGTGTGTGGGTTTGCGTAGATTAAAAGTGAGCACCAAAATGTCCCCAAAGTGCAAAGTGTGGTAAAACATGAAATTTCCCTACTCTTAGGGACGTCTTTTCAGGTCCCCGTTTGGAAAACCTCAGTTTCATAAAAATCTGTGAATGGAATCAAAAAAGTAAAAGTGTCACAAGTCTTGTATTTTGTTTGGTTACTTATGGTTAAGGTGATTGGGATTAGGGTTTTCCCATAGAAACGAATGGAAGGTCCCAATTTAGACAGGTATGCTGAGACTTTGGGGGGGGGGGGGGGTTGCACCACCTCAAGGGCGCTATACATTTAGATGCATTAGAAGTGAAGAATTCAGCATCAGTTGATGGTTAATTATGGACTGAGCTCAGAGTGGGAGGTGTGGCAGGTCAGCGGACAGAACTCCTGTCTCTTTGCTGTAGGGTTGGGGATTTGAATCCTGTGTGTGTGTGTGTGTGTGTGTGTGTGTGTGTGTTCAAGTGGGCAGATGAGTATGATAGCCATGTGAGGTTTCAGTTGGAGCATTTTCTAAAACCCGGTTTGAGAAGACTGTTTTAGCAGACACACTCATTTTCAGGTTGACTCGGTAGCACTGAAGGCCGGTTAGGTAATACAACATTGACATGGGTTGCAGCACAAACTGTTGGAGGTAAAAGATGGGTCTATAACTAGCCAATCTGAAAAATGTTTGCTATATTATCTTTGGACAGATGGTGATGTGTATAAAATAGGTAGTCATACTTAGGAGCAAATTATTATCCTGAGTCACTGCTTGCAGAAGTACTGCGATGTTTCACTGGAGATGCATGCATTTAAATGTACTCATTTCAAATAGAAGCAGCAGAATACTTTTCCTCATAAATTCCAAAGTCTGTATTATTCAAATCATTGTGACATCATCAAAGCTATGTAGGACTGTGCCTATGTGCCTGGTAATGGATATCACTGATCTGAATTCACTCCAGTGAATATGTTATATGTATTATAACATATATTGTAATATGTTAATGGTAGCAATATAATCGTGTGAGGTCTATAAATTGCTTGCGCAAGTGTTACTGGCCTGTTATTCTGTGTGCGATTAGTTCTCTACACATTCTAAGATGGCAGATATGCAAATTGCATCCTGGGAGTGCTAATTACTTTATGAACAAAAGTATTGGGAAACGCCTCTTAGTCATTGAATTCAAGTGTTATATTCAGACCCATTACCATCAGTGTATAAAACTAAGCACCTAGTCATACTGTCAGGCTTATTACCATTTGTGAAAGAATGGGTCATAGGATCTTATGTGGAAGGAAAATTTAAAGTAATGGTAGGTCAGGGTTGGGAGGCATTGTGGGATTCTTATGTCTCAGCAATAAGTCCGTTTGTGAAATTTCTTCCCTGCTAGATATTCCACAGTCAGCTGTAAGTGTTCTTCTGGATCAATGGGCAAAAATTCCCTGGGCGCACTAAAATCTTGTGGAAAGCTTTTGCAGAAGACTGTTGGCTATTATAGCTGCAAAGGGGGACCAACTCCATATTGATGCCTATGGATTTAGATTAGAAGGTCATAAAAGTTCCTGAAGGTGAATTGGCCGGGTTTCCCAATACTTTTATCTATATAGTGTATTTTGAGTGAAGTATGCTGAATAGACAGAAATTTTGGAGTCCGCGTGCCTTAGGACTGTCACATGCAGGTGATGATGGCGTGCCTTAGGACTGTCACATACGGGCGACGACGGCGTGCCTTAGGACTGTCACATACGGGCGACGACGGCGTGCCTTAGGACTGTCACATACGGGCGACGACGGCGTGCCTTAGGACTGTCACATACGGGTGACGATGGCGTGCCTTAGGACTGTCACATAATGCATACATCACCCCTCAAAAAGAAAAGGAAAAAAAAATATTGCATCATAAGAAATAAACATCAAATATTTTTATTTTGGACTGTGAGTTTCCTTAATATTGCACATTTAAATATGTTTTCTCCTTGTATGTATTCTTTATCTAAAGAAAAAAATCTCAGCCCTTCATATAGGTGATCCCAGCCACACCTAGCTAACTCTTGTTTTATAATATGACGTCACATTGTACCTGGTAGTGGGTTTTTCTGCTGGTGGCACTGTCGTGCCTTTGTGTCATCTTTCTCCGGGTAATCACTGCAAGCAAGCCATTTCTATTTGCAAACACAAATCCACATGCAATCCCCACCCCACCCTGAAATCAAACTGAAGAATTTTGATTCACTGCTTGCATTACCAGAGGACTGGTCAGAAATTTCCCACAAAAAGTGATAGCACCCCATACCGATCATTAAGCCATACCGAAGGGACACACTGCAATCCAATGGGGCTGCTAGGGATTCTGGGCCCGCAACCGAGACCAATTATGCTCCAATTTTCTAAGAACCATCCTAACCCCCCCCCCCCCCACACACACACACACAGACACACACAGGCATGTACACAGAGCCTCTGCTGTAATCAAGCTTCTCCAAAGTAGGTTACGCTACATTAAAGTGACCTTCACAGAAGGGAAGAGAGGGAGGCGAATGCACATTTAAACCTAACTGTGACCTTGTTAAGGGCAATTCCAATGAATTCCTCTGTTAAAAACACTACTGTGTCAAAAATATCAGAGCTATCAAAATAAATTCCATCTCTATGAAAACACACATACCTGTGCAAAATGGAGGAAGAAAATTAACATCAAGGTATGTCTGAATTCACGGCAGCGCGTGGCATTACAAATTAATTTAAATTACACACTTTAAATTTAATATCAATAGGCTACACAAAAACACCCTGTATGAGAAAAGAAATAGCAGTGCGCTCAGTTTCATGTGCGGATATATACGGTGAGCTGAAAATAACCTGTTATTTACGTTTTTACATCAAAATTTGTAGTAAGGTTGTAAACTTGGGAAAAATGTACAGTGTCGTTGTGTCTGGTGGCGCGTGCTGCTGGGCGCGCGGCGGCGCTACGGCGGCTGCGCACATCGGAGGCTCTGCATCCTCTTAAGCCGATTGGCAGCGGCCACCGCGTAGAAATGTTTCTGCAAAAAATAATCATCATAAAAATACATTGGGATAGTTCGTTTCACTTAGCTAACGAGATCCATTTACTTATGATGCTTTGGGACGGAGGGCAATTCTGTCACGCATTAAATTAAGCACACAGGCCTATTTATAGAAAAGATAAACACTGTCCCGAAACCTATATATGTCCTAAGTACAGCATGTTTGTTCCCCCTAAAATGATTAACACCCATACACGAGGCAGACGCTTTCCTCGTGATTAAGAACAGCTTAATTAATATATTAGCTTTAACCTCTTAAAGTACATATTATGGATTTACGAATAGACAGAATAGCATACATTCAACATTTTTACCACTTATGGTTAATTACCTAACAAAAGCAGAGAATCACTTAATATTTATGGACGGGCACTGAGTGTACATAATGTGCCTGGCTGCACAACTGGCATTTGCAAAACAACCATCTTCCTTACCATATATTATTTGCGCAGTTATTTAATTACATTTTGTTACTGTTCATTGTATTTAAATAGGCTCAGCTATTGTCTGCTTTAAGTTCCGTTATTTCCCTCGTATTCATCAGTGCATTTCTCCATTCCGTGCTGTGTATAATACGCGCTCTTCACCTTCCACTGCCGGTGGGCGGCCAGGTAGCGCTGCAGGTGCAGGTGGGATTTCAGGCGCACCCTCCTCATCCTCGCCTTCTCCTCCAGGTTGTTTAGCCAGCTGTGCTTCATGCAGCCCGAGGCACTGAGGCGCCCGCTGTGTCGGGGGGGCAGCACACGGGGGCGGACCGTCAGCACACAAGCCGCTATTAATGCGCTTTTACGCGCGCTGTCAGATCGCGTCTTACCCGATCGGTCACACTTCCAGCTGCGGGGAAAAGAAAATAGGACGACGCGGCTTCCCACGTTTACAGCATGTGGACTGTAGTCCGCTCAGTAACGTTGTTCTCCGTTATTCAAGCCTTATTCGAAATGCAGAATGCGGAATCGAAAGCGAGGATTGTGAAGTGCGCCATGTATTCTCTCTAAAACACACAGGGCAAGGAAAGAAGCCACACTGTTGATATCAGCGATAATAATAATATAGGAGCCCTTTGTGGATAAGATTGGCCACCCCTGCTGGTGATGATTTGGTTTTACGTACAACCCCTAATGACCTGTTTCAGGAGAGGTCTGACATTCACGTCAGTCGCAATTTGTTCATTGAGACAGTCAACGCCGGTTGAGTACCAAGGTTTATCAGAATCATTTGTGACATAGAAAAATGGCATTTTATTGCCCCTTCAGTGGAGTGCCATTTCCAATCTAACAGAAACAATTCATTCGGGGTAGAATGTAAAACATAAAATTGGAGGTTTTGCAGGATGGTGTTAGCGGTCACTGTTGCATGTTTATACATGATCAATATGACCTGTGGTGTGGCTCACATACTGCTAGGGCATGAAAAACTAATGACGGTTTCAGACAATGGGAATTGTAAGGGACAGACGATGTTCCCTCTGGATTTTAGAATAAAAATTCGTCACAACCTGGCAAGAGCTTAAAAACAGGGTATGCAAGTCATTCACGCATTCCTTTCGTTGGCTCTAACATCAACACCCCAGTGCGGCATCCGGGGATGGGCGGCCCGCCCCCTGCGTCTGACTCACACAGGACGCACTTAAACAGCCCCCATACGTCACAGAACCCCCCCAGTCGTGAATTGCATGGTATTAGACAAATGTTTGCAACCCACGGAGAAGGTAGAGGAAATAAAAACAGGGGGGCCTGCTTGCGTTGATTCTGGCAGCACACAGCTCTGGCTTCTCGATTGGTTAGTCACGGGGGGTGGGGCCAGGAGTGGGGGGGAGCAAACATCTGTCACCCCAAGCAGTACTGACTCATCCTACAATGCTACAAAATCCTATTGCACTGCCCCTATTCTCCCAGTGGCACTTACAAATGACAAAACTACGCAGGAGACAGCCACATATTTAACGAGTCTATTCCCGAAGGCGCACCCTTTGATCTGCTTCAACTTCTCCAGATAATCCAGGAGATAGAGCACAAAGGCTTCCACATAAACGAGAACCCAGCTCTCTGGAGAAGCCCGCTGCTTCTCCGAAAGCAGGAAGGCAATTTTTTGCTTTCTGGAAAGAACTGAATCAGAATTCTGATGTAACGGATTCGAGTGGGGTCAAGTCTCTCTTACGGGCTAGTCTGATTGGCATCTCTTGAATTTTTTTTTATATTTATTTTTATTTTTTTTTTTTGCAGATGCTACTGTCAGTGAATTCCACAGAATGTTTACATTTTTACAGGGCTTGCATAGAAATTGTAATTCCCTGATTATACCTATAAATTTGACAGGGCTGTAGAGGGCCTCGATCCAACTATTATGAAACAAAATACATTAAAATTAGGGCTGTCAAAATTGACGCGTTAACGCGGATTAATCCAGCGTCGCGATTAATCTGATTAAATATATTAACGCATTTACCC
>JAODKN010000008.1:18071181-18089570 GCA_026774425.1 Petrocephalus zakoni | reverse complement strand
TTGTGCCCTCGGGTGGCTCCCCTCCACAATTCTTTCCGGCCCACCTCCCTAAAAAACCACTCCCTCCCCCTTCCCGCGGGGGGGGGCGGGGGGGGGGGGGGGGGGGGCGCAGGGGAGCGGCTCTGGTCTGGCATGCCCCCCCCACCCCACAATGTGTGCTTTTAGGACCACTTCAATTTCCCAAAGAAAACTGCCGTTGGGATTTCGAGGGAGAAATTACAGATGCTGCAATTCCCCTCATTCAGGATCCAGGAGAATGTGGGATTACAGGCCAGAATGAAACTGGGGGGGGCTCTGATAACTGTGTAGGAAACCGAATACCATATAGCGTGTAAATACACAAACACAAAAATGCAATATAAAAATACTAAACAAGTATGTATACTGTATATACATGTAGCACACTATATATGCATTCGTACATATATTCTTATCCTGTATATACTTATACTGTATAAAGATAGTTATAGTTATATTTAATTTCATAACAGGCATCCAATAGCGCATACAAAACAACAAAGTGTTTAAAAAAATTATAGAATTAGTATTACTGAAAATATGAAGCCTAAAAATCAAAGAAAAGGAGAAACAGGCAGATGCCTTCTGTGCAAAGTTACATCATTCAGGAGACGTGCGTGAAAATGATCTGTGGCAGGCAGACGAGGTGCTGAAAGTGTTCGTCCGTCCCCAAGTCGGGGGCTGGCCATGCTTGTTTTTGTGTGAATCTTATCCCAGCTACATGTCCGCCCGTCCCTGCTGCGCACTGCGAGGCGATTATTAGCGTGGAGCGAGGTGCTCTATTACAGGCACGCTCGTCCCAGTCTCCCGCCTCTGCCGCTGATGTAATTAATGATGAGCCTGGCGGGGGACCGATTACACTCACCCTCCCAAGACTTCAGTGGTCTTGACGGCATAATAGGTGGCCATGGGCACCTGCTTGGCGCTGACAATGCGATGCTCAAACGGGGCCGGCTGTGGGGGGCAGTCGTCTGGAAACGGAACATGACAGAACAATTGATCCGGCTGGTCGTCGCCATGCTCGTTGCTATGGATACGGGCCCGACCTAAATTAACGGCGATGGCTGGTGAAGTTTCGCAGAAAAAAAGGCATTTAACTTGCCAATGATAAGATGTGATTCTGGAAACTTCCTCTTCGCAGCATCCGTCGCTGGCCCTGAGACCTCAGGATTCCTCTCTGAAACGTCTGGCTGTGTCACCATGGTGACGGCCGGGGCCAGCGGGGCTGGGGGGGCCTGGTCAGTCTGGGAAGGGCTCGGGATGACTGCTGGCTTGGGCTCAGTGCCGGTGCGGTCCCCCCCGCTGACTGCCGGCATCTCCGAAGTGGCGAGGTCCTCCACGGGGCTTGCGGATTCGGCTACAGGGCTTTGGGGCGACTCCTGCTGCCCCTGTAATGGGGCTGAAAACTCACGCCTGCACTCGGCAGCCACTGCCGGCCCTGGAACTGGCTTCTCCAGGATGTCTAAGCTGGGAATGTCCTGGCCAACCTCACTAGAGACAAAGGACGCAGTGAAAATGATCCCATCATTCTTGTGCAATGCACACAAATTACAGGACAGAAGGGGACAGGAGAAGAAAAAGAGGGGAAATAGTAAGCAGACATCTTTGGAGGAATGGCCGCCATGCAGTGTGCTGTATCTACATCGGGCTTCCTCACCCTCTCCAACCACAAGGCCAAGCTTATTCATCGTCTTTTGTGTCAGTGGCCTGGGGGGGGGAGGTGAGTCCTCCTCTCTTGCGCTGATTAGGGATTCGCACCTGACAAACCCTGGTCTACATCCTCCTCATGTTGAGGTCGTGGGGGTCTATCCCGGGAGCTGGCTGCCAGCTGTACTACCTGGCTGCCAAAATGACTGTCAGAAATGTCCAAAATTACTTTTATATTTATAGTAGGAAACAATCTGGATACTTTATGTGGCATAAGAACCTGCATCCCATTGGGCACTGTCCCTCTCCTTGGCCCTGACCCTACTTAGCCAATCATCCATCCATCCACTGCCTACTACCTCTTGTCCTATGCAGGGTCGCAGGGCTCTGGAGCCTATTGCAGAAGCTCCAGGTACCAGGCAGGAAATAACCCAGAATTGAGTGCTCACCATTCACATCAAGGGGCAGTTTGGTAACCCCAATCAACTTGAGCATATTCTGCTCATGACTGTGACCGGAGTACCTGGGGTAAGCTCCAGGGCAACGTGGGGAGGGCATGCAGACTCTGCCCACACACATGGAGCCATGCTGGAGAGCCCGCTCCTGAATTGACAGTGGTGACCACTGTTCCACTGTACATCCCCATTATTATTATTGGTATTATTATTGTTAGTCATGGTTCCTTTGGAGCCCCCCCTGGCATGGGGTGCACTGAACACAATGTCGCATGAACACGCTACAGCCACGCTGAAAGCCCCGGGCTGTGTTCGCGTTGTGGAAACCGGATTGCCCCTAGCTGACTCACATGAACATGTGCAGAACATGTAAACATCACATCATTTCTGAGCTGATCTAAGCAATCCTTACACGGCTCACATCTCAATACACTCAACCATCTGTACAACTTAATTTCTAAATATATTTATTTTGCACGAGCGATTTAACCCTAACAGCAACAAGGCCCTGCCCAGCGCGCCGGCTCGGCTCCTTTCGCTCTCCTCCCACGAGGGGTTAAAGTTTCTGTCCTCTTGGATGCTGCGCATTCCTCTTTTTCTCTGTCAGTTCAGCTGGAGCGCGACAAGGAGCACAATTACAGCGACGAAGGCAAATGATCAGGCCCGTGTAATTTTGCTGTGCCCCCGGACCGTGCATTCATCGCATCCGCTGTGCGTTTCCCCATGAAAGCCTGCTGCCAATTGAGCGCCTTTCATTCGCAGAATAAAAAGCCAGCTGCTTGACGTGGCTAGCTGATCCTGCACCCCCCCCCCACCACCCACGAACGACCCACATTCTGCCTCCTTTCACATCAGGATGGATGGTCCACGTTCACATGTGCTTTCCGGAATGCATACATGCTTTGATCTCTTGTGCGTGGATGACTCCCGGAATGACTGACAGTTGGGGAGTGAAATGGACAAGCAGAGGACGTCGGGAACCATTGTGCGGGACCCCGGTGGCATGAGAATGTGGACTTGGCCCTCCTGACTAATGGTGCGTGGCACACCGGAGGTTAAAAGGGACCCTGCAGAGAATGTGTGTGCATGCATCTGGAGGGATGGTGCGCCTACGTGTGACCTTTGTGGTGTGCTCCAGGAGAAAATGGCGTGGGCGGTGTGCATACATACCCCTCCTGCTCTGTGGGCTTCACCTGCTGGGGTTCGCATTCCACCAGCCTGGCCTCTGCACCCACGCAAACCCCTTCCACCTCGGCAACCTTCCCCAGAACATCTCTGCTGAGGACCTCTAGGCTTTCTTCATCCTCAAGAGCATCCTTGGCAAAGGTCTGAGTTCGCGTAGGCTCTCTGCTACTGAGAGTGACCTCCTTCGGCCTCCGGGGCATCTTTGCACCTACATCGCTGCCCTGCTGGTCCGACTGGGCGGGAGTGTATGGGTGTGACTCCAGAAGCGAGCTCTGGCCGGGAGCACAGGTGTCCGAGGTATTCCTACTCTCCGCTGCATCGCTAGGAGTCCGGCTGGCGTCTGGAAAAATGTAGCAGGGATCAAAACAATGGCTCCACATTGTAAGTAAGTAAACGCAGCGAAACATGGAAAAGGAAACTTTCAGATACTGGTATCCTGTGAAGAAAAATGCCCATTCATTAATGAGCCAATAGGATGCCGCTGCCCACAGCCTCCTCCACATGTCCAACCATGACTATGATTTCTGCAGCGGGATGCTCACAGGAAGCATTAGCAGGCTATTTGGCATTAACAGCCTGCTAGTTTATCGCACAAGTAACAGCTCTAGCACAAGTGGACAAGGTCTGTATATACTGGGTAAAACTGAGTAAGAAAGTGGTAATGGCTTCTGAGTGTGCAGATAAATGCATGATGCCCCCCTGCGCCGAGTGGCTGCTCCATCATCACTAATTATTATTATTATTATTATTATTATTGTTGGTCACGGTTCATCTGGCACCCGACAGACAGGGGGCGCCCTGAACACAATGCCCCACACACACACACACACAAAGGGCATTGTGGAAGCCCCGGAATTTGGACGCATTTGGATCACGGAAACTGCCTGTAGATGACTCATTTGAACATGCCAGTCCAACGTGGATAGAGTATGTATATATACATACATATATACAGCGTAAAACTGAGTAACAAAGTGGCAGTGGCCCCTGAGTGTGAAATGTGTATTTTATTAAACAGTTTTAGAGCTCAAGCAGGTACCACTGGAAAGCTACTGGTAAGGTATTTGTGCTGGAACTGGCAGCAGATTAGCACAGACTGAGAGGAACGAGACGAGTTACAGACTCACGTTCTGCAGCTCCCACAGTCTCTGGCTCGACTTGGGTTGCTTGATCGCAGAAAGAGATTTTAGGCTTTATTCTTTTGTCTTCCGATTTGTCCTTCCTCTGCCGAGAAACAGAGACAGTTACAGTCGTACCGAGCGAGGGGGAACGGCAGCCATTTCTCCGCACGCCGGAGCGCGACCTGACCCCTGCCTTTCGGAGGCAGGGCACAACACAGAAGTGGCTTCAAAATGACGTGATCACGACATTTCATGCAGCAGAAGACATATAAGAGTGCGAGGGGTCCGAGAAACCGTCTTGGCAGCTTGAGTAATTACAGACCTCGTATGTTAATGCAGATGAAACAGCCTCCTTTGATTTATGCTGTTTAAATCAACACACTTCACAGAATTAAAATCAGCAAGTCTCTCCGGATTTGGGACCACCAAAGAGCTAAATAAATGGGATAATTTTACAGATGTTAAAGGGGAGAAAAAGTAAAAGATGAGTGATAAAGATCCCTTTGCATTCAGCCACCTTTAGTTACCTCGGTAATCTGATCCCAGGGAACACTTCGCTAGGGCTTTTGTAACTGTGGTATTTATTACAAATTAGTGTGCCTCACACCATGCTTGTCAACACGTTTGAGAGCAGATCTGTCAATTAAAGAGGCAAAGCTAATAATACAGCTTATAATTCTTAGTATACACGCACAAATGTGTGTATATATATATAAATAGATAGATGGATATTCCCTCAGCATAGATTCGTCTCTTTAGTGGGACAGGCTCTTTATGACAATGACACTAGGTTGCTTTATAATTAGAAGTGTAAGTTGACTAATGTAGGGGAACCCAAGTATCCGGCCAAGATCATCAAAGTCCTAGCAATTCAATCAAAGAACTTCTCACTTTGCATCAATGAAAGAAATTGCCAGTTGTAAACGAAACCTGGACTTCTTCTGGCTTTCCACCTAAGGGCATATTTTCCTCAAGGATCAACGATTACTGTCATGTCCTTTTTGGGAATTCTCAAAATTCTCTCGAAACGTCCAGGACAAAAACCGGGACTGAATCACATCAGATCTGATGAAGTGTGATTAGCGCTGCGCTGGCAGCCCGTCGTTAAGCCCACATCCGCTAATTGTTCACGCGGCACATTCACTTAATCATTGTAACACGAAACTAGTCTTGAAAACACACTGCGACTCCTCAGAAGTCGAAGTTCTGCGCAGCTTGTTTGGCGGGTGGTGACTATGACCCCGCTGAGCCTGCTGCGAGGGGCACCTTCGCCTAGCGAATCCATGACATGGCTGGTGTTGGGGCGGGTAGCACGCTAGCTGTCCGCTTTGCTCGCTCTGTGTGCACTGACCTCCTCTGTGTGCCCTGTCTGAGACACGGCACCCCTCAGGATGAAATCCACGATCCGAGAGCTCCGGAAGACGTCGGATAAGTACGCCAGCACCTTGTCGGTGGTGCAGACGGAGCGCCCGATTCTTTCCATCTTCTCCCGCTGATGCCCGCTTTCCTGCTGGAGGCTCTGGAGCAACATTACCGTCTCACCGCACAGCGTCCTGACCTCATTCACAGTGCCCGCCTGGCACCTCTGGGCGCTCGCCGCCTCCTTCTCCTGCCCCAACCGGGCCACCTCCCTCTCCAGGCTCCCGATCCCCCGGCACACCAAGTCCAATTTCTTCAGCACCTCGGCCTGGCTGCTGGAGATCTGCTCCACCTTCACCTCCAGCTGGCTCAGCTTCACCTCCACGCCACTCAGGCTGCTCAGCAAGGTGTTGGCAGGCTTCTTGGCCCCGGGGACTGGCCCGGCCTTCCCCCCGTTGCTCCCCTCGTACATCTTGGCGATGCAATTGGCCAGAGTCGCCGGCTTACTCATCGTTCCAGGTGCTCACCGTGTTCACAGATGACACAGTTTGGAGGGGGAAGACCGGCCCGTCGCACTCTTGCCTCAGTCCATCCGCGCCATCGGTCGCTTTCTATTTTAGCCCCGGCTGTCTCCCCGATAGCCAGAGGTGTCTGCTTTCCCCACTCGCAGTGTTCGCTGGATCCTGGTGTCTCTCTGCGCCAGGGACGTGACGCCACTTAAATAAACACCTCACCAGGGATATGCTATCGGTCCACTTGTTACTCTTTGGCCCCCCCCCATCCCAGCAGCCAGTCCCACGGCTACATCGACGTCACAGAAACATTTAAATTTGGTCTGGGAGATGGCGCTGATGGGCCGGCATGCCGGGAATGGTCTTCGGAAAGCCACTGCCACCTGCCAGGACAAAGAGAGATGCGTCGCACCCAAGGCAAAGGTGATTGCTTTGGTCGCTGACCCTCCACAGCAGCACAGCGGCTTCAGTCTGCTGTTCCTCTTTTTGCTGGCCTGAAGTAGGCACCCTTTTCTGGGCCAGAGGGTAGGCAAGGGGTACGAAAAAATGTCAATGGCCCCCACAGCTGTTGTTTTACATGGGGCTGCTGCTGTGTCCCCAGGCACTCTGCCCCCACTAAAACACAGGGTCCGCATCCTTTGACATTGGCTGACCCGGTAATATGATTATCCACAAGGACTACGCAATAGCAGATACCTTGTTGGCCTCATCTTTTAAGGCCCCCCCTCACTCTCCCAGTCCTCTGATTAGTCGCCCTAATCGGATGCCTGATCTCTGGATCCTGCTTTATGGCAGGGTTCGAGGTGACTTCCAAAAGGAAGAGAACGGGATTCAAGAAAATGCTCTTAATCTGCTGGGAATGGAGACTCTGTAAGTAAGATACAATAGGAATAGTGAGATATTACCATAGACACACAACAATGAAATGTGTCCTCTGCATTTAACCCATATGTGACACAGCAGTTGGCAGCTAACTCGACCCCCAGGGATAGTGCCGTGCTCAGGGAACCGAACCAGTAACCGTTTGCTCGCAGGTGCGCGTCCCTAAGCATTAGGCCGCCCCTGCGCCAGAGAGAAGCAGCCCACCTTCCAGACCACTGGCAAGAAGGCGGTGCACTTTGGCTGGCATGTTAGCCACAACCTTCCTATAGTGGGACACAATTCTCCTGCCCAAACATGAACTGAGGCCAATGAGTGTCCCCCCCCCCACTCCAAACTCCAACCCCAAACAGCTGTGTTACACAACAGAGCTGACCCGACAATAAATCTCTGGTATCTGGGTGGCCTGCCAGGGCTAAGGGGCTCAGCCCCACGCCCCCCCCATGGGCTGCTCGTCATTTAGGCTTAAAACTGCACCAAGAAGTACAAAAAGCCAAGGCGCGGCCAGGAGAGCCTCCCCGAAATGCGTAGGAAATGCCTTCGCCCCCAGGGGTGGGCTGCAGCCCTCTGCATATCTGCAGTGGAGGGTCCGACTGAAAGCCTGATTACTCCTGTCACTCTGAGCCTCAAATTCCCACACTAATCACGCTCTAGGCAGCTCACCCTGCAGAAGTACACACCGGGACCAGAGGTGCGGAGGGGGTGACACGCCACAATTCTGTTTTTTCCCACTTGAAAGCAAAAAACATTTTTTGCACTAAATATAAAACAGATACATTCCACTAGATTAGAAATTGCTCAGTTTCATCACCATAAAGCCCCTGGCAGTGTATGCCACAGTGAATGCTGATCCAAACTCAGCACTGTACCCAAGCCCAGAGTGGGACATGATTCTGGAAGGCTGCGTATACGACCGGTTGTCCTCTTCAGCCTGCTCTCTGGGGGCCTATCTGCACGAGGGGTGTGGGCTGAGGAAACACAGGCTAGAAAACGACCCGTCAGTACTCACCCCCCCGGTCCCAGTCACCAGGCCGATGTCATCAGCAAGGCAAGGCTCTCTAAACTCACAGTGTCTGCGTAAGAGCGGAAAGCCGCGGTTACATAAAACTAACTGTTACGTAAAGTGCGGTTCATCTCAAACGTTCGGATCATACGGAGACTGATGGAGCACTTCGGAGATTTAAGGCGAAATCTGGTAATGACTCTAAGTACGTAAGAAACCCAAAAAAAAGTACGATATAGCCTGATTCCAATCACTCCGGTCTCAGCTAGTCCAGCCACAAACACAGCGTCAGCAAATTCAGGTCCATGAATATCCCTGGCTAAGCATTATAACTCTCCGTATTCAATGACATGGCAGAGAGTTTGAGATCTGGGGAAACCAGTTAGCAATTTAAATACGACAGTCTGTTTATTTAGGGAATGAATGAAGCCAAAATAAATATTGGGGGGGCACGAGTTCCTATGCCTCAGGTTTTGTTATTGTTTCACAAATGCCTTATGTCGTCATTATACACACCGTATGTACTGTGTGTCCCACTGTAATGCGGTACAGCGCTGTGAGAAAGTCTAAGGCAGTCTAAAAAAATAATATAGAAATGATCTTCCTGCTGATGTAAAACTATCATTTTATGTCTGTCTAAATCTGTCAGCTTAACTGTTTCAATACCTCTCCTAAAGTCACCCTGATATTTGCAGCAACCATCCAACGTACCTATGTGTCTTGTGTCTTGACAACTAGCATAACATGCTAATCAACACCTCATTGAGTTATTTAACTAATTGAAAAACTAATTAATTGAGTTGGTGGTCAAATGTAATGAATACATGAAACGGCTGAGGTGCCCCAGAGGAGATCTTTGGGAACCAAAGCAATGTACTTCAAGCCATCCAACAGGATATCGGTGACGTTTTGGAGGACAGCAGAAATCCAAGGACACTTTGAGGAGCCTCATAGACAGTCTGCAAATGAGAAGCGAGACTGTGATGCAAATTAGTGCAAAGGAGCATTTGGCAGAATGGGTATATAGGGCTGATGTGTTGCAGACGCTGGCGTGTCTCCAAAGCTGCTAAAACTATGGGATTCAGCTCTGCCACAATGATTCATTTACATAAACTTCAGCGCAAATGTGCTGTTTGTCCAGGCTTATAGCATATTAAAGGAATATATTGCAAACCTGGGAAGGATACTGCAAACTCCCTGCGTATCACCAACACACTCGCGGCCTGGGAGGAAACAACAGATGCGTGTTGATTTTAGTGATTTGTGTGCTTATTCAACAATATTGACGTCAGGCTCCTGCAAGGACAGCTCTGGGATGTTAACCTGCAGGGAAAACAAGCAGAAAACCGGCCCCCCCTGCCAGTCCATCACCTCAGCTGCCGTTTGTTTCGATGAGCATAACGCTGTAATGCACCGAAGCACAGAACGTTCCGTACCAGTGGTTGTGTTTCTAAAGCCAATTAGAAAGTGCTCTCCAGCAGTTTGTGAGTCCCTGACGCTCTTGTTTACACTGGGAGAGACCCCATTCACAATTTGCTAGGCCCCTGATCCCTGGCGTTCATCTGAAATACTTCTCAACCCAAAGGTATTGGGATGGACTGCTCCCGCAGATCTGGGGGGGGGGGATTACAGTGGCCAAAGGAGGCGTGGAAGACATTATAGCGTGGTGTGGATGACATAGTCGACTTAGTCGCTAAGCTTTTTGTGAAATTACATTACAAAAACAATACGTAGCCATACTATTAGACATCCTGTAATTGCCCGTGCTAATGTCAGTGTCTAGCCCAAGCCTGCCTGCATAGCAACCAGCTCCAAGCCCTTGTTTTACATGTACTGCAAAATCAGAAAAAAAATGTGGCGACACGGGGAGTCGCGGGTGAGAAAATTATGATATTCTTGCCCACCAGTGACTGACTCACCTGCGGAGCTGCAGATATGGCTCTATTAATGACTTTCTGCGATGCTACCTGTGAGACGCAGGCCACATGGATGAACATAGCAACACGCACATGAACAACCAGCCTGCGTCTTCCCGTCAACCTGCGGCTAACCTGCCAAAAACAGGACTTCCGGCCCAGTCAAGGAGATAGCGTCCTTTGCTGGTCTGGTAAGCTTTATGGATGGATGAATCTATTCCATCAAGCCTGATGGTGTAACCCCCCCCCCCCACTACACGCACACACACTTGGAGCTGAGTTAGTGGTAGGAAAGATGAATTTTGGAAGAAAGGACTTAAATTTGGTCTGGGAGTAATAAAAGACAGGAGTAATAAAAAGTAATAAAAGACAGGAGGACACACAGACACAAATCCTTATCAGCCTTTAATGTGGAGCAGTGAAGCACATTAGTTATATATCCAGATTCTGCACTCATACCCACTTATCATGTACTCACTGTACTTTCCTTCTTACAGACTATTAGTTACACAACAAGCCAGGGCTGTTAATGAGATACTTGTATTGTGCTAATTCACATGTAGAACTCTTTGATTTAAAAAGATCTGTCCCCAGTGGCCCAGTAAGAGTGAACAGTCCAGAGACATGGCAAAAAAATAACAATTATAAATTAATAACTCATCTCCATGAAAGCAATAATTATCCCATAGCTTCCTTTGACAGGCAAATCTAACATTTTCAACAAATGGTTCTCTATATTGTACATTCTTAAATCACAATATACATAAGTAAGCCAGTAGGTCAGTCAATGTCTACGCAGGCGATGGGTACTGCATTTTGCCAAAGGATCTCTGTCCCTCTTCTGAAAAGAGTAGAACTAAGAACAGCCAATACAGGGTAGGTGAGAAGATCATTTAATAGTCCAAAACACGGCACAATACGAGCCCCAATAATCAGAAATCTCCTCTGCCGCAGGATTTCAAACACGTCTGGAATATTGCCCAGAGTCTGACGTTTAACCTAGTCTGTTGTTCTTTGTTTTGACACGTGGGTGCTGTGGATTTGAATGGATGGACACGACCGGCTTTTTTTGGCAGATTCTTACCGTGAATCGGCGGATATAGTCAGAAACGCTGAAGCCACCGGTGCTTAGCAAAAGAGATCGGTGGACTGAGGTGCTCATCACTGTTTGCTTTGTGGCCACATTGTATGGTCTGCCATTCCTGAAGATGTCCAGCTACTGGGGTGTCGGAGCAGTGAGGTGAGTGGGGGCTGAGCGAGAGGATGCAAGTGGCAGGACAGGGCGTGGGGGGCGCAGCGGCATGGAAACATTCCAGAATGCACTAGAGCTGGCCCTTATCTTATCAGCCTCTCCAGTGGGTATTTGTGCCACCCCGTTCCGATAGCTCCGCCCACCCCCACAGCCCCCTGCCACTTCCTGTGTGCCGATAACAGCCGTCTCAGATTAAGCCAAGTATGCAGCAAATATGAGAGCTGCGCTTATTAATAGCGGCGCGATCTGCAGCTGGATTGGGCCATTCCCCCCCAGGGGGGCTTTTCTTTATCACCCCCACCTTTCTTCGGCTCCTTGACCCCTCCTCCTGCACATGTCCTTAATGGAAACAGTACCCCCCCCCAAAAACAAAACTCCTCCATATACAAAAATGCAGCACATCCAGCTCATCCAGCCACAGTGTCCACAGACCACCTGCAGGACCGACGTCCTGCGCAAGGACGGCAGCCGAAGGGCCCTCAGATTGGCCAGGCGCCGCGGTGGGACATGTGGCCGCCGGAACTATAGAGGTGACCCCAGATGTCCCAGGGTAGATCTTCCCAGCTGGAACACCTCATTTAACAGTGTGACTGTTTCCCACATCAGGTTTAGGCCTCAGTAACTGGACTGGATGTTTGAGTCTAATGAGGATTCCTGGGGGGTTTGCATGGTCCTTAGAGCCAAACCAATCTGCAGGCACTGACATGTCAACTGACCACAGCTAGGATGATGTCAGTGATGATGATGAAGACCATTTTATTACCGTTATAATGCCCTTAATGTGACATTTCCTGGGGTTTTATACATCTGGCACTCTGGGCACAAAATCGTGCAGGCAAAGGTCCCCCACTGCCATGTGGGAAGTGGGATATAATTGGTATGAATTAGGTGCCTGGAGGCTGCCCACGGCTGGAGGGAGAGGGACCGGCCATTTCCACACCTGGCTCTAGCCCCCCCCACACCCCACTCCACCCCACCTCCCCCCACCCCCCAAGCAGTGCAGTGTGTACTACTTTGAGTTAGGAGAACAGCATGTGTTTTGGAAAAAGCAGACAACGACAGCTGGGCCCAAATAATAATCTTGGACCAAAAAATCCCCCCCCCACAGAAGATGCAGAAAGGCAACTGAACATTAATAAGCAGCAGCCCTTTGAATTCACTGTCACAGGACAGACGAGGTCCCGTAATGATGGATGGGTCTTAATATCCACTCAGCTTGGCCAGAGCATAACGACGCTACGAGGCTCCCAGGCCAGCCAGGGCACGGTTGCTGGCCCGGACCTGGAGCCAGCGCTTAATGCAGGGTCCTACATCCCACAAACACACAGAGGTGTCACGCCCTCGACCTATGTGATGCAGGAAAAATAAGCTGTTCTAAGAAGGAAATTCACAAGCAGTTTGCTGTAAAAGCATTGTTCCATGATGCCCAATTCACGTTGTGTCCGGGTTACCAGAGAAAAAACACTTCAAATAGCTACTTTCACTTCACACAAACTGAACAGGATATGATGGAAAAAACCTGACAAATGGGGCTATATGTATTATTTTATTACCGCCTTCTGTATGACAATAAGGGAAAACAAGCCGGACAAATACATTGATCCGTGCCATGAATGCTGAAAGAATTTGGTCTTTTATGCAGTGATTCGTCAGATTTGCTGTCACATAGAAGCAGATGGCCAATAAGCATCTACTTTTGCTTGTTACCGTGGTAGATGTTTCCAATACATTGATGACAGAGATTGGCCAATCATGACCAGGCGTCTATGGCTCGTGTAGCTTCTTTATGAAGAACAGGTCTCCCATGTTCATACATCATGACACAAAATAAGAAACTGTAAAAGAAATCACTGTTTGTCCCGACACTGCTCAACAAACAAAAAAACATTCAAGCAACAAGGCATAATGAAGGTGGTATCCAATTGTTTTTGGAAGGAAATGGAAACAAAGGGTTTCTGGTGCTCCAAGTGTGAATTTGGTTCACTTTAGCTGTGAGTAGTATAGAACTTAGGACTCCTAAAATAGCCACACACTGACTCCCTCTGGGAACGGAGTCACAAGACACCGAGTTCAGGACACACTGTCACACTTCATTGACCTGACAAAAATTGCAGATTTTCAGGAGAGGCGGGCGAGTGAATGCCAGGGGCTCAGCAGCAAAGCCACGGATCATCAGGAATTCTGAATGGACAACTGCCTTCTGAGCACATTCAACATACTACTCGCAAAGTCAGAGATAACACCATTTATAATCCGGGGCTCTTCAGTCAGCTGCAAGTTCACTGCATTAGTACAGAAGTGCAATCTGGTTTTTGCTCAAACTCAGCAGTTGTTTGCTTTACTGAAGTGACTATTTGGCTGGCAAAGAAAGGCTATAGCTGAAAAGCAACCTTAGTCAAGTGTTAATAGCTGTTGGTCTCACTCTCTCTCTCCTGTCTGTGTGTTTAATGTTTTTTTAGCTGGAATCCTGTGATTGGCTGGGGCATAGATGAGAAGGGCAACTGATTGGTCGCTGAAGAAGATTCTTGGATATATAACAGCCAGCTGGCAGTAGTAGTTGTTCCTGCTGATTAGCTGCCTGCTCTGTTGCATGCATAAGTGTAAAAGGAGAGCCCTGTAATGTATGTATTGTAGCAGCCCTGGGAGCTTCAAGGGCCTCATCAAAGCATATCATATTGGGCCCCCAACTCTGACCAGTCCAAGTATTTTCCCTATTCCCCCCCTCCCCCGCGATGGTGACGCATAGCCTGTGGATTCTGGATGGCTTTAGGACGTCTGTTAATAAGTCATGCTTTTTGGTTTTTCTTTTAGTAGGTAAGTTTTAGGATTGCATTAGTTTAATTTTGTATATTTTGGCTCGATATGGAGCCTGACGTTCATCCCTACCATGAAGGGCTAATTTTGTGGCATTGCTGGTGATTCTTGGGGACAGAGAGCAGGGGACCTCCATCTTACGTTGTGCCTGACTTTCCTCTAGGCCGGAATGTAACAAAGGGTAAATAACCTAGTTAAGTTAAATTACACCCTGAGAGTTACAGAACTCCAGTAGGTTTACTAAGTCAGGGATACTCTTAACTTGCACAATATACTTTGGGTAAGTACTGCTAAGAACCTGGATTCTGGAATAACCCATACATTACACCAGGATCCCATCCGCCTGGCAGCGTCCTGCTTTAAGCCAGACCGGTGTGTGACTCTAGGCTCTGTCTGCAGCTGCGAGAAACACCGCTATGAAAGAGACGTGTCCATATGGCAGAGGGAGAGGCACACGTATGATCCTCTATCCTGTCTGCCAAGGCAGCACTGACTTCACACAAACACGTAGGTCATTTCCCGCCAAATCGTGGTAGCGGTCGCTGGCAGCAGATCTTTATCTTCTTGCATGTGAGCCTAGCAGCGGATAGAAGAGCCGGAAGACGCTGGTCAAGGGCCCAATTCAAGGAGAAAGCCATAGCGGCCTAAAGACTTCCCACCTGGGAAGGGAGGTCAAATGGTACCCTAAAGGTCCCCGTCGGGCTCAGAATAAAGCCTCACTGGCCTTACTCTGGTAACACAGCTACCCACGGAACACCTCACAGAAAAGCCGCTCGCTCTGGTTTTACTATATTAAACTGTTTTATTTAAGCATATTGAAATATTGCTGCATCTAAGTTTGTTAGTGCTATATCATTTTGTATTTCTGTTACTTATTCATTTTTGTATAAATACAAGGGGCATACTCCTTAGTTATGTTCATATGCCGTTTGCACAGTGTTTTCAATCCGTTCCGTCATTTGAGTTTTATTTAGAAGGCAGAGGCGTTGTTCGGAATCACTTTTTTCTAAACTTTGCAGAGAAAAACGTGGTAGTGCAGTAATAATCAATGCGTCACTTTATATTTAATATAAATATCATATTGCAGCTATGCTGAGCAATACAATAGTATATAGCGTGGTATTATAAACCTGCAAGAAGTCTAATACAAAACTGTAATAAGTATTAGAATGTAATCACATGAGAATAAAATGTTTCCAAATTTGGTGCCTCGCAAGCTATGACTCGAATGCCATCTGGTGGTATTGGAGAGAACTGCACTCTACACATCATTTATCCCGCTAATAGCCATGAGCAGATAAATATTTTAACAGAATCGATATGCCTAATTAAAAGAGGAATTCACTTATGAGGTCTATTTTCCCAATTCGCTACATCTGGGCTATATCTAGGTTAACATTATAAATAAAATATTAACTAACTAAACAAAATACAGTATACGCTATGCTATAGAATAATGCATTACGATTGTATAATACAGTTAATATAAAGCAACTAAATTAGGTAGGCTCTAGTACAAAGCTTACTAGAAAACGTTATTGTTCTGTATTAATAATACATCTTTGCCGATTACTTGATAGTGAAAATTATCGTGTAATCGGTTTTTATGTAACTGTCATTAATAACAAAAAATGAATATAGACGAAACTACCATTTTATTGAAATAATGCAATTTTATGAGAATAACAATTTTTAAAACGACATGGAATAAAAAAAATTATATGCATAATTGGAAGGCCTACTTATTTTGTTTTTGAGGAATTATTTTGATTGTAATATATGCAAACTATAATTTACACCATGTTTGCACACTACAGGAGATACCGTGGTTGAACAATAATTTTTAACGAACACGA
Organism: Petrocephalus zakoni; assembly: GCA_026774425.1. Lineage (NCBI taxonomy): Eukaryota > Metazoa > Chordata > Actinopteri > Osteoglossiformes > Mormyridae > Petrocephalus > Petrocephalus zakoni. Next base: position 18,073,553 of record JAODKN010000008.1, on the reverse strand, counting down.
AAATATACCTCCGATTTACTGGAATATAAGAACATCATGTAATTCTTTGAGAAATACAAAATTATTGCACCGGCTGAAAAAGATGAATTTTGGGAGCTAATGAAATGCTGCTCTAATGAAAAGAATGTAAAATGTGATCCAATATTTCGACTGTGACCCCATTTACCTGACAACAATGTAATATCTGTTCTCCGAAAGGACTGAATAAATTCATTTCTGTTGCTAAGCAACAGAACCAGTAGAAAAACACTGTGACACAAGACTGTTTTTTATTAAGGATCTTACTTTTGTGAAACAAGTTTCCAACTGAGTTACAAATATGCAAAAATCTGTTCGAATTTGTATGTATATATATATATATTGCATACAAGATTGCATATTGCATATCTTTATATACAATATAATATCTTTATAAACCTTCAAGATTAGATGGTTTAATCACAGGAAGGCCATGTATCTCCTACGAGTATTTATAGGAATAGAAATGCTTAGGAACTGCAGTGCTCACACAGGGCAGTACAATGAAAGGAAGTGACTTTGCAGTGGAGAGTCTGATCCTGATCTTTTTCCCTCTCTCTGGGGGTATGGGGGGGGGGGATTGGCCAGAACACATGCATTGTTCCCTTCCCTAATTCCTACCACCAGACAGAAACCCCACAACCCTGAATTGCTTCATTCAGCCTATTGGCAAAAAAGCTCTCCTGCATAGTTCCCGGGCACTTACGTGTTGGAGGGGGGCAGTGGTGATGGCCATGAGAACGTGCAAGTCCTCAAAACCGCCTTCTTCCCGTGTCATGGCTTGTCTGTCACAGAAGTGTTGCATACTAGTTTTTCAACAGCTTGACAAAGTGGTGCTCTGAATTAATCAAGCAAATGTAAGCATTTGTTTTATAGCAGTAGTTCCAAAGCCTGATAACTAGTTAAGTCATTCCAGCATTCCAGTGAAGGTACTTATTTTACAATCAGAAATGCTCTCCTATGGGCTTGTGGCCCTGTTCTGAGTGTCCTCTGTGTGATGTCCCGTTCCTAAACGAGTGCAGACTCACATAAATAATGGCCCAGCAGAGAGCCCGTGTGAGAGATGAGACTGCCAAGACCCCGAACCGCCAGTTCCCAATGGCAGCCTCAGGAGTAGCTCATTATATCGCAGCTTTTACAGCAAACAGAGCCCCGGAGGATGGCTGGTAGCCGCTCCGCGACTCTCCTCCATCATAATCATCATGAAAGCGAACAAGCTGCGCAGTCGGTGTAACGTACCGCTGGTCTCTGGGGACCGGAGACGCCATAGTTCAGTGACCTACTCTGATGATAAGGGCATGATTGTAATGGCATAGTTTCATATAACTGTAACTACTCGATACACTTTAGCTGCTGACATTGCCCACGTGAAACAGGAAGTACAATCCCAAATGCAGTCTCTATGTGAGGGATTGCCCTGTCGTACAGCAGAGACACCCGTGTGGTTTCGGGGTTCGTGGTAAGGCCAATTACTCTGGGGCGGGCATGCAAACGAGTGCCCGTACCACGGTACCACTACCGATATCCAGCACAGCTGAAAAATAGCAATGTGATATGTAATGTATTACATGCACGCGGGTCAAAATGTGACTTTTTTGCAGCATAACTAAGAAACGTTACAGTAGGAGTACAAAAATAAGTGCCTAAAGTAAAATGAGAAACACTCCAGGTAGCAGCGTGCATTTGGTACCCCCGAATGGAGAGCAGCGTCTGCTGCTCCAGGGCTCCGGGAACTCCGGTTTCACTGGCCTTTAACGTGTGGCCGGGGAATAATAACGGGAGCTGTTTCCAGGGGGAGAAGGCTGGTAACGGGCAGCTGTTAAGGGACACGTAATGACGCAGGCTGCCCCCCTTAATGGCCGGTGGCGCTCTATAGCACTCTCCGAGAATTGCGCTCGGCAAATGACTACCCACAAATTAACCTTCTTTAACCTTACTGTGCCTTACGCAATGAAACGCAATAGTGGGGCCCGGTGGGTTATGGGTAACCTAAGGTGACGCCATAGCTGCTAGATCTTATGCGGCTACCTTGTGGACAAGTGCTTCATGTAACTGCTGTGTGCTAGCAGATTAAATCGGGTTATTTCTGAATATGCCGGTAGATTGAGGAAATCCTCCTTCACTCCAGCTTTAGTCATTGATCTATCTGGTGGTTTTGTTAAACGTTCTGCTCTTAATTTGGCCCCTGACACAGCTAACGACGTACCCTTTATCTGCATTTCAGACATGTGCCCTATTTAACTTAAGCACTATAATTTCTCCCTCGCAATCAACATTTTGAACAAAGTTCAGGAATTAATCAGCAAATATGGAAATATTTATAATTTGTATTAAACAGAAATGAGTTTCCTCCG
>JAODKN010000008.1:18050481-18063442 GCA_026774425.1 Petrocephalus zakoni | reverse complement strand
CCACCACCTAAATCAAGATATCTTGACATTTCAAGCACTCATGGGGGCCCCCTGGTGGCGTGGGGGCCCCAAGCGGCAGCTTAGTTCGCTTATGCCTTGGGCCGGCTCTGCTCTTAAGTCATTTATCATATGAATAATTCAATACTTCAAAAGCTGAAGACGGTTGACAGATCAGCAGCGCATGCATGACTCAGATCCACGGCTGACTCAGATCCTGTAGTGACGTGGTCAGTTCAAATTAATTATTTATCATTTCAGGCCATTTTATTCAGTAATTTCTTATATGAATTTATAAATTGTATATATCTAAGATTTGATTTGTTGTATACTTTGTTTTTCTTCTCTGCTGAACTTCAGTATGCGTGTTTAAATATAAATTTAGGCCGATACACAGTAGTGTCCAAAAAGTGGTGCGTCCTCCTATCCGAATTAAATTACCATGCATTACATCATTTAGGTCAGTTGTGCCTTAGAAACTACTGTAAACAAAATTAGTATGTCAGCTGATTTAATCTGTGTATGATAAGATGAAGTAGATTACACCACGAAAAACAAACGAAAATCTTGTTTCAGTCACCAAAATAAATCAACGCAGCCATTTCACTTTCGGGTCATCCACAGTGGGCAGAATTGTATTTTAATTATCCAAGAGATAAAGAATACGGGTAGTGATGCAGTACATCTCAACGATCAGTAGATGGCTCCAAGTACCAAACGAGCTCAAAATGTAAAGCTTCGTGTATGGACTGAGAGACTTAAACGTGATAATAACCGTTGATCATGATCAACGATCAATGGCGTAGGGGAGAGGGTGGTATTGGAGGGGCGTGATCATTTAAATACAAAGGTCTATTTATTATTGAGATGGATGGAGCCAAATTAAATATTGAGGGATATACGCCCCTATGCCTATAATAGTGAGCATAAGTCGTATTAACCTGCATACATCCAGGGCCAGTCAATACTGTTATCAACATGCATAGGTAGGAAATTCAGGTTCAGAAAGTACAAATCCAGACCAAGAGTTTGTATCAACCAACCGGTTTAACATAAAGAGTCATATTGACAGACTACTCAACAGGTTGATTGAACTAAAACCTTGGTCTGGACTTTTACTTTGGGGACCTGAATTTTCGGTCTCTGCTACATAGGCCCTACCTATATCTGCACCGTGCAATACATAAAACTTACACATACAGAGGGAAATAAACTAAATGAATAAATGAATTGAACTTAATAACAGTGAGGTGCTGGATTTTTGGTTTTAGGATAGCAAAATGTTCCACATCCCAATTTAGAATTACCACCCATAAGATCATACTGAACTAGCAATAAAATATTACCTTTCACTCAAGTTAAAATGGTACAGCAAATCTTAAAAAGAAAAATACTCCAACATACAGCACACAACATAAGACCAAAACAAAGATACGATAAAAATAGAAAATACTAATAAATTAAAATATAAAAATTCACATCGATTCACTGCTATTAAAAGCTAAGGAACAAAAATGTATTTTTTTTACAGTCAGCCCAACAGCAGCAGTAATATTGCACTTTAATAAGGCCGATTACTAGCCTAGAAGTTCTATGGATTTCTATGGTTAAAATGCCATATCATACAGCATATATGATGGCTCCGTCTATGGAGTGATGCGCGCCGACGTGCCCGGGTGCGTCAGGAGCGACTCCCCGGTAACAAACGCCGCCTTGCCGGGGCGGGGGGGCGCCGTCCGCGTCACACGGCAGTGCGGCCCCCGGAACCCCGGCGGGCGGAAGGCGCACATGGAGGCAGAGCGCCTCGGCCGGAGCTGCGCGGCTTCCGCGGAGGGCAGCATGCGTCTGGTGTGACTCTCCGCCTCTGATCCTGCGTGACTCTCCGCCTCTGACGCTCGCCGACACGCTAATCGGCGCCTCCCGGGATCCTGCGCGTAACTGCGCCGCCGAGTCGCTTCGTCTCCCGGGGACCGTGCTTCTGACGCCGGAGATGCACCGTCTGCAGCCCCTGTCAGCCCGCCTCTGGCCGGGCGGCCGAGTCCCGATCCGGGGGGCACCGCGGGCACCGGCACCGGCACCGGCCCCGGCCAGGCGCTACGGCGCGGCGGAGGCGACGGCGGAGAGCCGGCCGAGCGGCGAGCTGCGGGAGAGGACGCTGACGATGGAGACGCTGAACCCGAACGTCAAGGCGGTGGAGTACGCCGTGCGGGGGCCCATCGTCAGCAAGGCGGTGGAGCTGGAGAAGGGGCTGCGGGACGTGAGTGTCGGGGAACCGGGCCGGGGCGCGCCATGGGGATCTCGGCAAGAGGTGGCCGGGTATCGGGGCTGCATCCGCGCAGTGCCCGCGGGTATCGGGGGCTGCATCCGGGCAGTGCCCGCGGGTATCGGGGGCTGCATCCGCGCAGTGCCCGCGGGTATCGGGGGCTGCATCCGGACAGTGCCCGCGGGTATCGGGGGCTGCATCCGCGCAGTGCCCGCGGCTATCGGGGGCTGCTTTCAGACAGTGCCCGCGGGTATCGGGGGCTGCATCCGGGCAGTGCCCGCGGGTATCGGGGGCTGCTTTCGGGTGCTCCTCAGCTTAGAGATAGATGTTGCATCAGCCGAAGGTGCATCGGCGCGCGGGCGGCGGGTGCCTCCTGATTGGCTGGCCGCTGGGCGTCGCTTCCACGCGCGGCGCCGCGTGGGCTGCCGGCAAAATAACATTTGATGAGCGCAGCTCTGAGCACGCTTCGGCTGTAACGTAACCCTCCTCTCCTATTTATCAGGCATGCCTCTGAGTCTGTTTCCTTGGATAGTTATACCCATGGGATGCTTTCTGCATCTAGAACAGGGGTGTGAAACTCCAGTCCTGAAGGGCCGGAGTCCTGTGGAGTTTGACACCCCCTGATCTAGAAAGTCATTGTCACCTAAAATGATCTCTACATGGGGAACAATGCAACTTTCTCACAATCCGTGCAAGGGACCCACTACCAACAAAGTAATGTAGGATGCTCCTTGTTCATTGTAAGCCCTTAGCGTTAGAATGTGGTGTAAAAGATGCTTCCTGGCTTAAATTGAAGTTCTGTGATTTAAAACCTTCCTTAACCTGACATCATTCCAGTCACACACTTTATGGTTGAATGCGTTAATTCAGTCCTTCGAGAAGCTGTATATCTCTGTGAGCAGTGCCATTGGGTCAGGAGGAAGGTGAGTCTGGCTGTTGCTAGGCTGTGGGAAACCTTACTTCCCATCTGTGCTTGTTAGCTTAGCCATGACACAGCCACTTTCGCTAGCCTTGTATGTGCCCCGTCTCCGGGCACGCTAGCCTTGGCCATGACTCAGGCGCCCCCACTGCCGTTTGGCTGCTTCTGAAAATAGCTCCGTAACAGGTGGTGGTCTCGGGAACGTTTCATCCCGACCCACGATGCCCTGTATGGTCACACACCTGCTGAACCGTTTGCCCCCTTAATTTAAGATGACTTTTATACCCATAATTTTAAAATGAACGGGAATGAAAATGAAGTGTCTTTAGGTTCCCGTCTCCTCTGCAGACGGCCATGTTTTGTTGCCCAGGTACACGCTAAGTATATATTGGGTTTACAAGACGACATTCACAAAAGCTACGTTACACCTCAGCCGTGCTCTGTTTACCTCTAAAAGTTGGGATGTGGGTCCTTGCAGCGTGAGCCTAGCATGACCCCTGAAAGGGACCCATTTGACGTTTACAGGACTTGCGCTCAAGCAAAAAACAATGGCAATGATTCTGGATGTGAAATGTGTGGAATGTGCTGGAATTTGACCAGTTAGTGGGGGGAAGGGGGTATATTTAGTGGAAAAATCCACCTGAACTATAGTGGCACTCTCTTACAGGGAATGAAGCAGCCATTTGCAGAGGTTATTAAGGCCAACATCGGGGACGCCCACGCCATGGGGCAGCAGCCAATAACCTTCCTGCGACAGGTGGGTGCCAGGTTTGAGGAGCTGGACCCCCCCCCGTGCCATCCTCCTGGGTCTCTTCTTTCCCTTATTACTGCATCAGGACTCTGTGGGGGGGTATCAATCAGTCAGATGTCCCAGAACTATAATTAGTAGAGGAAGTTGTTAATTATCGACCGGCGTCTAGCTGAGGGCTGAAATCAGTATTTACGATAAAAAATAAATGCTCTTTAGCCACATGGAAACTTTATTTCATGAAAGCTGTATCCATGAAGAGGGAAAAACTCCATCCAAATGGAGTCTGGCACCTCTTTGCCAGACACGCTGGCTGCTTTTAGCTTGTAAAGTCATTGTCTAATTTGCCAAAAGGTGGCCCGTTTCTCCGTGAGGTCATCTGGCTGGCCCAACGTTTCTGTTTATCCTGCGAAATAGACTGGCCTCGTCTAGCCGGCGCTCGCCTCCTGTTTCCAGGCAACGGAGGGTGCTCTTAAAATAATCTAAAGCGAAGACGCGGCATCCGCTCTGGCGAAAAGGCACTTTGGGGGGCAGGGAAATGCGTGGAAATGGCCACTTTTAGCCCAGGGCGTGCAGAGCTGTTTGGGGCTGGGGGGGATTGGTGACTGTCCTCGTTGCCATGGCTTTTAGGAGGCTCCAGGTCGCTTGTCACCCTCCAAACAAAGGCCCTGGCGAGGAGTTTTCATAGCCTGGCCCAGCGACATGCCTGGGTGGGTGTGCACAGCCCCCAGGCTGCTGGGGGTGGAGGCATGTTTAGAGAGATGGTTTCTGCTCGCCGAGAAGTCTGATTGAATTGTTATTAAAGACACCCTGTCACCTGGCCAGTGCAAGGGCTGCCTGTGGCAGTATTATTTGTTTGTGTTATGCTTCCTCTTAGCCTAACGGAAGCTGTAATTCAGGTAGCTGGCTACTTATAGTGATCCTTCTGCACTGCCTCTCATGTTTACTTCGACACAAATCGCGACTTTCTCACACTTGCCCGGTCCTGCCTGGGTGTGTCGGAGCACCTCCCGCCGTAAGGGAGGGGGTCCACCTGCCCCGGCCGCCACTCCCATTTGTGCTGACTGCTGTCCCCTGTTCCCTGCTCAGGTGGTGGCCCTCTGCACGTGTCCCGAGCTGCTGGAGAGTCCCCTGTTCCCAGAGGATGCCAAACTCCGGGCTCGCCGCATCCTGCAGGGCTGTGGGGGAGAGAGCTTAGGTGGGAAGCTAGGGTGTGAGATACCCTGTAACTGTCACTTAGGGGGATGGCAGAACCTTCCGTGTCTGTGTCCCCGGCACAGAGGCGTCGTTAGGACACAACTGCACGGGGGAAAATGCAGAAGAAAGGCGAGGAGGGCGTACCCGCTGGTGCCGGCCAAAACGGGCGGGGGTTTGGCGCTTTTTCACACAATTGGGGGCAGTTATGTGCCACGTGAAATATGCAAGACGAGACTCGCAGAATGAGGCAGAGCTGAGCTTGTTTTGCTTATGCTGTTTGTGTACATTCTGACTTTACTAGCTAAACGTCTCTAATCTGGGCAGGACCGCCGCGCCCCCTCCCTGCCGACCGGTGTAACTGCACGTTCTTTCTGTGCTGACCTGCAGGCTCGTACAGTGCCAGCCAGGGTGTGGACTGCATTCGGAAGGACATCGCCGCGTACGTGGAGCAGCGGGATCAGGGCGTGCCCTGCAGCTGGGACAACATCTACCTCACCACCGGGGCCAGCGATGGCATCATGGTGGGCGTCCGGTCACCACCGCGCCGCTTACCTGCTGAAACACTGGGTTTGGAGCCTGTGGTGATGGAAGACTTGTGCTTCCTTTGTTTCGATGGGATTGCCTGCTTCACCCGTTTCCTGTGTTGACAGAGCATCCTGAAGCTGCTGGTGTCAGGTCAGGGTCCATCCCGGACTGGGGTCATGATCCCTATCCCCCAGTACCCTCTGTACTCGGCGGCCATCTCTGAGCTGGAGGCTGTGCAGGTTAGCTACTACCTGGACGAGGACCACTGCTGGGCCCTGGATGTCAAAGAGCTTCACAGGTCGTTCCACGAAGCCAAGCGTTATTGCAAGCCCAAAGTGCTCTGCATCATCAACCCAGGGAACCCTACAGGTGGGTGGGAGTGAGTGTGGGTTGCGAGGTGAGGGTTGGGCTGTAATGTGAGCCCGGAACATGACAGCTCGCCCAAATATTTCTGGGTTGAGAGATGCCCGGTGTTCAGCACTGACAACTTTGCAAACAGGTCCTGAATGACGGGCATAACTCCAGATTCTTTAGTTTCCTGGAACACTGCAATAGCTCTACTATCATGCCATAAATCATGAATCTGAAGGGTTCCAAGACCACATTCCACTCTGCCCACTCATGTGATGCCATTATGAGGACTGAGCAGTGGCATATAGCCCTACAGCAAGAGTCCTTTCTTCTCCACCATTCTGTGGATTTAAAGGGACTTGGCTGGAATCAGCTGTACTGGACTGGTTGGGGTTTGAGAGTCTGTCTGTTCAGGCAGCCCTTGCCATGAGCTGAACGCTGTCCTGAAATAAGACACCATAGCTTTAAGAAACCAAAAAACGCACGGAATTAGGAGTGTGTATAGGCAGGTCAAAAAATCTCCGTCACAGCTTATCATTTTCATTTTGGGTATTAGATTGGCGTTATCTCATCCATGGTAGCTTCATCTTTCGTTATCCCAGCATATGTGTCTCCTGCTGGTGACGTGCTCCTCAGTAGCGCTGGTTATGGTCACTGCTATCGCCGTGCCGGTTTGCAGTGGTATGTGCTGATCTCACCTACAGGCACAATGGCTAAAACCAGCTAGACAAAGAGGTCATGCGTGTCAGATCCAAGACTAGACTAGACAATGACTAATTAATATGCACCCTCACCACCAACTGCACGGGGGTGTGACTTACTTACGGTAGGTCACATTCAGTGTCATAATCTGTCAAAATGAGGGCCGTTCTTATTAAAAATGTTCAGTCGGTGATGGAAAATATTTGGTTGACGTGACCTCCGATACATACATGCAGGCAACAGATGCATAATGCAATTAAAATTCATCTACTCCAATCTAGATAATCAGCACATGATCTATCACAGGTAAAAGGGCAAAAAGCAGGATTTAAGTCTGTGTTTATCTTGTAGGCCAGAAGGAGGAAGACTATTATGGAAAAGTCAGCTTAGTGTACAGTAGGTTGTTATAACAGACCAAATATAATCCCTGCTTCCCCTGTGGATTGGCCCCACCTTACACGATGTCTCAGCTGTGCATCCTTGTTGGTATACGTTGTTACTGGGGAGTTCTGCAGCATACTCAGCCATGCAGATGGATCTCGTGATGAGTCAGACCTTCTGATTTCTGTTTGCTGACTTATTGGGTGATGTCAGTTTCTGTTGGCTGGAAATGACCTTGGACCCCTTCCCCCCCAGGTCAGGTTCAGAGCAGGAAATGCATCGAAGACGTCCTTCACTTTGCATATGAAGAGAAGCTCTTCGTCATGTCAGATGAGGTAATGGCTTCTCATTTCCTCGTGACCTCTCCGGTTTTTCCCATGTAATTGTATGTGGTACCCTCTCCTCCCGCTCTTCCGTCGGCCCGGGGATGCTTTTGTTTCTCTGATCACCCCGTGACGTTCCAGGTGTACCAGGACAATATCTACTCCTCCGAGTGCCAGTTCCACTCCTTTAAGAAGGTGCTTTATGAGATGGGACCTGAGTACTTCAACAACGTGGAGCTAGCATCCTTTCACTCCACCTCCAAAGGCTACACGGGGGAGTAAGTGTTGCCCTCTGCTGGCCGGCCATCTTGGTGCTCTGAAATATCTCATGCACGTGTTGTTTTTTCCTGGATATCGGTTTCACAGCTGGCTGGTCTAGAATAGTCTCTAGTGTTGGCTGAATTTGATCTTGACAAGCCGTAATTTGGGTCTCGTGTTGTTTACGGTATTTTACTACTTGGTAGATGTCCAAATGACACGTTTGCAGCCTGATGTGTTAGTGAAGCATGTACCTTTCGGCCGACCCCCCAAAGGTGTCCGGGCACCTCCATTACACACTTGTGTCTAAATGATCCAAGTTCCAGAAAACGTATAGATATCTCGCTTATCTGAAGACAGTTTTGCTTAATCACAGTAGAACACTAGATTATTGATCAGTTGGGGGTTGGGCACAGTAGAAGGCCATGTACTGCATTTTGATTAACTTGACCAAGTGACATTTGAAGTGAAATCAGCCTCTGACCTGCTACTGGGGGATAGAGCCCCCACAACCATGCTTTGAATTACGGGGGGTACTGTACCCCCCGGTTAAAACCCAGACCCCCCCAAAGAGACACAAATAGCAGTTTGGGGGGAGGGGGGGTCTTATGAAGTTATGTTATGAAGGCAGTACCCCCCAGTTATGGAGGGGTAATTCGAACTCTGCCAATAACCCCTCCGATGTGCTAAACCTCACTCCTCTCCAGGTGTGGCTTCCGCGGCGGCTACATGGAGGTCATCAACATGGACCCAGAGGTGAAAGCCCAGCTGATCAAGCTGCTCTCGGTGCGTCTTTGCCCCCCGGTGTCCGGACAGGCCGCCATGGACGTCATCGTCAATCCACCCCGGCCGGGGGAGCCCTCCTTCTCCCAGTTCCTCAAGGTTGGTCGCCTAGAGGCGGTTCTGCCGTCTAGTTCTCTGGAAAGGTCACTGCCACGTCTCTCACTCCCGATGGCCCGGTTTCATGTTAAGCTGAACTGGTTGGTGAGCTCTGTGTCTCTTCAGGAAAAGACGTCTGTGCTCAGCACCCTGGCGGAGAAGGCCAAGCTTACGGAATCGATCCTGAACACGATCCCGGGTATCAAGTGCAACCCAGTGCAGGGGGCCATGTATGCCTTCCCTCGGGTCTTCATCCCGCCCCAAGCCGTGGAGGAGGCCAAGGTCTGCGTTTTCCGTCATCTGTGTCCGCTGAAGTCTTTCTCCAATAAACGTTTCACCAGACGACATAAAAGTTTCAGTTGGCGTGGTGTTAAACCGACCCTACTTCCTGAAATCCAACACCAACTGGTGCTGAGTCGGACACCCATACGAAAATCAGCCTCGTGTCTGTGGCTTGTGGCCTTCTAAATTTAGTAATTATGACACAAACAAGTCGAATGATCTTTAGTTTTTCAGTCCATGCCTTTAAGCTATACAGGATCTCAACAGCATTGCTGTTCATTAAATCATTAAATTTCATTAGAAAAACATTAAGAACATCAGAAGAACAGAAAACTGTTCTTGTCACTGGAATGAACAAGATGAAACCATGTCGAATTGTTTTCCTCTTACGTTATGAGAAATGGCTGAACGTTACCTTATTTATACTGACTAGTTAGGAAGTGCTATTCCTGTTTTCTGTCTGGGCAGTTTGTCTGTTACGACGTGACCAAAAAAATGATTCTCGATCTCCCAATCACTCTGATTGCTGGCCGGAGGTTTAACCTGAATTTTGGAAATTTCATACACTTGGAAGGAATTTATTTCCCAAAAATTGTCTACTCAAAATTTTACCACTCTCTCTCATGCTGGGTGTGAGATTTTATGTGACCCGACTGCAGCACTGAAATCCAACCTGTAGAACCAGACCAGATGAGTCAGCATGAAGAACATTATCCTTTCTGGGAAATATCTTGTAGAGTTGGTAAATTCTAACTGCCTGTTGACTTCTCATAATATAATTGTACTTCAAGCAGAGCAAGGCTCACCCATGGTGCACCAGTAAATGGACTAATTCGGTTTAGTACTTGGCTGTACCTGAAGGGGGGACACCTGCTTTGTTGGTGAGAGACAGTTTGTGCTGTGTTTTATGGAATCCTCATCCAACTCAAGCGTTTTAACCACGGCTTTTAAATTCCACTCACTCACACCAGTCACTTTACTGTTCATGTATGACTTGCTTAAGTCTTTCTCTCGGCCAGTTAAGTGACCCATGGCCAGTCACACACCCTTCTGCCGGTTGGGTACCTGTGACGTTGCTTGTTTGAGTTTTGACTCCCTGAGGACACCCATAATGCACTCTTTGTGTGGAAGTTGACTGGGGTGGGGCTGTTTTTCAGGAGCTTGGGATGCCCCCTGACATGATGTACTGCCTGCAGCTCCTCGAAGATACTGGAATCTGCATTGTTCCCGGCAGTGGCTTTGGCCAGAGGGAGGGGACGTTCCACTTCAGGTGACCTGCCCTGGCATTCACCCTTTTGTCTGGCCCTGAACCAAGCCGTCAGCATCACAAGTGACATCAATTGAACTGAATAACAAACTGCATCATTCCCAGTTTGGTCTGTGGGGCAGGGGAGGGGTGTGGGGAGGCTTTTATAAGTCAGCTCTGAAGTCCAGGGCCCTGAGGTGGTGCAGAGCACTGCCATTCATGCTGTAGTCTCCCATTTTTGATAACTGGCAGACAGGTTTCAGGGGGGGTTAAAAAATGGGAAAATTTGGAAAAATGGAGTGACTGGGCATGGTGTAAATCGATGCTAGGAACCTGATTTAAGATGTATGCTTGGTTGTTCTGAACTGCCTAAATATTGTTTTTTTCCCATTTGTAGAATGACAATTTTGCCATCTACAGAGAAGCTGAGACTGCTTCTCGAGAAGCTTGCTGCTTTCCATATCAAGTTCCTCAAGAAATACACAGCCCTGGGGGACTCCTCTGATAAAGGCCCGAGCGGACAGGCCAAGGCATGCCACCCCTAGTCAGGGAATGTGTGTGCTCAAGTTTCCGTAGCAACCCCCCCCCCAAGCCATCAGCGTGCTGTATAGCCTTTCAAACCCATTGACAAGTTTAGAAATGTCTGCAGTTTAGCCAAGAGAGACAACTGTGCCTTGGAACTGTAAACTGTAAAAAATAAGATATTAGGTGGAGAGAGATGTGGCATTTAAGGATTTTTTGCATGATGTTCACACGACAGCACGCAGAAAACTGTGGAGCCTTAGTGGGAAACATGAACTGTTATTCGTGTCATTTTTTTTTTAATGGAACTTGTATAATCCGATCGCCCCTCGCAAAGCTCTAAAAATGGGTCATATAATTCCTTATCAGTCTTAAGTCTGTCCTCAAAATGTATTCCTTTGCATTGTCAATATTAAGATCATCAGGATTTGAAGAGTGCTTTGCGTGGTGTTAATTATAGTTGTACCAAAAGCACATTAAAGCATTTAATGTGCAGAAGACCGAGACCTCTCCATCATAATGGCAATAATTAATGTTATTTTTGTTTTACATTTATGTCATCAATGTAGTGCAGTTTCTGAGAGCGGTAATGTGTAGAATCACAGACTTGTATGTATATAGAGTTTGAGTAAGAGAACTTGATTGTAAGGTGAGTTGTTTACATTGTGATTATATCATTACCGCCTCAGACTGTTGTCATATCCCTCAGTTCTATACACATTAGCGATGGACTGCTTCATCTTTGCTTTGTGGTGATATATCCCATTTGCTTGTGATTGGGTTTTTGCTCATGGCTTAAGTGCAATGGATTGACAACCAGGTGTGGCATTGAACCACAAGCCTTGTACACTTTCTGGGGTCCACCTGCAGGTTTGCCGTGGAGCATTTGCGTTACGAGTACCCAGTGAGTACCCAGTACCCAGTGAGTGCGCTGTCATCGCTTGGTGGGCCCAAACGTAAAGCAGAAGTTTTCTTGTTTGATACGGTAGCTTATTTTCCCCTCTTGTCGACTCAGCCGCCCCCTCACGCTGAGGAAATGCACCGGAGGCCTGCCTTCCCTGTGCCTGCTGGCGGATGGGGGGCGGGGCATAGCATGCAGGTCACCCAGCGTCTGCACTCCTTGCGATTAGCGCGCCCTGCTTGCAATGGAAAATGGTTTTATTTTTAAGCGTTGCTCTGTGATGTGTTTCTCCATGCTGGGTTTTTGCTTTTGGTGACGCCGATAACAGACTGCCAGATAACCGCAACGTAAAATGAAAATGTCAGTGCCGACTTGGCAGCATCATACCTTGTTGAGACGTAGCGATAGAATAGCTACCGCCGCCTAGCGATTATCTATGCAATATGTTATCTAAATCGCTTTTCAGCATAAAACACATTGTTTTTCTTTAACACTGGTGGTCACCCTCAGTTAGCTTAAATAACCCAGGCAGTCACTCTTTACTAGGAATGAATGCTACTACTAAAACCAACAGATCATTAGTTTTCTGGTGTGGTGCCTTTGTTTGACTAGTCAGTTATTTATTCTGACTGACTTTGGCTATTAAACTATGAGAGATTTTCAGTCATGCTTGGACATTTTTATTTTATGTATTTTATGTATAGTTTTCTTTTCAGATGTAATTCTTATAGAACTCTAATGTGAAACTAAAAAGGCATAAACCCATAACATTCATACTGTGTTGTGTAATAAACCATTTTAGGGGAGTAACCCTATTTAACGATTATTTGGTTTCTCATGTAATTTTTTGTAGATATAAATTTTTCATAAATTGATTAAAACCCAATTTTTAACAAGGCTTGTTGATTTGCGTTTGTTCTGTACACCTCAGATGGACACTGGGATGAGCACTAAGCACTTCCATTTATTCAGAGCGTCTAACTGAGGCTGCCCACCAAAAGATTCAGGATTTGTCAAATGCAGTTATACAGTTATACATGTACAACATGTATCCTGAACCACTCTTTTGACTATGCAGCTGTTAAAATAATTTAAGAAGGAACTGTTCCAAAGATAAGAATATGATTTTTTTTAAATAAAACTTGAATAAAATACAGATTTGAAATATTTACAGATGTGCAATAGGCAATATTAAAGTTAAAGTGCATATTGATATGTCTGCACGGGAGTGTAAACTGCAAGAAACCTGTGTGACAGTAGCAGCATGAACAGGGCATGTAATAGGGATGGAGACAGTATGGAATATGACAATGGGACACGGAGAGGGTTGCTGTCCAGTGATCATGAACAGAATGCTATACTATAGTACTATACTGTAATACTAATATAAACTCACCTAAAGGATTATTAGGAACACCAGTTCAATTTCTCATTAATGCAATTATCTAATCAACCAATCACATGGCA
>JAODKN010000008.1:18034915-18047276 GCA_026774425.1 Petrocephalus zakoni | reverse complement strand
CCCCCCCCCCCCCCCCCCCCCCCCCCCCCCCCCCCCCCCCCCCCCCCCCCCCCCCCCCCCCCCCCCCCCCAGGAAATTATGGCAAACTGGAACCAGATCAAATACTCTGCCACTCCATTAAGCTTTTACACGGACGCGTGCACTACTGATGGGCACACTGCACGCCTGGGCCATGATGGCCGCTTTCGTCGTCAGAGCTGTCGTTGTACGCCTCGCGCCGGTGGCCTCCTGATGAACTCTGGCTCATATCGTAATCCAGGAGGTCCACCTCCTCCACGTCACCCGATACGATGGGCGCCTCTGCTCGCACAGGCAGCAAGTCCTCCAGTTCCTGGATACCACAAAAAGGGTTACCAAACAATCCAAAATAAGCAGCGCTCGTTATCGTGGGGAGGTCTCCACTACAGTAACCACAAACATGGCTGACAAGCTGCATGTCTCAGACTCAGAAGTCTGCAATTAGCACTCAGCAATGGAGAGATGCTGAGTGCTAGTTTTCCAGTAGCTAGCTAGTAAGGACAAACCGGAAATGTGGGAGAAGTGTGTACGCATTTGGGTTTGATACTCTGTACTTAAGAGGCTATCACCTCATTTCAAATGACTGCCAGGTTACACAGCAGAAAAGTACAAGAACTAAGCAGACATCGTGCATTTCCAGTTAAAATTCTCAGCGATACTCACTGCAAGCTTCTCCGGGCTTATCCAGTTGTTGTCTGGGAACTGCACGTCAAATTTAATATACAAGTCCCCCTTTTCAAAAGGGTTACGGTACTGTGGCATGCCTTCACCTCGCACAACTCTGAGTGAACCTACAGAACAAGACAGGGATGTGCAGGATGAAAGTGCAGCTCCTCAGTAACAAACCGCTAAAAAAAAAAAGTCACCTTATTTCACCTCACGCCCCCCCACATACCTGGTTCAATGACCTTCCCAGGGGGGTATTTCACGACAATCTGTCTGCCGTCTAAGTGCTTCAACGTAAACTGAAACCCGCAGAGAGCTTCGACAAGGCCTATCTTGTAGGACATGTGCAAGTCGTTGCCATCTCTCTTGAAAGTCTGTAGTACAAGAAACAAGGCAAATGGGTTTAAAGGACAAACCAAACCTGCAGTTGGCAAGAAATGCAGTGGTAGGAACATAGCGTTAGTTCATTTTTGCATCAGGAAGAAGCAGCAACCTTAAACACAAAATTACTGGCCATGTAGGGTATCAAGACATAGGTATACTTCACTGATTTATAGTACTAGACTTTAGTTCAGGGAGAATCTCTTGTCTAGATTAGTGGTACTGCAGACTGGCGCCACCTGCATGTGTCTTTAAGCAAATTAAAGGACATCTGCAGAGGATTTTAAGAGTCTGGAGCCGACATGGAAGTGGAAAGTCAGCAGTCCTCGCAGTACATACTCAGGATTAGAGGGACCGAAGTCATCAGAGCTCTCGGCACACAGCGATGCTGAGTATGTAGGCTACACAGTAGGGGTAGGACGGCAAAGAATGGGTCAGCATTACAGCGTGCCATCTCCCAGAGGCATCACGCTGGCGCTGCTATCTGGCTCACCTCCCCGAGGACAAGGAAGCAGAGCTGCAATGCTACAGGGTTCCAGAAAGCTAAACTGGGACAGGCCTCAGATCCAGGAGAATGGAAGTAACTGCATGAGTTCTAGCTGGATGTCAATGTTCTGTCTAGCAAGGTGGCGCACAAGGGCACCATATTCATGCCAATATAATTATGATGGGAAATTTGAGGTAATCAAGTCTCTCAATTACTGGCATCAGTACAAATCACCAAAAGCAGGAGCACAGTCTAAGGCCTTTTCTGACAAAAGCTGCCATCAGTAGTCACCGCTTAAAATAAGAGCATTGTCTTCAGGTGGCACAAACTGCCGACGCTGGTCCCAGGCAAAGCCTCCACACACCTCATTCTCTTTCTCCTGCAGCACTAGGACGATGTCTCCAGGCTCCAGCCCCGGGGCCTGGTCCGCTTCGCCGCCAAAGGTGATCTTCTGGCCGTGCTTCATGCCCTTATCTACATGGACCTCCAGGATCTTAACTTCCTTCACCACCTTCTTGCCCTCACACTTTTTACAGCGGTCTTTCTCGTTGATGACTTCACCTGCGAGCAAGGGTTCAATAACATGAATGCACCAGCAACACCAGCAGAAGGAGGGGCCTCACAGCACCCTTGGTAAAATTTGCAAATTTTGTGTGATTGTCATTGAATGAGGCACTCAGTAACATATTCGGGCAGGGAGACCACGGGGTCCCCTTTGGTAAAATTTTGCTGGGAGCTCCTGGAGGCTCAGTGCGGATTTTTGTTTATAGAAAGAACACAGGTCTTTGGCAGATCTTAATGCAGAAGACTCACCTTCCCCATTACAATCAGTACAGACTGACTGCATTTGTTGGACCATTCCTGGGGCAAGCTGTCGGATCATGACACGCACACCACGACCCCGGCAGGCGGTGCACTTCTGGACAGCTCCTGTTTTGCCACCCTGACTGAATGAGGGCGGGGGGGAGAAGGCCAATTTTACATCAGAGACGTTGTAGTCGCAGAATTTCATTGTAGTAAATTAACAAGCAGAAGGCACTCAGTGTGAGCCCAGAAACGGCAATGTTGTGCCCTAAACCAGAGTTTCTAAACCTGACCTTGGGGACCCCCAGACTGTCCACAATTTTGCTCCCTCCCAGACTGTCCACAATTTTCACTCCTCGGCAGGGAGCTTAGAGGGACCAAAAACCATGGACCGTCTGGGGAACCCAGAACACCAGGCTGAGAAACACTGCCCTAGACCAGATGAAAACTCACAGCTGCCACCAAGCATGTATGAAGTGCCCTGACAAACAGGGCCTAAGATGGAGTGCCAGCTGACCCATTACACGTACTACACAGGACATTCAGCTTACCCGTCACACGTACTACACAGGACATTCAGCTAACCTGTCACACGTACTACACAGGACATTCAGCTAACCGGTCACACGTACTACACAGGACATTCAGCTTACCCGTTACATGTACTACACAGGACATTCTTGCTTAGCTGCAGCTTCGTGGTTTTTCCATTGTATAGATCTTCAAGTGACACTCTGTTGGGAGGGGGGGGCAGGGGGGTGGAGGGGTCAAAAGGGATCCTTTTACTTTGTTGATTCAAGCCGACATGCACGTCATAAGCCCTGGGATTTACAATGTCATCAGCAAGCTAACATTACAGGGCCAAACTTTTCAAATTGATAATTACAAACAATTTTCCACATGGTCACATGCTTCTATTGATTTTTTCTTGTCTTCTTAAATGTGATCTTTATGTCTTTTATTTGAATGTATTCATCTGCCTTTGTAAAGCACTTTAAAAATTGCCTTGCATCGGAATTGTGCTACATAAACTTGCCTAAACGAGGACCAGTACATATCAAGAGCACAGATAGTCTTTATAATCCCACATGCCCTCTAACCACAAAGAGCTTAAAATTTACTGCAAGATTCACATTCACTCCTTAGATTACCTGAAATAGTAACTCCCGACAGTGAATGACACTAAAGACGTACTTTTTCTGATGTCTGACACATGAACACATCCATCAATCCATTTTCGATAACTGCAGTTCTTATGGAGGGTTGCAGGCGAATTAAGCCTTTCCTGGAAACTACGGGCGCTAGGTAGGGAATAACCTACACACAGGAGAGCAGACACACACCATTCACACACACATGCACACCTAGGGGGAATCTGACGACTTCAATTAACCTCAGCATGTGTCTGGACTGTGGTGGGGAAACCGCAGTACTCAGGGGAAACCCCACGATGAAATAAGAACATGCTAAGCCCACACATGGAGAGCCAGTTCAAACCCAGATCCCAGAGGTGTGACGCAGCAGTGCTGCAGCACTGTGCCATCCCGAGGTGAGCCCATGACAGGCTAACGACAGAGGGCTGAGCCCAGCAGGCGCACCGACTCACTTGAGAGGATGCACCATGTCCTCGCCTCTCCTTCTCCCGCCATTGCGGCTCCGGCTCTGGCCACCCATGAACCCGAAGAGCCCCCCTCCGAAGATGTGGGAGAAGATGTCATCCATGCCACTGCCCCCGCAGCCACCTTCCCGCAGGCCCTGCTCCCCATAGCGGTCGTACAACTCCTTCTTCTCTGGGTTCATCAGAACTTCGTAAGCGAAGCTGATCTCCTTAAACTAACACGAGGATGAGGAAGGTCCCTTAGTTACTGAGAGACCTATCAGGTAGTTTTTGACAAAGATGATTGATATGACAGCATATGCTATTTGGCATCATGTTTGCATGCATTGGAAGATCGGAAAAGTCTAACCAGTCTCACAAACAACTTTCAATTCATTGTTAATGACGAAGCAGCAATGTCCTGGATCCCATCTCCCCCAAATACGAGGAAAACATAAATAAAATCCATTTACCTTGTCTCCAGCATTGGGATTTTTGTCAGGGTGGTATTCCTTTGCGAGTTTGCGGTACGCCTGTGGAAAACAATGTTATCTTGTAAACATCGTTTTAACCCGATTAAATGACCCGAGAGGCTCAGTTTAGATAACCGAGAGTAACCGAGAAGCGGTCCCCGCAGGCCGGGGCCGGGATAACAATGGGACGTGCGTGCAGTCACTTATCGTGACCGAGAACGATAAGTACGCGATAAATAATCACAAATCAAACGGTATATCCACCTGGCAGCGGGGCCCGGGCCGCGATCCGCGGAGGGACAATGGCCCCGTCGCCAGCGCGCTTCTGCGGCCTGTTTACCGGCTCTTTCGGAACTGCACTGCAGCTTAAGCCCATGAATACTCCCCGCTAAAGGTGACACTAAGGGAACGAGCGGCCCCGGAACGGCGCGCAGCGGCCGGCCGCCCGGCTCCCGCCGGTCCCTCGCTTCGGGGTCGCTGACCCGCGGAAGCGACCATCAAAGCGGGCAAAGCCGGCAAAGCAGGTAAGCACGTCCCCGGCCCCGAGCCCGGCCGCCGAACCGAGATCCGCTGGGCTCCGCGGGCCAAGGCCCCGGCCGGCTTCTCGGTTATAACCGGGGCTCCGAAAGCCCACGCGCCCGGGGACGTGATACGGCGGCGGGGACGTGATGCGGCGGCGGGGACGTGACCGGGACCCGCGCGGCCAGTCAGCCGGCCAAGCCCCCGGGAAGAGCGGCTACGCGGATAGAGCCAATCGGGGGGGGGAGCGTCCGGGGCTGCGAGGCCGAGGCCGGCCGGAGGGACGGGCTGCCGGGCCGGCTGCGCGCTTCCCCCCGCAAGGCCCTCGGAGGGACAGCGTGTAGGCCCCGGCAGCGACGCCCGCTTTCCCGGGGACGCGGGGCCGGCCGCGGAAGCGCCGCTCGGGCGCCGGCACCGCGGCCCCCGAAGGGACCGTACCTTCTTCAGCTCGTTCTCGGAGGCGCCGGGGGACACCCCGAGGATGTCGTACAGCTTGGTGTCAGCGACGTTCGCCATGACGGTGCTCGGAGAAGAAGGGGGGGGAGTGGAAGAGAAAGAGGAGCCGGCCCGGCACGTCACGCGTACTGCGTCACCCTCACCCGCGGCGCGCACGTCACGCGTACTGCGTCTCCCTCACCCGCGGCGCGCACGTCACGCACGGCGCGTGCACGGGCGGCGCGCTCCCTTTGTCCCTATAATAACGTAATAGGCTGAGGGTAGGAGGAGAGGAAAACCTTAGGCGCGTCATTGTGTGCATTGTGCAAAATAATGCTGTTTCACTGCACATTCAACAGAGATTCGCTTACTGCGCAGACGAGGAAAGGCTGCGCAAACTGCATTATATAACCGTGATTAGAGTAAATAGAACTGCGCCTTCCTGTGTATCAGATAAGACATGAAAGAGCTCTGCTGTGAACATCCAGGAGCGGCGTGTTCTAGTGCATTATCCACTATGACGCTGTTACCGAACATGTATGATCTTACGCGGTATACACTTCATAGGTTATTTGCATGCTCAACATTTAGTACAGGATGACAATGATCGCTAGATGGCGTAAGACACAGGTTACACCCCCTGAAGCAATTTGGGGAAGAACATTGATACCTTGTTTGGATCAGTCATTTTAGTTAATATGGAATGGTTCATGCAATGCTTGTATAATAATGCAAACAATAATGCTGTTTGCTGTAAGAAAGGTAACAATAGTTGTTCAAGCAAGTCAATATATTTTTGTAGAGATCATTTTACAGTGTTACATTCTTTCATTTAAATAAGTTTCTAATAAAAAGTGCATTTAATTGCAGTGCGAGTGCACTGAAAACCGAATTATTTGGCCCGTTTATCTACCGAACAAAGCATAATATTAAATGGTCGCTTTCCCGAGGGTTTAGAAATCAAGCACACTTATCTTTGAGAATTATTCATAGTAAAACGTAATGATAAGGTACTGGTTATAAGCGGAGTAGTTATGATTAGACTAGGCTGGATAATGGTCGCATTTATTCAGATAAATTATTTACTGGTGTCATTTCAAAAGAAACGGTACATTGCTTTCAGTGTGTAATTTGGTGGCATCCACGGGTGAATATTCGCTCACTAACTTGATGTTCCCATCAGATCACATTGCGTCACACTGGCACACACTTACACGGTAGTGTTGCGGTAATGTCAATATACCGCATCAATATTAAGAACAAATGGCTATTTAAGAACAAATCGGATTCCTGCTTTATTAATTTAACTATTAGGGAAATCTTTAATCAGATTCTTCAGTGTAAAAGGTGTACTCGGATATTAATGTCATGTAAAATTACTAATATATAATGTAATATATGACATTCCACAAGAACTCGCTAAATATAGTACGAAAGGTATTGCTGCGTATAGTTTCCCATTGGTGCAAAACCACGTATTAAATAAATTGTGCGCCCTTTATCAATTTTTAGTTCTCGAATATCTAATATATAGGGCACATAAAGGTATGGTAATTAAGAACTCAGATAATTTTAGACACGTTATTGTAGATCCAGGCTTTGCATTATGTGAGACCAGCCTTTAAGGCTTGTAGCTTTTATAGGAAAGCAGGGAAGGGTACACTGAGGATGTTTTTCTTATTTTGGCATCCTTGCCTGGCCAAAAACACAGTGGACACAAAGATAAATGTTACCACCACAAAATCAAATGCTGCAAAATGGCTGGATCTTTGTATTCACTTGGCGTTCGGTGTCTGCGGCTGTCTGTGCTCACTGACTTTTTTATTTCGTGATTCCCTGAGCCAGTATCGTAGGATGTTTAATCACACCGGTTCTCTAATAGCACGATAAGCTACAATGACTCTTAATTAGACCATTAATGTTGTTGCAAAACTTTTTGTCAGCAGTATCTTATAATGTTGAAATATATCTTGAAGCGTGGCAGAATAGCCCAAGCGCAGAGAGATAATAACTTTGATAACTTCAGTGAAATTACAATACTCGATTTAGTAAGAGTATCTGAAAATTATTCTCTCAAATGATGAATTATTGCTCTCGCGAAATTATTCAATACCATTCATACCGGCCCACTGATTATCAAGAACGGGTAAAAATAGTGATTCACATTTGGGCGTTTGGTGCATTTGGAGGGCGTGAAAAGGAGAAGGCTCCGGGGATCTCTCCCCCCCACCATTACGTTGTATACCGTATGGCTTATGTGCAAAATTCACACAACGTTGCAAGAATGGGATCCCTGTTGCGGCGAAGACGCTCCTCATGCTGACAGTGATCGTGTTAGCATTGGACAAGCAGGGCGTCCCTTTTGTTCGCGGCTGTCACCTGCGGGGCTGACGCGCACAGCCATTATATTCTATATAAAAACATATTTTGGCCATAGATGTCACGTTTATTTTCGGTTAATGCTGTTGTGTGGGTTGATTATTTTTTAGTTTATTTATTTTTTAACCATTTCGTAACGGCCTCAGACTCATTTCCTCTCATGAAATACCACTGGAAAGATACGAAGTGGCAGAATTGTCAGTCAAAGTTTAATGATAGTCTTGCATCAGAAATTGTTTTTCAGCCATGTAGGCCAAGGAAAAAATAAGGGTTTGTATGGGATTCATCGACATTTTCCATGGCTTCTTTATACTTTGTGGTAGTGTGTAGGGTTACAGCAAATGCAGGTAAGTCATTCTGACTGACTGCCGTAGCAAAGGCGCTAATTAGTAATGTTTTGACACGTGAGATGTCAGTTTTATTTGGAGTAGCTTGAATAGGGTTGACAACTTGTCAGAAAAAAAATAAATGATAATAAGAGTCAAGACGAAAAGGATGGTGTCTCTATTGTCATTGTGACCCCTAACCAAGAGCAGATTTCAAAAGCAGTCGATTTAAATCACTCCATCAGTGACCATCGGAGACCCAGAATGACCTGTTTTACCTGTGCTTGTTCATTCTTTGCTGTGTGATTTGACTAAACAGTCTTACACACAATGACTAATGTCAAAAGACTACATTTGCATTTGATGATAACATTTAAATTCACCGGGATAGAGTTATAATATATATATAATATAATCAGAGTTATAAAATAATATAATCAGATTAATCAGATTAGAAAAATTGAATTATAATCTGGAATAGTCATGGCTGTTTTTGGACTGAGTTCTGTCCATGGCTATGCCATACTCTGCAGTACCCCCTATGCTGGATTCTTTCTCGTCACATGCTCTCCTTCAGATCTAGACATGTCCCGGCAAAGTCTAATGAAGCAGGACAGCCCCCAGAGAGGAGGTGAGCCAGTGGTGATACCTGCCTTAGACCTTTAGGTTTGCTGCATGGCAACGCTAAAGTGGCATTTTGTATAAGTACAGCTGATGGAAGAGGAGAGCGTAGGGTAGATACGTACTCAGGGTTTCTCAGTGAGAGTCAGCCAATCATTGTGCTTTCAATGTGGTCAATTAATGTTAAACTTTCTAATGAAAACCAAAGTAGGCCGTGTGGTGGTAACCAGCGTAATAGAACTGCAAAAGTGTCACATTGAGTTTTTTTGTAGACATGTCATATTTTTATGACCTAGGCCTAATGTGCAACCTATAGGATATTGTTATTTTACAGTTTTCTAGAATTACACATTATAGTAAAAATGTTGTGCTCTTCTATGAAGGGCTTTAAGGAATGTATTGCCATTAAACTGATTAGTTAGCGCTATTGTCCAAAGCTGCTAGTAATTCTGTCGGATTTGTGCAATCACAGTTAAGCCTCTGGCTCTGTGGTGCAATGGGAAAGCCGCTTTCTAGCAAAGGGAAACAGCAGAATAACCAAAAGAAGCCAATCTCTGAGGTTTTGTTAATGGCCAGTGTATTAGTGAGGTATTCAAAACCAATATCGGGGCTGCAGCCAAATTCATATTTTATTGCTGTTGATTTCACTGTTAATAAAATAGTTCCTTTCAGGCTTTGACTGATAAGCTGATTTTCACAAAATACTGTGGCTCAGCGTGAGAGGATCCAGGGCCCCCATTATTGGTGGTGCTTGGCTGGTCCTTGTTATCGCCCTGTTGGGCTGAACAATCGCATTTGAATTTTTTTCCGAATCGTTAAAACTAAGTGATCTACACTTGAATTTACCCCAATCTGGCAGTAAACTCAGTATGACAAAAAGACCCTAACAGTGTTTGACATTTAACATTCTTAGATTGCTTCCCTTCACTTGGTGGTTTGACGTAGAACTTTTCCATCCAGGCTGTTAATGCCGTTCCCGTGATATTTCACCGATTCGCAGGGGATTTCACCATGAGGTTTTCCAGACCTGGCTTGGGAACTAACATCTTCGTTGTGCTACAGCTGTCGTTCACTCCGTTGCCATGCCGACACAGAAATAAAAGCCGCATTAGCACAGGCAGGTTAATGCATTCGTTAATGCATTTTTTTTTAATCCAAACCAAACTGAACATCTTAAGAACAAAATCATAAAAAAGGATGGAGTCTTTTAGTGACTCGTGAGTGGAAATATGGTCCTCGACTCAACTTGGGGTTCCAGAAGTGAACGCTCGCTATCAGGGTTTCGCTCCAAAGGTGGGTATATTTACACCGTCCGTGATTATTGGCTAATTAAGCGTAGCACAAAGCTGAAATGTGTTTTTTTTATGTGTACACAAAAAATAAGCCCATACACATAAGTGATGATAATATTAATTCATTTGACACGAAGGTTTAATTAAAATGAGTTAAAAAGACACAGAGTTTGGTATAGTAACTGATCTGTATTTACTGCTCGTTCCCGCTGTGTGTTCGAGGTGGAAGAACGCGGGAGGCTCAGAAGTCCATGGAGAGGGAGCGCGACTGGACGGCGTCGCTGCTGTTGCGGCCGGCACTGGCGCCCCGCACGTAGATCTCGCAGGGGATCTCCTCCATCACGCGGTCCTCGATGACCTGCTCGGCGCACTCGTGGCCCTGCTTGTACCCATAGCAGCTCTTCTTGTAACTGCTGTTGAACGTCTTCATGGGCGGCGGCTGGGAAAAGTCATTGCGGTATGGCAGCTCTAGGGAGCCCAGGTTGGCACGGCCCTGCTTGGCGCCCGGCGGCTGCGAGCCGCAGTGGTGCTCGTGGACACAGCGCGAGACCGTGGAGCTCCTGCGCAGCTTGTGGTAGCTCTCCAACTCCTCCGACAGCTCGGCCAGGTCCGAGGAGATCTCCTTGTCCCGCAGGGAGAAGAGCTCGTAGTGGGGGGGGTCGAAGACCTCCTGGAAGCCCGCCTTGTTGAACACAGACTTGCGGGCCACCACTTTCTTGCGGGGCTGCTTCATCTGCACCAGGATGGAGATGAGGAGCAGGACCAGGACCACGCCAGCAGAGATGCCGATTACCGTGCCGTGGGCCTTTGTGATCTGGTGGAACAGACCTTTGGCTGTCTTTTCTGTGGAGGCAGGGAAACCGGTCACCGAGAGTGATTTTTATCGCATCACTGCGCCATAGAATAGAGACGAGACACATTCAATTTCATGGGTTTACTCACAAAACAAATACCTCTCTGCTTCTCCACCGCACATTCGCCTCGCCTCCCCAAAAAGGCTCTGAATATGATTTAAGTCTGTGCTTCAATTCAACCGTTACTGACCATTTTACAGCATCAAGAATGGATATTAAAGAAAGAGCAAGCAAACAATGGCACTGCAAAATCATGCATAAATGCAGCGATTCCTAACGAAGCACTTACCGTAACTGAACTAGAGAAACACATTTCATAAACTTTTAAGTGCAAAGTGCAATATATGGGTTGACTTAAAAGAGGGTATTATGAGACCTGTAGCAGTGTTCAAACTGTGGGGGATTTGGGGCATCCTAGGACCTCCCAAAAGGGTGCAGGGACCCCTGGAAATAGCTGTACCCCCCCCCAGATACCACAGAAAAACAAACACAGAAAAAAGCAAACAAACAAACAAATTGGGGTTAGCCGCGGGCGGGGGTCAAAGGTCACTCACCCTTGCAGTGGTTCTCGTCCCAAGGGTACACACAGTTCTGAATGCCATTGCAAACCAGAGAGCTGTTGATGCACATGTTGCTGTGGCAGAAGAAGGTGTTTCCAGTACAGGGAGCTGAAAGACATGTGAGGCAAGCATGCTTTAGGGCAGCAATGAATCCCATGGGCTTCTCCTCAAGCACGAGACATACTGGCCTTGGGTCGGGTGCTGGTCGGAGTGCTGGAAGGGAGCTCAATGGTTCTGCTGGATGCAAATGTCCCTGCGTTACACCCTACTGCTCCAGCTTAACTGAGACAAGCTGCCCCCCTCCTCCCCCCAAATGGATGATAGAGTCTCTGCTTTCATAGACAGCCAGCACAACAGCCCATGTCTTCAACTGGCTTCCAGGGAGATGGACACTTGTTTGGGGAACCACGTGTAGCATGTAGTGTAATGCGGACTCTTACGGAGTACCGCTAACCTGTTCCTGCCCCCAATGAAATGGTGACTAGCACACTGCGGATTCTTCTGGAGTACCGCTAATCTGTTTCTGTTCATAATGAAATGGTGACTGGCACACTGCGGACTCTTCCGGAGAACCGCTAACCTGTTTCTACCCCCAATGAAATGGTGACCCAGCACACTGCAGACTCTTCTGGAGTACCGCTAATCTGTTTCTACCCCTAATGAAATGGTGACTAGCACACTGCCGTCTCTTCTGGAGTCCCGCTAATCTGTTTCTACCCCTAATGAAATGATGACTGGCACACTGATAACTCTTCCGGAGTACCGCTAATTTGTTTCTGTTCATAATGAAATGGTGACTGGCACACTGCCGTCTCTTCTGGATTACCGCTAATCTGTTTCTGTTCCTAATGAAATGGTGACTGGCACACTGCGGACTGTTCCGGGATTACCGATAATCTGTTTCTGTTCATAATGAAATCGCGACAAACACATTGTGGACTGTTCCGCA
>JAODKN010000008.1:18015716-18026353 GCA_026774425.1 Petrocephalus zakoni | reverse complement strand
CCCTTCCACACCCCCCCCTCCCCCCCCCACCCCCCCCCCCCCCCGCCCCCGCCCCCCCGGCCCCCCCCCCCCCCCCCCCCAAGGTGACATTTTATCATGGAGCCCAGAATTTCCTCCCACAGTCCAAAAACATGCAGCCAAGAGAATCAGTGTCGGAGAATTGTCCTCAGTGTGAGATTGTGTTTGTGACCATGTGCCCTGTAAACCTGCACAGGGTGTTCCTTGCCATGTGCCCTGCGCTTCCTGTGATGTGCTCCAGGCTCTCCGTGACCCAGTACTAGATAAGCGACTACAAACGATGGATGGATGTTTAACTAAAACATGCTCAGAAGGTATCTAAGGGCTGCACGGTTTTATAAGTTAATGACTCGGCTTAGCAAAACACCTCTCGGCCATGCGCCCTGGATATTCCTTATTTCCCCCTC
This sequence comes from Petrocephalus zakoni, assembly GCA_026774425.1. NCBI lineage: Eukaryota > Metazoa > Chordata > Actinopteri > Osteoglossiformes > Mormyridae > Petrocephalus > Petrocephalus zakoni. Next base: position 18,025,928 of record JAODKN010000008.1, on the reverse strand, counting down.
CCAGGACCAGCGGAATCGATGTGCATCTGACAGATCCTGGTGGGCCCTCCACCGGCAGATCGATTGCTCCAGACTCTGCTGTTCATGTCTGGGACCCGGGGCTCCCTCACCCATCAGAAGGTTTGTGTGTTTGGCAGGAGTCCCACCTGTCCAGTCAAAACAGATCGATCACAATTGGTACGCACCTCCTGGGACCAGCGAGTGTCTACCACAACCTCACGCCAAGACAGATGAGCTCGAGAGTGAGCACTCTGCAGAACCAAGCTCCCGAGCCCGGCTAAGGGTTTTAAAATTCAGTGATGTGTTTCATGCGTACAGTGTGGGCCAATCGCATTAAAGCTTCCACTGTGACAGATGCGTTCCCTTTCAGGCTCAGCTCAAAGCTCCAGCGTATTCACCTCAATATGTCAATGCCCATTTCAACAGTAGGGGGCAGCACTAACAACATGAATACAGATCAGGTCCCGCTATTTTGATTTTAGCCTACACCTAGATGTGGGTTAGATTTTCGGGCACAATACTAAGACACCGTGGTTAAACTTTAACAGGAACATTTGAGGCGGAAGTCATCTGTCACGGCTGCACCTGCATCCCCACAGACGCCGGGGTTGCTTAATAATTACGACGAATTAACTTGCTCAACATAATGTGTAGCCCTGGACGGAGTAGAGGAAGCTCCTTGGATACAGCACATGATGTACATTACTATTCCTGCCGTTTAAGCGAGACCTCATCATGTCCATTCATGCGTTGGGGTATAAACACTGCTTCACCTGTGAAGTCAACGCAGGCTTAAACGAGGGAGAATCCCAGATGGGCTTAGCCTATATAGGCCACATCTACCTTATTAGACCAAAAGCAAAGGACAATCAATGAAAAAAACGAGAAAACTCAGGTGTAGAAAAAGGACAAGATTGTCGCGTTTAAGCGAGAGACAGAAACATGAGACAGAAAGACACCTTTCCCGACGAACGGCAGTCAGATAAATTAATCGACTTAAAATAAGGAAAAGAACATAAGAATCGTTGTAGGATAAGGCTCAGGCTCTAGAGAAATGAATTTATGCAGAAAATGTGCCCAGCCATAGTCATTTCAGTACTGTGCATTTTAAAGCCATCGTGTTCATTTTCATTTCCATAACTATGAAATTAATATCACTGTGTGCAGTCTTGGAAGATCTTACGTGGTCGTGATATAAAATACCACTATACGATGTTACAGAGGACACATAAGACGGTAATGAAAAAAAAAGACTTATATTGTTTGCAGGTACTCAGACATTTTAATTTAAAAATCTGGGTATCATGCCGGATTTTATTTTTCACATGCAATCATTCTGTTTATATAGTTCATGTAATGCATCAGCATAAATCTACACGCATTAACAGGAAAATAACATAATTAGGGTGGGATTTGTCAAAAGTAAATGGTCAAAAAATAGTTACTTTTCACTTGTGCATTGCTGCAATGTAAGCGCCGCGCGAGCTGTACCCTCTGCCATGCACTAATACCGTACAGATCGTTTCTCCCTCAAGTTGATCAAAAAGCTGTCTTTAACCCAGGCAGCCGAATAAAACACTGCGTAGACGTTTTATAATTCGCCTGTCCTGTCAACTTACTGTTTCAGCGGCTGCTGACACACCAGTTAGATTTCTACTTAATTATGTGAAAAGTACTGTGAGGCATTAATTATGCAGAGCATGCATGTGCAATTTGGAGACACATACGGCGAGATACGGCAGCAGACTGGGATGTAATAGCTTGGATTTCAGTAAAATCCCATTAATTTCCCCCTCACCGTCGCAGCTATACGCCAGAGCAGCTTTAACGGCATTAGTGTCAGTCTTCATTGAGTTTTAACAGTGTCGTTAAATATTATTACCTGGAACACATTAAACCCACCGTACAGCTAGCACGGAGTATGCATTTCACGCCGCTTTCCAGCGCGCACCCGTGATGTGAGCCATGCACAGATATATAGTACCGCTGGGTACTAACACCTCCAGTAGCAGGGACCGCGGACATGCATCTCTGGGTCTGTGTCCAGCTGCCCTAAAATAGATTGTGCTTTAAATACCCAGGACAGCGCCAACGAGGGGTTTCTGCTGCTCTAAGCGGTGATGTGAAGCCGCCGGCTGCCTTCCGGGCGCTGTCCCTTCAGCACCGGCCGCCGCCGGGTCCCGCGACGCGCACCCAACTTTCGGCCGGAGCCGGAGCCGGAGCCGGACGCGAACAGCCGCTCCTTCCCCGTCATCGATCGCGGGGTTACCTTACGTGTCCTTGGGTCGCCGAAACGCCATCAAGCGATCCAAACAACTCGGAGATTCAGTGATAGTTAAGGAAGTTTGCTTTTCTTGAACCACGAATAAATATATATTTTCTAAATTTGACAAATTTCTCCGTTATTAAAACACCCATTTCTCCCGCAGGCGGCGTTCTTATTTTCTCTTATTTTATGGCAGATCTTTACAGAAAAAAAATGAGCAACTTGTTCCAAAAGGTATTCAAAGAGCGGATTACCACGGCATTGCAAACCGTTATTCTCAGTGGTACCCAGAATGTGCCGCCTCGCTGTAGCGCAGCGCAGCGTGAAACCCGGGTAGATCGGGTAGCAATGCATCCCTAAGCCAAGGCTGGGGACTCACCTCCCCGCATCTCCCCTCTCGGCTCGGGCTCCGGCTGCGGGCGCCTTCTCTGTGTGCAGGAGCAGCTCTAGCGCTCCATCCTAGGAAGCCGGCGCGCAGCGTCGCTTTCGCAAAATCCAACTTTCCGCAGCTGCTTTAATCCCATCGTGCGCGCAAAAGATAAATCGTGCGATCGAAGCAAAACTACAGTTTGCGAGCCTCCCGCATCACGGCGCGCGCGCTCGCTACATCCATGGAGGGGAGACGCGGCGGTATTTCCAGGCGCGTGCGGGAGGCGAGCGCGCGGGGGTCCGGGGGGTCCGGGGGTCCGAGCGCGCGGGGATGCGCCGAGATCTGGGCTGCACTGAAGCGGCGGCTCCAGCTGAAGCCCGTTAAGTTGGGGGCTGCGGCTTGTACGCATGCACTGCCCTCGCCGAGCCAGCTGCTCGTACTGCGCACACGGAGCCAGGAGCCTCCAAAGGCTGGTGTCGGTGGGGGGGCGGCGATAAGCGCACGCAACAGACACGGAAAAGCGTGCAGAACCCCCCCGTGCATTTCTGACAGCTCATATACACGGCTGCAGGCTGTCGGGGATATTTTAGGATACGCATTCCTAACATATGGATAATAATAAACCTATAGGACTTGATTCTGTGGAGTATTTTAACAGTCAAGCTTTGAAATTACACTGAAATGAATGAAATCGGTTAGAGACAAATATCAGTGGCGATATTTTGCGAGCGCTTCATTAGACCTACATGCTTATCGATCTCGGTGAGTGAGGCGAAGATACCGGGCAGGCAGCGATGCCCTTTCCGCTCGATACCTTCGTGTCACTCGGAAGTACTGGCTGGGTAATGCGATCGCAGATGCAGGGAGGGAGCTAAATGTGCTTTGGAAGTGTGAATTAGGGAGCTTTGGGTTGCGATCGCGGTTTATGCTTTGGAGGAGCTCCGCGCACTGGAACGAGCGGCCAGAGAATGAATATAAATGGCTGGCTGTGTTCAGCAAGCGGACACGGCGGCCCCGGCGCTCAGTGCCATTACCAGGCATCTGTCTTATTCAACGCCAGACACTGGCAATAAGCAAAATGATCCCCTTCCTGTGAATGACCATCGGACTCTCCTCAAGACTGCGGCCATTGTGTAGCGCAGATAATAAACGGCTCTCGCCCCCCAACTCGTAGCAAAAACTTAATATGAATCTGAAGCCGGGGGTCTTCGCACAGCAGGGAGTCTGATCTGCTGTTGACTGGATTGAATGAATTCCTTTATCTATCTTACACTAATGTATTCTGAGTTCTGGTTAGACGCAAACCAAACATAAAAACAAACAAAAAAAAGTCTTGAAAATGTTTTGTAATTTGATTTAATTCCCAAATCACTCATTCCACCAACAAAGCGATCCGATCACAATAATTATCATACGAACAGCTTCAATTTACATTTCCGTCCAGCATTTACAAGTAAAAATATACACGATAAATGATGCGCACACCGAATTAAAGTCAAAACACAAAATGCAAGTTAATGTTTGGGTTCTGCGCCATGCAGCGTCTGCCCAGTACGACACACAGCCTTTGGGGGAACCAAGCTCACAGAGGACCAGGAGCTCACAGAGGACCAGGAGCTCACAGAGGACCAGAAGCTCACAGAGGGCAGGGCTTTCAAAGCCACTTACAGTAGGTCAAGCACGTTTTATTGCACAGTTAGATGTATCGGGGAAAGTTCCTTTTTTAAGTTAAACATAGGAAAAATAGACAATTCTTAAGAATAATTACGAACGTGAGATACTTAGTGTATGTGGAAGTTTCTTACATTCTTGGTGAAAACAAATAGATTAGTTTATTAAAGTGTCAATTTCATAGATATATTTTACTGATGACCCTTTCATCATAAAACGTCATCAATGAGAGACCCCCCCCCCCTCCGACACACACAGCACCTTAACAAGGGTTACAGAAAAGTATAACGAGATGGAATACAACGACTTGGCAATGTGCCAGCATGTATCACGTGACTAAAGCCGGGAGGAGAGCAGGGCAGAAGGGTTCAAAAGGGCGATCAGGGGGTCGGGTAGGGGATAGGAAAGGGGGGGGGGGGACGAAAATACACCACTTGGGAAAAAAGCAAAACATAAATACAGACATAAATAACAGTACCCATTCAAATGGCATCGCCAGTTCATAACTATGTACACGTCTCAGCTTTTATACCGATACCAATACATTACAGAAGCACAGACATGGGATGTCCGGCAGACAGCGAGAGAGGGACCCTGGGGCCCGGAGGCGGTGTTCAAGATCCCAGCCTCCGATTCCCATCAGCAGGGCAAAAGCAGCAAAAAACATAAGAAACCAGATAATCTGAGGCCCCCTCCTGGTGCGGGCAGGAGCGGAGGACATGCAAAGGCATCCTGCTATCTTTGTTGAAACAAAAAAATAAATTATAAAATAAACATTCCAGTTGAACAAAGTACATGAGACAGACAAACTCTTTCCTATAATCCCACGGAGGCGTCTTCGTGGTCAAACTTCCGCGCTCCGGTTTCCCGTCCCACTTCTCAATCACATGGCGTCGAAATGAAACCGATGGGCCTCCTGTCTTTTTTCCCGATCGTCCGCTTTCTGCAACGGAGAGGAAGCGAGTCAGGGAAGGTCTCGCTCAGGGGTCAAGGTCGCTCAGGGGTCAAGGTCACACAGAGGTCAAGGTCACGCAGGGGTCAAGGTCGCACAATGACCAGGCTAATCAGCGTCTGACCTGGCACTAAGCAGAGCGGTCTGTCTCCTAGCCACTGACTTTACCTTATAAAATGTTGTTATTGTTACTGCAGATCTGCTCTGGTCATGCTGTGATGACGCTAATTTCTGTGACGTGATACTTGACCTGTCGCTTGATTAAAATCGGGCACAGGCAAGGCCTGCTGGTGCAGCCGCAGCTGTGCTCTCCCACCCAGAACAGGAGTGTAAGCGGATTAGCGAATAGCAGAAAGGATGCGGCGTTTGATACGTAACGCAAACAGCGATTCCTACACAATTAGGAGCTTTTTTCTCTTCGCACCTCCAGCACCCCTTAAGGCATCATGCATTATTAACGAATCCGTAATTAATGCCGGCCTCGCCTGGGGGGTCAGAGCACTGCCTCCATTGCAGTGGGACGTGGGCTGCTAGCACTCTGTCCTTGTGTATCAGAGCAGCCCCCCACCCCCGCCCCCGGCAGCAGGTCCCCCTAATGCTTGCAGGGTGGGCGTTGAGTGTAATTGTGTGCAGGAAACAGGCTGGATGTGCCGGACGGTTAAGCGGAGCGGTGTGATGGAGATCGGTGACGTGGGAGCAGCCTGAACGAGTATCTTTGATGGTGCAACATGTTCTCACATCTTCAGGGCAGATGAGGGTTGTGTCTCTGTCCGTGTGTGTGTGTGCTTCCCCTAAGCGAGTATCGGCGTGTATATGGTTTGTGAGCATTCCTGTGTGTGTACGCCTCTTCGGGTACATTTGTGCGGACACGCACTGGTGTGAGTCAGTGGATGAGGGATTGTGGGTACGCAGGCATGGGTGCCGATTCAGCTCTGTTGATCAGAATCGTCTCACCCAAGGTGTGGGCTCAACCGATCACCACATCAGATTTAACATGGACCCCATTTAGCTGAATCCGTACAAACAAGCTTCACTCCGGAATGGGCAGGGACGAGTGTTTGTTTTTCGTTATAATTATTTTATTTGTTAGCTTATTTGCCAACACTCAATAAAAAAATCAAAGGGAGCATATTCCACGTGAATAATACCGATCCACTTCTTAGCTATCCGCTTTTAGGGTGTGCCGCGGATTAGTACACCATGGATGTATTCATGTTACCTAAAAGAAAATTAATAAAACTCTAGCTTTTGCGAGATTCTGGGGGTCAGTCAAATCAGACAGATCCTAGCCCCAATTAAGCAGCAAAAAAGACTAACAATGCTAATTCATTACCTGAGCTTGTCTGTCAGGAGAATAATCATTCAATCAGCTCCTAATCAAGACAAGAGTGCGAGATGCTTTTCCCCCCCGAAACATAATGAGGAGCCTGGAGTCCTCAGATATGGTGCCAACATGTTATTTTAATACAGTGTCAACTCCAATAAATTCTTCACCCAAAATGATTTCTCTTAGCAGGCAGCAATTATGGCTTCCTGTGAGCATAATCAGGAGCCTCCAGCAGATGGTAGGCAGAGGGGGCCAGGATTGTGGATCCCGCCCGGCAGAGCCAGTGCTGAAGCGGGCTATGGGAGGCGAGGGGACCCTACTGGGAGACTTGTGCGCCGTGGGGGCCTGTGGGGGAGGCAGGCAGGGGTGGAGCGGCACTTTAGGGAATAATCAGTGCTAAATAATTATACTGCAGCAGGGGGACAATGATGCCATGAAGGGAGGTGGTTTAGCATCTCGTGGAAAACAGCATCATGGAAGGAGAAAAAAATGGCCGCCAGGGAGCCGCCCAGAAGCTTGCTTGTGTGGTGCGGACGGCTCTAGGTGAGTGGTAGCCACTGCCTGGTCTAGTGCATCCCACATGCATCTATCCGTAGCCACGTTCTGAGGGACCAGCACCAGCCGCGGTTTCAGATATGTGATCCTCGGGCATCCTTACCTTCTCCTGCCAGTGCAAGATACCAATGATGATAAGGATGAAGACACACACCCCAATGAGGGCGATGGCGGTCAGCAGCACGATGTTACTGGGGGTCAGATACAGTTTGGCACTCCAGCTGCAGAAGGGAAGAGGGACGAGGGTGTAACATACGCTAGCTGTGGTCCGCAAGAAAGAGGATCAACTTATAGTGATCAGCCAAGACACCAGGCGTATAGAGGACCGGTCATCTAAGGTGCCAGACCTCAAGTGGATCAACCAAGATAGGTGACCCATAATGTATCTAGCTATAGTGGTCAACCAAGATACCAAGCAGAAGTTTGTACTCATGCAGAGTATAATTAATGATCTTACAACTGATTTGTATTCCATTTTAGGGAGAAAATGGAAAAGATATGTACTCCCACTGCTGATTTAAATGTTCACAAATTCTTACTGCGTCGTTCTGTGGGCCATCGAAAGAGGGTACGGAAACAAATGGAAACAGTGCTTCACCACATGAAATATTTATGAGGAGGGCAGTCAAAACACTTAATTAGGAAGCATTCTATCAGCTATGAATGTTGAAAGATGATTAAATAGCCACGGGGTGAGATCACACCTTCAGAGTAATGAAGGTAAAGACATTTTAGCGTGTGATCATGAGCGAGTGTGTGTCCTGTAAGTCACCGGAGATGAAAAAAAGAGTCACACAGAGCATCGTTACCGAGTTCTGATCTCACACAGACACAAACACCTAAAACCTGCCGCTTATTATAGCCAAACACACCACAATCAATGATTAGCTGAAATGTACCCGAGCCGCTGTTTACACAGAATCACCGCTAACAAGCTTTGAACTGTGATGCAGCAGTTTGGGGGAGGGAGGTGCCCTGAGCATGTACCCCAAGGTGGGATTTCATCAGCAAGGCCTCAGATTGATTGTCGGGGAGGGGGGGGGACGAGGCGTACCTGCGGGGGACGTTGTGTGGGTAGGGGATGACAATGAGCTGGGAGTTGGGGATGATGGCGGTCCACTCCTGCTGGCGAATCTCCTAGAGGCGACATGGGGACCACGTTCAGGAAGAAGCGAGCACACAGCACAGCTCCACACACACGTCAGAGAGCGGCCAAAAGGGCTGCTGCTCACAATGGCCACTACTGGTGTGTTTCTCCCAGCATAGATGTGCAGCATTGACTGTCATCACTGATAAACTCTGAGATGAAAACGCAGTAATGAAAGTGCTTTTTCTTTAAATGTGACTTTATACTGGCTATGGTGCAGGTACCCCCATCTCAGGAAATTACAGCCAAATGGGTTAGTGGATACCGAAGACAAATAAAAAGATCATTTTGGCTTTTAAAAAACAAAACAATGATGGCTGATAAGAAAATAAAAACAAATGTAAATAATATTCTCGTGATATCCCAAGATACTGTACATCATATTTATACAAGATTACTGCTGACGCATCTGCGTGTAGCAACTGTCCGGCAAAGATGAGCCCCCCCAAAAATTCGAGAGCGAAACTTTCTCTAAAATCAAATTTATATAAGTAGGTGCTCATCTTCCCTCCACAATGTGCCTCTCTCTGACAATTAGCACAGGAAAAAAAAACGATTCACATCCCCCTGAGCAAGTCTATGGGGAGTACAACAAGCTCTGGGCTGCGACAGCACATTTATCATCTCATAAGAGAGCAGACTGGCCGCGGTTTGCATTCCTGACAGCGGCATCCTTCACTCTCCCGAGAGCCATTAGCGAGGCTCGCAGACGCTGCCGCCGCGTTATTTTAAGTACATAGTTGAACACTAAGAACGAGAGTGGGCCGGCTGGCTGAAGCACCCCCTCCAAATAGATGTGCCACATCCAGGTTCCGTGGCAGAAATCGTGCACGCATTCGGTTTTAATAGAATTTCGGGTCTATTTTACAACATAGCATTGGCATGGAATTCACAGGCTGGTGAGCGTGAACTTCGTGGGTAAATTAGATGCATTCATACCTCCGTTCACACAAGAACGGTTCCCATTAATACATCGATAGCTAAAGAGTGCAGAGACTGACAATGGAGCTCTCTGTCACGACGCGTTAGCGCTGACCGCATTCTCACATTTACATGCGTAACATTTCCCTAAACGCTCGCCATCGTTAATGGTGCTCATTTTCAGTTTTCCCCGTAATGGGGAACTGTGTTATTCCCTGTCCCACAATTCCTCAACTCTGAAAGTTGCGATGGCAGGCATGGACTGGTGGAAAATGGCAGTTCCGCTGGTGTGTGTGCTGGGGGGGGGGGGGAGGTGTCTAGGCTTCTAAGCGCTATTGATTTATGCTGATTCCAGAACACAGCACCAAGGGGCTCCGCGTTTGCCCCTACAGAGTGGCGGACCACGGCACTCGTGCTATGCTCCATCTGGGGATGGGGTGTGGAGGTTCTCCCACCATATGTCACACCATGAACTCATGGGCGCTGAAGAGTCACATGACTGCTTGTATCATAGAGTACTCTCTAGCACAGTGGTCGTCAATGGCAGCCCCCTCATCAGTACCTCCCCAGATTGTGTAGCTCTCACTGTAAATAAGGCTGGAGATCCCTACTCTCTACAATACTCCCTACAATACTCTCTACATTACTCCCTACAGTACTCCCTACAATACTCTCTACAATACTCCCTACAGTATTCCCTACAATACTCTCTACAATACTCCATACAGTACTCCCTACAATACTCTCTACAATACTCCCTACAGTATTCCCTACAATACTCTCTACAATATTGCCTACAGTGCACCCTACAGTACTCTCTACAATACTCCCTACAGTACTCCCTACAATACTCCCTACAGTATTCCCTACAGTGCACCCTACAGTACTCTCTACAATACTCCCTACAGTACTCCCTACAGTACTCCCTACAATACTCCCTACAGTATTCCCTACAATACTCTCTACAATATTGCCTACAGTGCACCCTACAGTACTCTCTACA
>JAODKN010000008.1:17874833-17885070 GCA_026774425.1 Petrocephalus zakoni | reverse complement strand
TTAGTTGTTTGACCCCTAGAGTCAAGGTATGCATTTACCTTAAGAACTTCCTCTTTACTACCAAAAGCAATTACTTCTGTTTTCTCCTTGTTTAACTGAAGGAAGTTCTGGCACATCCAACTGTTAATTGCTGTTAGAAGGTTAGCTGGGATAACATAAGCTAGGAGGTTAGGTGGGGTAACATAAGCTAACATAAGTCAGGATTGGCCAGTAGAAATGCTCCTTACCTTAATTTAAATTGATGATAATGACTTCAACTTAAGTTAACCAACGTAACTAAGAAGTCAGGCTTAGTAGAACACCCCCTAACCCACTATTACTACTACTACTATTACTATTAATAACAATAGTAATAATAATCTGACTTTATTCTTCAGCCAAAACACACATGGTTAGGCTAATTTGTGTCTCTAAATTTCCCATGCAGCATGGCTGTGCCTGCATAAATATGTGATGCGACCATCTGGGATCCTGTCCAGGGTGTAACCTGACCAGGACAAGCGGATGTAAGGCGGACAGATTATTATTATTATTTGAAATAACTTGGGCCATATATTTAGCCATAGATTCATCGCACATAAAATATCTTATGAGGCCAGGCAACTGCAAACAGTTTCCCCCTGGAAAAAAAAGGTTCAAAACGTTTTAACATTTAGTGAATTGTCTGAAAATATTTAAAAGATCCACCTAAGTTAAGCAATGCACATGTCCTTCAATAAAGCTACCCCCAAATGATTCACACACCCTTGTATATTCAATGATGCTATTTCAAATGGTAGGAACTGACAGGTGCCTTGGGGCACGACAGGGGAGTCTCTCCCGTACGTCAGCGCTGCCTTTCAATCCTCCTATTAAAGCAGAAAGGGCAGCTCTTTGATTTTGTGTGTAATAACCAAAACAGGAGGGCATTTAAAATATAAAAATGTGTTCTATCTTCTGGGAGAAGATGTTCTGCACGGCCGTGTATAAGGTCATGGAGCCGGCACAAGGAGGGAAAATATCTGCACTGAAGAAACCTGTATTTGTCTTGTGTGTTTCTGCTGTGTTTTCCCGGGATCACGCCATACATGAACGCATACTAACACCCTAGGAGGATGCCTGTTTGAACACTTCCATGGGACCAGCTGAGTAGAAGTTCTGCCTTTTTTCCCAAGACATTTGCATGTGCAGTTTTGACCGTGTGGTCAGGGTGAGGTTCTAAATACATGGGATACGATAAGCCGGCTCTCCGTTTTCCAGAAATGCCTCAAGACCCATCTGCTCCATGGGTTCCTTTATCTGAAAGAACGCTATTCAACAATTTACCATCATATTTTCTGTGTGTAGCATCGACACACACAGAAGATTTGTAGAATTGACCCCTCCATGCCAGGTTCCTGTCTCCGCCATCTCACATCTGCTACATGTGCATGAGCTAGAGAAGGGGACCAAGAGAAAGATATAGATAGAGCGGATATGGCATATCCAGCATGCACCTGAGTTAATCTGTATTCCTGCAGTTCAGTTCTCGCTTGTAAGACTGACTCTGCGTGCAACGGGTAAGAATGTACCTGAGGACTCCATCTCTGTGCTTCTGGAGGGGGGGGTACTCCTCGGCTGGGCTGGGGGTGTCAGTGAATGAAACAAGTACATCTGCAAGAATTCATGCGTTATTGCATGCGCTGACAGACAAACTTATTCATCATTTGCAAAAGCTGTGGACCGTGAACCTAGCAAAATTCCTGGCATTAATAATAAAAAATGAAAATCCCGATAGGTCACACCTAAAACTTGGAGCATGTCTTTTATATATATATATATATATATATATTTTTTTTTTATCAATGCACTGAACGTTGTCTAGTGTTTTGCACGTATCCTCTTGGATTGTTACCAATATTAGACAAGGTGAAATGTTACAAAGAGACTATAAATCACTCTTGGCCGCAATTCTTTCTTCTGCCAGGAGGTGGCAAGCAAGGATTTAGCATTTTATCCAGTTGCTAACGGAGAGAAGGGGATTGTGTGTGTGTGTGTGTGTGTGTGTGTGTGGGGGGGGGGGCAATAACTGGATTCACTCAAACTTAATTAAATAACATCAAAATTAAATCTGATAGTAAAGAAGAACGTTTTTAGGTTTATTAACTCTTGAAGTTGATGTGGCTGGTTGGGCAGCCTTGCTGCGTTTGAATCCCTCATACGTCCATATTCCGGGGCCGTGGGTTAGCGGTTTGCGAGTGCCTTCCCTCCGATGGACAGCAATCCCATCCCGCGCCTCTGCCTTCTGCACCCCGCACTGTGACTCGGTACCGGATAAGCAGTTATGAAAAATGGACGACTTGTTGGAAGGGACTTTACATTGCATGGTCTTTAAATGTAAGTTTTAATAGGATGACCAGATAATCTATGTCATCCCGGATGCTTTGAGCTACTTCAGGTTTTACAAACTACTTTAAACCTGAAAGGCTGCTTTGCTTGGCTAAATAGTTCAGTTATTCTTGTGCTTTGACTGGTTTGTTTCCTTGACTGAAAGACTCATCCAGCTATGTCACATTAACACGCACGGCACGTGCATGATTATAGGAGACTGACTAATCAGCGTTCAGCGGCGAGACTGACCAATCAGCACACAGCAAGAATGCAGCGCTTAAATGGAATCCAGGCCTTTTGATTGAAGTGGTATTTTGCAAACCCTGTCCTAGGCCAAAGTGTCTGGGATGACATGGATTATCTGGTCACCATAGTTATAGTATTGACTTTAACTTGTTTTTTGTTCACTTGTATGCTCACCCCTTTTCTGTATAGTGGCATGGACGGCCACAAGAGGAACAGCGTAGGAGGCCGAATACGTGCTAGATATCGGGACGTGAGCCGCAGGACAATGCGAAAAGGCATCTGAAGCAAATGGTCCCGCATGGCTCTCCGTGGATGCGATAACGCCCTGGATGGAGGTACCGGCCCGAAGGAGCACTCATTGCTCATGGCTTAGGAATGGCCGAGGGTGCTGATAGCCCTCCATCAGTGATGGAGAGGGTGCGTGTCTGCCTGACACCCTGACAAGGGTCTCTCATCATATATAAGCCCTTCCAACACCTACACTCCATTTTTTTTGTTCCTGAATGCTGATAATTTTTTTTTCTCATGGGAAAATCTGATACAGATATATAGTGAGAATGATGAAGTTACGACGTGTCAGTGCCGTGTGTATATCCCATGAATTTTTAAACCGTAAATATTTTACAGTTAGAAGCCTCCCAAACAATAAGTGTAATGTTTTTTCCTTGTAATAGGCTTTTGAATTTAAACCTGTTTATTCTGGAAAAGCTGTGATAAACTGAACTGTACATCCAACAAAACACCATGTTTGCAGTTTGTAACAGGATAATGTAGCCCTTTGTATGAACTGAATTGTTTTTAATGTAGGTAAGTTTTCAAGAGCGCAGAGAATAGCTGGTCTTTCTAAACTATGAAAATCTTTTTTTTTTTTTTTTTACTTTTCTGATTTAAACCACTGGAAACGGAACATCTGTGGAAATTAATACCTGTTACGTACCTTAATAGCTATCAGAAAACTCCCAGGGGCAGTTTGGTATTTAATTCTTGTTTTTTTTCCTTTTCCTTCTTTTCTCTTAGGAGGTACATAGGCGGTACTTAGGAGGTACAGAGGAGGTACTTAGGAGGTACATAGGCGGTACTTAGGAGGTACAGAGGAGGTACTTAGGAGGTACATAGGAGGTACTTAGGAGGTACATAGGAGGTACATAGGAGGTACTTAGGAGGTACAGAGGAGGTACTTAGGAGGTACTTAGGAGGTACATAGGAGGTACTTGGGAGGTACATAGGAGGTACATGGGAGGTACATAGGAGGTACATGGGAGGTACTTAGGAGGTACTTAGGCGGTACATAGGAGGTACTTAGGAGGTACATAGGAGGTACTTAGGAGGTACAGGTACATAGGAGGTACTTAGGAGGTGCATAGGAGGTACTTAGGAGGTACATGGGAGGTACACCCATAGTTGGTTATTTATTTATTTTACGGTAGATGGGTCATTGTGTCAATTTATTTGTGCCATTAACTGTTTTTAGTGAAGGTATGGCAGACAAACTTACCTACATTAGATCCAAAGTCTATTTATTTATTTATGTATTTATTTTTTGGTGCTCATCTAGGGAGTTGCCATCATTCATGTACTGTTCTGCTGAGTTACAGTTTATTTTACCTAGTTATCTGATACTTTTGCCCAAAATAGCATGCATTATTGAGAGTTCAGGGTCAGGCAGTCCTTTGAGGGATTAGGGGTTAAGGGCTTTGCTCAAGGACCCAATGGTGAAATCACTTTGCCAACCATGGGACTTAAACCAGTAGCTTTATGATGAAAGGAACAGCATTCTAATCCCCCAAGCCACACACTGCCCTCTGGAGACCTGAGCGTTATGGGTTCCCAATGTTCCGGATGGGGACTCATTGTAATAGGCCACTCCTCTGATGCACACCCAGGGATGTGCAGCCCATTAGATCATCTGGGATCAAGGAGTCCTGGAAGAGAACAGGAGCTGTTATTTTTCTCTACCACAATGCCCTCCTGGTCTCACACCCACTTCCCGCTGGAGAATTGGCCCTTTGTGCTGCACGCCATCAGGTGTGAGAGCTCGCAGCAAGACACCCCCCCCCTTCCGGTTCATGACTTTGGACATGATGACAAAACAAAATGCCCCATTGTTGCCCCCCTTTAAGTGGGAGTAATCGCACATGCCAAAGATCTGCTGTTTGTTTCTGAGCCATGCCAGAGAGTGGGGGGGTTGTTCCATCTGATCTGACGGTTGCTTTATAAGGCCCCCAGGGCTGCCGACAGCTCATGCCCACCACCCCCCCCCCCACGTCTATGATTTCCTGCCCCGATTGGTGACAGCGGGTGGCAGCTCTGCTGAAAGGTGTCTGCTGCAATGATGGTTGTCTCCACTGACTTGCTTGGGCACTGTGTTTGGGATGTGATGTCATTTTACACCTGCCTGGGTTACAGCATTGTATGAGCCTTGGGAATCGTTCCATCCATCCGTCCATCCATTCATCCAAGATATGTCATTTTGTCATTTTATTTGTGCCATTAGCTGCTGTTTTTAATGAAGGTATGGCAGACAGACTTCAGATTTAATATAGGTAAGAGACATAATATCCACTTATCTAGTGAGTTGAGATTTAAGATTTATTCAGATTTAAGATTTAAATTAGGTCCATCTATCTGTCTGTCCATCCATCCATCCGTCCATCTCCCAACTGCTTATCCTGGAGGGAATTGTATGGGAAATTAGCCTTAAATAAATTAGGCTATGTTTGAAGTAATGTTTCATTCATGTTCTGGGTTAAAAAATACATTTATTATTTATGCTCATTATTCGTATATGCTTGCATTTTGCATTGTATTGCTTTCATTACTACATGCATAGTTTCTCTGCTTAATCATTATCAGGCTTTCATTTATCTTGTCATACAAAGTAAATGAAATAGTAACAGGATTTCTCATTGGTCCTGACAGAATTAACGCAGCAATGAAAAGTGTCCCGGACTCGGTGTGAAGGAGCTTCGTGTTGTTCCAGGGAAGCTCTCTATGTATTCAGGACAGAAATGGCCTCCATATGGTGAATTCCAGTCCAGCCTGCCAAGCTCACCATGTGACCGTAATCCCACTGCTTTTAGGAAACACGGGCCGTCACATTTGGGAGCCTTTCTTTCCTCAGGTGGAGCAACCCATATGCTGAGCGGGTAGCCGGCAAACACCCATGAGTGTTTTTCAAATATCTTGTTCTGCAATTGAGCCCTACACTTTACACATGTAGTGTGCTTTGTTAAGCGGAAAAGGGGGAAACTGTATTAACTGCACAGCCAATGACAAAGTATTTTTTGCACGGTGTAACAGAAATAGTTCTTGCAGTTTTGCAGTGTTTCCTATTCATCAGAAGCTATTATGTATATTCATTCATCTTTCAACGGCTTATCCAGTGCTGGGCCACCAGGGGCCTGGTGTGTGTTTCAGGCATCAGGGCTGGGGGTGCACCCTGGATGGGATGTATATCTTAGTGCCGTGTTTGTCTTAAATGGGATGCTAAAGGACATTTGTAATCTTTTTAGGTATTATCTATAGGTGTGTCATCTATATATCATCCATATATTGCATATATTTCGTTCCTGCAGGAAGTGGCATCCTGTCCTGATTGCTGTCCTCTAACTCCCTGCCATTCCCGGGATGGAATCTGAGCTCAGTGTGCTGCACTGCCGGTTATGGAGCACAGATGGATAGCTCCCCAAAACTTGGTTAATAAGCATAATGGAGGCATGCAGTTGGAAACATCGACCTGTTTTTTGCTTCTGTTATGCTTTTGTCTATTTAAAACCCAGAGGATTCGTGCACGGTGACAAGACCAGGCACGACGATAGCAGCCGTGCCTGACCGGGGGGAAAGCTCATACGAGGAGCCACGCGAGTGCTTCCAAGGAGCAATGATGGATTTCAGGAAGGGGAACCTGCAGAGATCCCGCGGCTTCAGCAGGGAAACACAGCCGCCTCTGCCGGGACGCTGCGAGCCCATCACCGGGTCTCCCCATGTGGCACCGCTCGGGGGCGACAGGCAGCCTAGTCACAGCCATTACACCTCTCACCCATCCCTTTTACCTTCTGCTTCTCGAATAAACAGACACAAGTCGCTGAAACATCAGGAGCACCACAGCTGGCCTGGGGACACCCCCCTCCCCAGAGGGAAATACAGGTATGGACAGGGTCAGTCTTCCCAAAGCAAACAGAGCTTGAGTAACAAAACTCAACAGGGAGGTGGGCTTGGATCAGCTGTAAATTGTATCCATAGTGAAAAACAGATGAATTCTTATTGGACTTCTCAAGAGAGAATTTCCTTTCCTACTGATGAAAATATGGTCATTCTGGAGCTTCCCTTGCTCTGGTGCTGTGGTCACTCTCCATGCAGCGGCGCCTATTGTACGGTATTGTGAGATGTTTCTCTTCTCTGAAGATTTACTTTGGCTGAATTCTATGTCTACGCTTATGAGGGTTAACATGTAACATGTACACAGGATATTGCCTATAAAATATCCTGAAGGGGAAACACACGCACACCCACACACACACACACACACACACACACACACACACACCCACACACACACACACACACACACACTAGTAAGATGACATAAGAAATGAAAACCTTCTTATATTGTGCCCTAATACTGTCAAATGCTCTGGAAACTGAGATTTAAGACTTAAGATTTTGTCAATATTCTTGTATGGAATCACTGGGGCAATTGTTTTGTGGATATTTAATGGAAGATATTCTGTAGCATTTTGGGATTTGGAAATGGAAAAACAAATATATCCATTCCTTATTCAGCCTTTGAAGGTCTTACGTTCAGTTTCACTGATTTCAGTAAACCTTGCACAGCTCAGAGTGGTCAGCTTAGAAGGGTTGTGACGATCAATTTTATGTAAATGTTATTATGTATGTGTTAAAATACTTGTAGGTCAAGAATTTGCAACCTGGCCATAACCTACATGTAATCTCAGTGATCATTTCTTGAATAAAGTTTAGAAGCTAATTATTACTACACAGTAAATATCTGTGCCTGAAGGTTTTTTAAGCAATGTAGCGACACATTTACCCCAATTCATCCACACCTCTAGCAATTACAAATCTAAGTTATATTTGCAAAGTATAAAACAAATCATCTTCTTTTCCATCAGATGTCCCAGTAATGCAGGGTTATCAGTTCATTTAATTTGTCATCTGGAAGAGTTCCTGTAAAAATGACCAGCACTCAGAAGTATTCAATTGATTTGGAGGTGGAGACGAATGTTTTTTTGTGACAAATGCGAGACAGAGAACTATTCCCTGTCATCAAAGTCTCCAATACCGCGGTTTGGAAACTTCAAGCCCACACGCTACCCTTTCCACAGCAAAAAATGTGCTTCTTTATGGTAATATGTTGAAGTAATTTTAATGATGAATACCCACAGAATCTTGCTCTCTTATAAAAGCTGAAGAATGATGCTTGATGTATCAGCAGTCTGCCCATAACTTAGTTGGGCTTAGATCTGTATGCATTGGTTATTTCCTAAGCAGACTTTCTTACTAGATTTGCACTGCTTGTAGTATCATGTGGTTGACACCCAATGTAAACTATAACAGTAAAGGCACAGTCCCTTTTGGAATTTGGCATAGTTCCTAGGAGGGCTGGGTTTCGAACCTTGAAGCCACACACTTGTCAGTTAACAAGCTGAAGTTCTATTTGGATTTGTCCACTAAAACATTTTAATTTGGCTTCGCAGCTCAGAGGTGCCAGATGAGGTGGCTCGGGCATCTGGTCAGGATGCCTCCTGGACGCCTCCCTGTTGAGGTGTTCCAGGCATGTCCCACTGGGAGGAGGCCCCGGGGAAGATCCAGGACACGCTGTAGAGACGATGTCTCTTGGCTGGCCAGGGAACACCTCGGGATTCCCCCCGGAAAAGCTGGACGAAGTGGCCGGGGAGAGGGACGTCTGGGTTTCCCTGCTTAGGCTGCTGCCCCGCGACCCGACCGGGAAAAGTGCTAGAGATGGATGGATGGATGGATGGATGGATGGATGTAATGAATTTGCATGCTTATTTTTGTCTTCTCTCACGTAGCACTATAATGGTGAAAACGGCTCCTTGAGTCTCTGAGCCGCCCAACCGATAATTAAACTTGAGTTCTCAGCCTACATCTTCATCCCTTACTGAGGTCTGGAAGTGAGTATCCCCCCATTCAGTTCATCAGCAGTGCATCTCAGATGCATGATTCAGCATTCGACAGGCATTTCGAGCAGCACACATGAAGGGTATCTGACATCTGAGACCTCCTGTCTTGGACAAATACATCAAACAGCAGCAGCTTGCCACGGCTAAGAGTTTCCTCTCGACCATTCCCATCCTCCATCACTACTGGGTTTGTAAACCATGCTGTCGCCCTACGCGGGGGCTTCTGGGAACGACTGTGCGAATTCAGAGCGAGTTCCACAGCTTACATCCCCCCCAAAAAGAATCCAGAATGAGAGTGACACAGGTGATGGATTGGACACGGGATGAGGATGAACTCGGGGTTCTCAACCGCTGAGCCGCTGGGAGGTATTATTAAAGGGAGCTGGTCGCCACGGCGCAAAAGCCCATTAAGGATACCTGCCGAGCGAATCCTGCCCATCTGAAGTCTGGTTGTTCCTCTGGATGGTGCAGATAAAGGGAAGTATTAACAGATAGACAGCAGCAAAGCAGTAATCAGCTATGTGCATGTGTGCGTGCATCTGTGTGTGTGCGCACACGCGCGTGTGTGTATATCTCCTGACCTTACTGTCATACTAAGCTACATCTCCGTTTTATCCTCTGAGGGGCTTCTCCCCCAGGGAGGCTGGTGAAGGTCAGATCGGTCCTGGGTTTGAAGGTGACGTTTGCATGCTCGGGTCCGTATATAAACTCTTCATAAAGGGTTTATTAAGCAGACTAATTTGTAATTAGTTTTCTATTTCCATTTTCACAAGCATATCTGCTGCAAATTAATTTGGCCCTCTTGTTTTCCCGTGTCAGGGTCATGTGTTTCACGAAAGTCAAACTCGGTGTCCTCGATCATCTCCGTATTTATGTTATTTAAAGATGAAAACTAATGCACAGTGCTTAGCTGCAATGTGGCTTCACAGTACAGCATTACCGGCATAATTAAAATTTAATTACTCCCAACAAATGTCAATATTATGAGCAAGAGCTATAGTCCTGGTATTATGACTTACAGTTTGTGCTGGAGTAGGCATGTTTCAACAGAGAGCAAATTGTCTGTGGGATTGTAATTAGTGACTCTTATGTTTACTCAAAGGCAGACTCACTGCTATTTTAGCCCAGTACTTATATTTGTCTGCGAAATGTCGGTGGCACAATGTGATTCAACTTTTCAGAAGTTTCTGAGGAGAGCAGACATCCCTGGTATTCGGGGACACAGGAATCCCACTGAGAGCCGTGTGCTTAATCATCACGCGTCTGCAGAGGGGGCGGGGGCAGTGATTACAGAGAGGCACTGGCGTGCAGGATAGAGAGCTCCAGTTCTGCTGAGATGCGGGGGGGGGGGGGGGGGGGGTGACATACACAATAATTGGGTGGTAAAAACACCAAAAGGGGTTGGGGCTGAAGGGATTGCAAAACAACCAAACAAAAAAAAAAAAAAAAAGCCAAATTAACCAGGAAAAAAGCAAAAA
>JAODKN010000008.1:17862304-17874733 GCA_026774425.1 Petrocephalus zakoni | reverse complement strand
CCCCCCCCCCCCCCCCCCCCCCCCCCCCCCCCCCCCCCCCCCCCCCCCCCCCCCCCCCCCCCCCCCCCGACTTCCTCATTCATGGCTTGGTCATCACAGCAAGAGGTGTGCTGGCTGAAGGTCTGGCAATGCAACGAAGCAAAAAAATACAAAAACTACCACTGTACCCAGGACAAAGGCAGAAAACTGCAATATATATTAATTATTATGCCAGTTTGAATGAATTTATTCATTTAATTCTAGCAGCATACATTTTTTTAAAGAGTAGGGTTGGATGATTCTTGGAGCAACAGGGGTTAAAGGGTCCATTGAGATAACCACTTTGGCAGGTCTGGAATTTGGACCACCAACCTTCCAATCACAGGCACAGAAGCCTAACCCACTGAGCCACACACGGCCCTCAGCTTTTGGATGAAGCCATACAGTGGGTGTCGGGGTTCGGGACCGGATGCCATCTGAATTCTCATTTGTGGTGTGAATGGGTTTGAGTGATGCTCGGCAGACCAAGTTTTGGATAAGAGCAGCTGGTAGGTAAACACAGAGCGGGATGGGATAATTAGGGAAACAAAAGCGTCAGAGAGCCACCTGGTGCCTGAGGATCTCCAGCTTTCCCCTGTATCTGCTGCAGCCTCATTAGCAGCCCAAGGTTGACACGCCCTGCAGATGTGAACATGCTGTTGGACAAGAGGGTCATGCTTGTGCACCTGGATACGGGGAGCAGGGACAGAGCCAGGTGGAGATCTCCATGACAGAGGAGCACACAACTGATTGAAGTGGCAAGTTCGGGTTCTGGTGTTTATGAAAAGTAGCTAAACTCTCATCATTTAAAAAATGGCAGAGCTGCAAGTTATATATAAGCTTTTAGGCCAAAGGGTGTCAAAGGGCCTCTCTGCATGGGTGTCGCTGTTGAGGGGAGGTGGACATGTTTCTCCTACATGGCATTCCAGTGTCCTTAAATGGTGGCCTTCAACTGGATTAGATGCGGCATGCAGACTGCCCCCCCCCCCCATAATCCCATCTGTCTCTCTTCATTGGCATCTTTTTGTCTTGATGAATAATATCACGGAGACTCACCAGCAGCTCCAGTTTAAAGATTCGTCTGGTCTCTGGTCTAATCTGTCACACCCTGTCGTGGTGACACACCACACTGCTTTTCCCACCATGCTTAAGGAGACTGAGATCCTTCTGGACACTGAAAACTCTGAAGCAGCTCTGTCACTGCAGCAGTGAGTGTGTCACCCCCAAAAACACCATGCAGCCTGGACCTGACACTGTGGAAATTTCCTATTAACGTGTCATTTAACATACACTGAGGATGTCTTTGCACAGTGTGGTAC
The DNA here is from genome assembly GCA_026774425.1 of Petrocephalus zakoni. Taxonomy (NCBI): domain Eukaryota; kingdom Metazoa; phylum Chordata; class Actinopteri; order Osteoglossiformes; family Mormyridae; genus Petrocephalus; species Petrocephalus zakoni. Next base: position 17,873,396 of record JAODKN010000008.1, on the reverse strand, counting down.
GTTGCTGCATTATAATGCGTTAATGCGTACCTGCCTGGCATGAGAGTGTGACCACTGTACACAAACACCCTTTCGCATTTGTGGGTAAGTACAAAGGTGATATCTCCAATTGGAGGGTTGGTCTGTGGCTTGTGGGTTAGGCTGTTGTATCCATGCATGGAAGGTTACCAGGTCAAATCCTTGGGTTGGCAGGCCCTCTACCATCCAAGCACCTGGGCAAGGCCCTTAACCCCGATTACTCCAAGGACTTTCTCAGAACGTGTGCTTTTGCTAACCGAATCAATACAATCAAGGGCATAGGGGAGAGTTTGATATAACAACATAACTATGTACTGGGATATTTTTTGGGGGGAGAAAGAAGCCTAAATAATTATACAGGGGTAACCTACACAGCCCCTCATCCCCTCTGGTTCCTACATCCTGAATATAACTAATAAAAAAAACCTTTAAATATCAGTAGGTCTTTGGTCCTAACGCCACGAAAGGGCATCTCCTCTCTGCGGCCACATCACTGACAGATGGAAACACTCTGTATCGTCTGGGTTTCTCTCTGAGTCCCTTCCCTGCATTTTGGTCTTTTCCCACATCTACGTGTGCTTTTTTTAGCACTGAATGATAGGTTAATGTCATTGGAGAATGCGCACGCGTCTCAGAAATTACACAGGCCAGTATCAGCCCCGAGCGCCTGTCCGGTGCCGGTCTGCGGCGCGCCTTTATAAACAAGCGATACGCATTCAGAAATAGATCTGAGGCCGGCACTGGAAAGCAATCATTTGAGTGTCCGAAAGGAAAGCCGCAGATTCTGAATGAAACGTCTGAGAGATTGGGATGAGCTTATCCCTGGAAAGAGAGCCACAAATACCCGAGGCTCTGTCCTCAGTCTCGCTTTCTGTCCAGAGCAATTTATCCCCCTCCCTGTATTTATTTCTGCAAGTGATGTTTACTCTGCAACACACAGACCGTTATAAATCTGGCCGTCCCGCACTGGCTGCGGTGGGGTGTGCTGGTGTTGCAATGTGCTGTGGGCCATGTCCCTCTATGGGGGGGGCGGAGCCCCCCTTTTTATCTGCCCAACCTTTCTGAAATTGCTTCTTGGCTTGGCCCGGTTCCCGTCCTGTATCATGCAAGTCTGCTGTCAGCGCCTAGGTCCAGAAAACCCTCGGAAGAATAAAAATGCTGAAAATTGGAGCAGGGATGGAGTTTTTGGGTCTGGGAACAGCATCGGCGTGTGTGTGCTGCTCGATGCACAAACAGATCGAAGAAACACATGTTTAAAACTCAATTAGGCGCAGGGGAAAATGACCTGTAATATTTTCCTGGATGAGACATGAGCCTGGTGGCTCCTCGTTACAGCTGGGAGCCCCTCGTCGCTGTGCGGTGATAGGCCCTGTACTAATTGGGGCCGCTGCTGAATTTGGCCAGATTCCTTACGCTTGTCCTTTGTTATACTGGGTTTGGACCCGTTTATGGTGCCCATCTGCTCAGCTCAAGAACCCCCTCCCCAAACGCAATTCTCATACTGTATGGCTCGTTCAGAGTCCCTAAATTGTTCACATGTATGCTGTGGTTTCCCTAACTATTATGATTCAATAACACTTGCAACAAATAATAATAATAATAATAATAATAGTTGTTGTTGTTAGTATTGTTGTTATAAAAACCATCATCCATCCAACCATGCATACTCAATACATACATTCAATAATAATAATAATAATAATAATGATGATGATGATTATGATTATGAGAAGAAGAATATTAATGAATAATGACCATTTGGAATGGAATCACTTTAGGCAGTTTCAGGCAGAGGAAGCCCATCTTCTCAGATGTGTGTGAAGTGCGGATTCTGCAGTAGCACCTCTGCAGGTAATCCCCAGCTCACTGTCTGCCTCATTCCTTTCCTCTGCCCCCCAGACACTGTGAGAAATGCACTTTGCACTCCACTATTACACTATACAGCTCATGGTACCGGCCCTGACATTCTTCCTAGAAAGTAGTCCGTCGATGTTCATCCAGCTGGATGCTCATAAAGACGACCCAGGGGTCAGTCCAGAGACATGGAGGTCAGTAGATGGATGTGGAGAAGAATGGACCAAACCCTCATGTCTCAACTCCAACCCTTAATTCATCATACATACACATGGGAGTAAGCCGATTACCGGGCAACTACCCCATAATCACCGAGCTGACTTGCTGTGCGTCCTGATAGCCGCTTGTATCTTCCTGTTTGACTGACGCCCCCCTTCTGACGTACAAATATTCTCTTATCCTCTTACGCACTTTAAGTCCAAATTGATTTTCATAATCCGGCTCAGAAATTTCTCAGAATGTAATGATATTTTTCAAAGTTCCCCTTCCCCCTTGTGGTTTCTGTGAACAAAGATGAACTCCCAATTAAACCCTGTGCCATTATGTCAAATAATATACCAAAATTATTAATCTAATAAAAACTCTATTGGGGTATAATAAAATTAAGGGTTCCCTGTAGACAATGGTTTAGTGCAATAATAGCTGGCCTGTGCTTTTAAGACAATTAATCTGTCTTAGAAGCTGCTTGGTTTTTTTTAGACCTCAAGATGCCCCAAAAAGAGGAGAAATAGGAGGTGGCATGTGGGTCTGTGGGTTTGGACTCTGTGTCTCTCTTCAGGAGGTTGTTGGTTCAATTGCTGTGGTCAGCAGAGTCATTTCACTACTGGGCCCTTAGGCATGGCCCTTAACTCCAATTGCTTTCAGGCTGGATAGTCCTGGTTTTTCAATTGTCACTTTGGATAAAAGGTTCCGCTAAATAAGACCTACCAACAACGTGAGTGGGCCTTGTCTTGCCACTCTGGGCCTTATTTTGGATGGTCAGAGGCTTTGAGAGGAGACTTCCCTGTAACATTTATATTCCAGCATGGGGCCCAAACTGGCGAGACCTCCATTGTAAACCAAAGTAAAGTCAGTTGGGATGTCAAAATCATAATTTATGGCTTTACAAATATAGAAAGGAACCTTGATCTGGCCCACAAGGGTATTTTTTGGAGTCTTGTCGACAGTGAGGGCGAGATTATTCCGTGTGGCATTTTTCCAGACATGGAATTTCAGCGAGTCTGTTGGTATAAACTGAAATCATATTCCTGCTTTCAAGTGACAGGGCCCTTAGAGAAAATAGAAACTCATCCCCTGGGAATATAAAAAAGGAAGCTTTGGTTAAAACACCTTCTGCGTTTGTGTTTAACCCTACCCATATACTATTACTGTAGCCATCATTACATTTGATTTTGAGTAATGGATAAAATGCATCTAAAGCACTGTCTGTCTTCATTAGAATGCAGTATTGGCAGCAGTTGCTGGCGCTGAAATGCTTTGTAGCATGTTTATAATGGGGTTACTGTGCAACAAAAGATTAAGAAATATATTAGATGACTACGTTTTTACAATGACCACCATACCAAGGCTGTCCTCGGAGGCGTGAAGTTGATTGGTTGGGCTTCGTATGCACTTCCTGTTATCCGATGGGTTGGGTTTTACACATACTTCATATTATCTGATTGGTGGGTTTCGCAGCTACTTTCTGTTATTCGATAGGTCGGGTTTCTCACACACTTCCTGTTATGAAATTGGTTGGGTTTCGCATACACTTCCTGTTATCCTTCTTGCTGAGAGGACAACAAATTATGGCTGAGGTGTGTCTGTAAGCAGTCACATAATATGCCAAATATGGAAAATAAAATGCAAAAGAGAGGAAAGAGAGAATGTACAGAAAAGGTAACTTGGTATGGATGTCGTACCTGAGTACCGAGGCAGAACAATGAAGGTTAGTCAAACAAGCAGCTAAAACAAGAGACTTACAAAAGCATTAAAAGGGCGACAGAATGGGAGGAGGCGCTGTCCCAGACCCGGGGCACCGCCGGTCTTCGCCCGTGTTGGGTGGGCGACAGGATGGGAGGAGGCGCTGTCCCAGAGCCGGGGCACCGCCGGTCTTCGCCCGTGTTGGGTGGGCGACAGGATGGGAGGAGGCGCTGTCCCAGAGCTGGGGCACCGCCGGTCTTCGCCCGTGTTGGGTCGGCGTATCGTCCGGCAGACCGCTCACCTGCTCAGCCTCTGGATGGTGCTGCTTCATCATGGACAAAGGCTGTGAACATGCCAGCCATATTGTCTGCACATCTAAATGGATGGGCATGTGGTACCCCTGTGGGTGGTGCTAACTTTGCACCCCCAGGATTGTGGGTTAAAGTCATACCCCAACTCCTTTTGTGAGGGCTTTACGTGTTCTGGCACAATCAGGGGCTGTAAATTTTTGGCACCGTGTGCGTGTGTATGTGTGTGAGCATGTGTGTCCTGCAATAGGCTGGCACCCCCCCCAAGGGTTCCCCAGGGCTTCCTGGCATGGACTTCAGGCTCCCTGTGACAACGCACTGGATAAGCCGCTTTACAAGTTGGATGGGCGATTTGTATTCTCTGTTTATGACGATCATAGTCTATGAGTATAAATCGCAGAGCGTTTCCTTTCATTTGAAGGCTGCCTCTTTGCACACCACCATTCCCAGAACATCTGAAGAGTGATTCTTACCAGATCCCTAATATCATGTGTTTCAGCCGCTCTGGTTCATCCCTACAGGCCAAGCCACACAAGCGAGTCTTTGGGAACAGATGAAAACAAGTGTTTTTAGAGACTCCCCTGTCCGTGCAAATCCTTTCCTTCATGATAGATGCTAACACATGTTACCCTGTCATCACAAGTCATAATGTATCGCTAAAGAAGCTTAACTGAACAGTGTCAGGCAATTCCTTAATTACTGCCTGGACCCTTACGGACATTAAAACGCTGCTACTTGCCCTACAGTGTCCCTCTCAGACAGATGTGCTTTCGCAGAGCACAACATGTCTTCCTTTTAATCAATTCAAATAATTGCAGGAAGAGCTGGAGTCCACTGCCGGATCCACACATTGGTACCGGTACCGGTCCATATAGCACCCCAGGCAGGCTTCACCACCGGAGTCCCCTGTCCGAGACTAAGTGAATCTTCTTGCTATGTTGGTGCCCCCTGTGAAGTGGCCACCTGAGCCACACTGGCATACACAGATAGAGACACTAAAGAGCCTAATCGCATGTGTTCACACAGTGGGAGATAACCCACAAGGGACAAGGAGAGACACACGCCCAGAATGGAGGCAGAATGAAAACCCCCAACCCCGGAGGTGCCTGTGTGCCACCCAAATGAGCCTTTCCACTAATGAGGCTTCGCTAGCCTGCACAGGCCGACATTGTGGTTCTATTGTAACTATACATTATTGTTAGCTACTTGGTCAGTTGTGAAAAAGAGCTGCATCGCATTTACATCAAAGGGGAAAATGCGCTTGTCGGGAAGCAGGGACGAATCCGTGGCTTTGAAGCAGTGAATCAGCCTAAGCCTCACTCACTTTCCCTATTCACAGGTACCGCTAAAACCCCCCAAAGATCAGTGCATCACTGTGATAGCCACACAGATCACTTTTAACATGTTTCTGATGTTTAGCTCTGAGCAAAGCCCGGGGTACCGTCTTTCATTTAGGGAAAGGCCACTCGCTGAATCTAGGTCATAAGCTTCCATTGTCTAGCGGGTAATCGGAGCTGCTCTAAGCCTGAAAACTTCCTCCTGGTAGATCTGGGTGAGTGTGGTTGACGGCATCACTTTATATTGACTGCGGTTGGCTGGCTTTCCTTTAATATTCGTCATTCCTCCACTGGGACATGTACACTCATGTTTTGTGCACATATCAATGAATAGTTTCTCCTTAAACCATAAGGCCACACCCGGGCTAATTTAACTGCTGCTAAATTGCCTGGAAATTCTGGAATGTTTGCAGCAGGGAGAATTCCTTGAGAGTTCCATCACTCCGGCGTGCCGTCGCTGCACAGTCAGCTGTCCCCTTTGGGATTTTAGTTCCCTTGCTGCCGGTTACATTCTGGAACGTTAGTTTTTCATCCTTCCTCTAGTCTTCACTTTTTAATTCACTCCTTACCAGAAGACTGTAGTTAAAGATAGACAACTCAAAAAGTGAAGAGGGTATATTGGCATACGAACAGGAAATAGTCAGTTACACTATACAATGACAATCCTACTCTGCATGTCCTTTTATGTAAAGTTAACACAAAACTAAAATCACAGATACAAATTGCTTGCAGCAATAAACACATTCCTGCTGCCATTATAGCTTCAGCCAGCAAGACCCTACCCAGTACCCTGAGACATTCAGACTGTATCTAGACTGAATGATGAGCCCATGATGTCCTTGCAGAGGTGTTTGTTCCTGGGTCCAATAGATCAATTAGACTGGCATGTGATTACATTGGAGTTTTAGTTCTGCCTAGCAAGTACTGTATGCTGCTAGCTTAATACATGGCTTGACCCGAGTAAAATGTGTCTGTTATTAGGTGCCTGTGCAACACCAAAACAGTGTTGCCAAATTCCGAGGTGGAAAGTTCAGGGTCAGAAAGTATAAATCCTGACCAAGGTATTGTTTCAATCAACTAGGTGAGTACTCTGTGAATTTGACTCTTTATGCTCAAATGGTTGGTTGGGACAATCTTGGTCTGGATTTCTCCTTTTTGGACAAACTTGAACTTTCCACCTCTGGCCAAAGTGTGCAATGTGGCAGAAGCTTCAACTGTAGATTCCCAAGCAATATGGCCCCCATGTTTGATGGACCTCTCCGATCACGACCCCCAACGGCGACTTTACCTGCGGGGCTGAGCTAGACGTAAGCTGACAGGTGAAGACATTAGGTCACACTAAAGGCACATAATAAATTTAGCATCCGATGCCACATTTGATCAAGGCTATCTTTAGCTGTTTTAGATGTTTGGATTTTGCATTTCCCAGGTATCTCCCCTGCAGTGCCACCATTTTCAATTGATTCTGAGGTGCAAAGCCACTTGCAAATAATTTTTTCGAAAGATAAGAAAATGAAGAACTATAGATCTTATTTCACTGAAGTTACATCATCATCTTTGATTATCCGATTCAGAAAAATATCTAAGCATAATAAGTTAAATGGCAGGTCTGACTTCAAACGCAGCCTTTGGGAACCACTGAATGAACTGCACAAAGCTAAAGCTCACCTGAGGAAAGGCTGTGCCCGGCGCCCTCCCGAGAATGAAGGCAAAGGAGCCTTTGCCAGGGTGCAGATGAGTAAAGGCTGTGCCCGGCTCTCTCCCGAGAAGGAAGGCAAAGGAGCCTTTGCCAGGGTGCAGATGAGGAAAGGCTGTGCCCGGCTCCCTCCCGAGAAGGAAGCCAAATAAGCCTTTGCCAGGGTGCAGATGAGGAAAGGCTGTGCCGGCTCCCTCCCGAGAAGGAAGCCAAATAAGCCTTTGCCAGGGTGCAGATGAGGAAAGGCTGTGACCGGCTCCCTCCCGAGAAGGAAGCCAAAGGAGCCATTGCCAGGGAACAGATGAGTAAAGGCTGTGCCTGGCTCCCTCCCGAGAAGGAAGCCAAAGAAGCCTTTGCCAGGGTGCAGATGAGGAAAGGCTGTGCCCGGCTCCCTCCCGAGAAGGAAGCCAAAGGAGCCTTTGCCAGGGTGCAGATGAGTAAAGGCTGTGCCCGGCTCCCTCCTGAGAAGGAAGCCAAAGGAGCCTTTGCCAGGGTGCAGATGAGGAAAGGCTGTGCCCGGCTCCCTCCCGAGAAGGAAGCCAAAGAAGGAAAACTGTTCAATGGGGGAACTCCTTTCAGAGGCTGTTTCATTTGCCGAGGTTTTGCCCAGGAGGCTTTCACATGCCACTCTTGCGGGACAGGTACTAAAAAGTCACGATGGGATGAGGCAGTGGGAGCTCTGAAGCTCTGTCAGGACTCACAACTTTTTGCTGCACTGGAGACCCTCTGTGTCTTCCCAGAGAATACCCCAGGTGCCCGATCCTTTTAGAGCCCATTCAAGACAACGAATCCCTCAACCCCACACATACCAACACCATTCTCATTGTCTCTTGGGCTGTAACACTCCCTTTAGAGTAGATACTGTTAGATAGAGATGAGAGTGTGGGTTTTGGCTCCATGGGATAGGACACTGTGTCTATGACCCAAAGGTTATCTGTTCAAATCCCAGGGATTGCTGAGTGATTTTTTTATTGGGCCCTTGAATGAGGTCCTAACCCCAAATGCTCCAGGACCTGGCAGAGCTTGCTTTTTAGGTTCTAATAATGAGTATCCCAAAACATTCCATCTCTAGGTTGAATGATTTGCATGGTGGCGTTTGCGTGTTTTGTTTTGTGTGTATTTTGAATGGTTATCCAGTAACTTGCTTGATGCCCTGGATCCATTGACAAAAGTTCTGACTTTAACCAGTCCATGTAGGACACGGAGCTGACATACCGCAGCTGTTTGGCAGAACTCTCCTACTCATAAATAATGTTTATATGTAGAAATTATTCTGCTGTATCCTTTGAAATGCAACCGTAAAAAAAATCTGATGGGTTCATGAGGATATGAGTAACTAAAGTCGGCGCGAGAAAGTGAGAGCGAGTGCAGGAGAATGTGTGCTGAAGTCAATTTAATCCCTACTAGTCTGACATTCCCTCAACACGGCAAATGAAGCCCTGTTCCTGTACAGCTCCGGTGCCAGAGAGCATTTGCCCTGCTTTGCTTTGCCTTTTGCCACAGAAAAAATAAAGAATGACATAAATATCAACTTGCAAATACAAAACCTATACTTTGGTTTACTTTTTGATCTAGAGCGAGGGCTTTGATGGCTGTCTGTCAGCTCGGAGGGACGGAACCCAGCCATGCTGCTCTCGAACACATTTGAGATAAGTGGAAAAAGCCAGAGGGGGAGAACGACCGGGATGTGGCATTTCAAACGGCAGAGCAGCCCGATTTAGCCGGAGGTGCGGCTCTGGCGGCCGGCGGGCAGAAATAGAGTGTGGGGATCTGATGGGGGGGCCCGGTGCCCTCTAATTACGCCCGGGGTTATTGATCAGACTCCATCCCGGTCACCACACTGAGCATTAGCGGCACATGCGATCACGCTCGCCGAGCGCGGCGTCTGCGGAGCAGCTGAGGGGGGCGAGATCAGGATCCCAGTCTTTTTATCTGGGAAGTAAGGAAAGTACTAGGAATATGTTTGGGTGAGGCACTATGAAATATACTGCACAACTGAGACAGAAGGCCAAAAAATCCAACAAATCTTGAAAAATAATAATAATAAAGCTATCTGAGTTAGTAACCGAGTTACAGCACTCTAAAAGTAGCTAGTTACCAGGGACAGTAACTATTGCGTTACATTTTTTTTTTGGATTTCCCACCCTTTAATGGAGCTGCAACCTGAGCGCGGCACCTTAGACTGCTTTGCCCACCTGATCATCAATTACTCTTTAAAGGAGAAAAAAGAGTAGAAGAGTAAAAAGAAGTTACTTTGTTCTTGTCATGTGACAAGGTTCCAGTCATAAAACATCCATAACTTCCTTTTTCTCCATCATCTGTTTCAACTGACTGGCTCTTTTGCCCCCTCTGGTCTCAGGGTTCAGATTTGAGTTAGGAAACGTTACAATGTAGTTAGGAATGCATACTATGTAGTTAGGAATGCACACTATGTAGTTAGGAATTGTTAGCAAGTCGCCATGTCTGGATGTCTAGTACAGTGCTTGAGAAAGGAGTCAGGGAAGGTCAAAAGCGGGATTTGAACCTCTCCCCTGCAGAATGCAGCGCCTGAGACCGCTGCACAAACCTGACCCAACCCAATTTCCAGGTAGTTACAGCTCCTAGCTGCTTCGCATTTTATTGTCTGTCACGGTAACGGCATTACAACAATGGAAACGGTAATTAGTTAGGTTACCCGTTACTGAAAAAAAACCCTGCTAGTCATGGCATTATTCCCATCAATGCTGAGCACAGGGTGTGTCATTTATCTAGCACCCCTGGAACGTTTTTGGGTAGTTAAGAGTCTTGCTCAAAGGCCTAAGGAGCTGAGGCTACTCTGTCACGTAGGAGTCAAAGCAACGACCACCAGTGAAACCTGCCGAGACACAGGGAGATCGCGTATGTCGCGTACGTCCTCCTGCTTCTTCTTTCCTTCACCGCGTCGCCCTGGGTCGTCTTGCTCGGGCCTCCCAGACAGAATCCGGTCATGGCACATCTGAGCGAAGCTGGCGGGGGTGCCGGGGAGACAGACCGTGCCTAATGTGCATTAAATCCCGCATTAAAAGATCGGCGGGGAATCTGCGGTCACTGCAGTCACACGGTGCTCGAAAGACTCGGACGTGGCGAGAGCGTCTGATTATGGCTTATTCGTGCCAGCCATGTTTTTATGGGATAGGTCTATAATTAAGAAAGAGTGGTGCCGATGTTACATTATACAAGGGGAACGAGCTTCCTACCGGTTGCTTGGAAATATTTTTACTCTTGATTACATTTACACTAGCAGAGATATTTATCCAAAGGGACATGCATTTTGAGAAAACAGGGTCAGACAGCCCCTGGAGTAATTGAGGGTTAAGGAATTCTTAGGTTCTTCAGGAATCCAAGGATGAAATCATTCTGCTCACCTTGGGATTGGACCCAACAACCGGCCAATTACAGGCACAGCAGCCTAAGCAGCCGAGCCTCACAGTCCCACAGTAAAGAGAAGGAGAGATAAAGAAAGGATGAGACTGGGAGGAAATGCGTGAGAGAAGGGCTTTTTTACATCTGTCTTTATAACACATCAGAGGAATTGGTGCAGGAATAGCAGCAAACAAAGTCACAATATTGTCATTTGCTGACAATATTGTCATCGCCTGAAAAGATGGAATCACACGCCTCACGAGTACAAATACACAGGAATACTAAAATTATATACGCTATTTATACATGAAATGTTCCTTGTATTTATCCATGCAGTTCAATCTTGGGATTGGTAATGGAATTCCTATGGTAATGAAAGTCTGTCTGTATAATAAACTTAGACTGGCTTATTCTTAGTGGTGAACCATAAATGCTACTTGTGGTACTAATAATACTATTCATTAATTTGAATACAACTGGAATACATCTGCAGTAAATAGGTGAATTTAATGCATTTTTTTCAACGAGATCCACTGCATGGAAGCATGCTGCGGCTGTCCACCTGGGGCTGGCTAACGTGCTGTGCATGCTCGCTC
>JAODKN010000008.1:17800029-17829220 GCA_026774425.1 Petrocephalus zakoni | reverse complement strand
GAGCGCCCAAGCAGCCCCTTGTTGCTATGAGCGCGCCCAAGCAGCCCCTTGTTGCTATGAGCGCCCAAGCAGCCCCTCGCTGATAGCAGTACAGTACCAACAAAAATCTGGTAACACTAAAGCTGTCATTATACTGCATTACACATGCCTTCATAATGCATTATAATGTATTCATAAAGTATTATAAACCCATTTATTATAATCATGTGTATCTCAGTTCTTATAGTCATTATGAATGCTTTATGAAACTCATGTATGATGCACTATAGATTCCTTTATAATGCAATGCAAAGCATCCTTTATGGCTTTATGAATGTGGGCTTCATAGAAAGTGTTACTGAAAATTCCAGAAAATCTGAAAAATGGGAGAACATGGGAATGCAGACATTTAGGGTTCATGCCTCCCCACGCCTCCCTACCCCCCCACAGCCATGTGTCTGCGAGCAGCCACAGATGCCAGGTCCTGGCAGCCAATCTCTCCCAGCGCTTAGGAGCAGAGCCCGCGCCTGCGATTCTCCCTGGGTGCTGTCAGAACTCGGCCATGAGCACACGCTCGCTTTAACATGTCAGGGCTGCAGGTGGCGTCACAGGTTTTTTCTTTTTTTTTTAAATTTATTCAAGGCCTTTTATTCATTGCCAAAAATCGCTGCTTTCATTCCTGTACTTGTCTTCTGCACTGTTGTGATTTGTACTCGCTTGACTGACGGTGTTACTCTGAGTGCCTTTCAAGTCCGTTTAGCCAAGACAGAAACAAAGCAGTGCAGCATTTTTATTATAAGTATAAAGTTTCAGGAGTCATGAAGACTGATGTTTTGCTCTTGTTAAAGTCATTAGTTCCAGTTCAGTAGTAGAAGCAGATCTGTGGAGCTTTGTGCTCGGGATTATGGGACAGAGAATATCTTAGTTGCTGTCCTGATGGGTACCGCTGTGTCTTCCCTGTATGTTACAGAAACGTACTGTAGGCTGTGTTAGAGGTTGTAGGTTGAGTGCTGGTCCTTGTAAGTTGTGGTGGTCAAGCATAGCTGCAGACAGATTCCTGCCTCCTCTTCTTTCTGCCTCCTGATGGTGGTCATTCTATCGTCATGCACGCCCAGAGGAGGACGCCTGCAAGCTCTACTGCATCGCTGAGAACTTCGACTTTTTCTTTGCAATGTCCAATAAGGTGAAGGATGGGACCTCATGCTCGGAGTACAGCAGGGATGTTTGCATCGACGGGATTTGCCAGGTACTGGAGAGAATGATGTTTATTAATGTTACTAAGCATTATATAAATTCAGTGATTTACAAAAAGTGTACTTAGAAACACTATAGTATAACGTATAATATAAACATTATGGTGCAAGATTGATTATAGGTGGAACATTGTGTTTGTGGGTAGCACTGTTGACTCCAGTATTGTGGGTCTGATTCCTGGCCTTACTCATGTGTGCACAGTGTGCTTGGTTTCCTCTGAGGGTTCTGGGTTCGTCTCTTGATCCAAAAACATGCAGTTTAGGTAGACAGGAGTCTATAAATCGTTCATCGTGAGTGTGGAGACCTGTGTTTCCAGGGGTGCTCTCTAGGGGTGCCATGACCCCACATTGGGAAGGGCATGGTGATCTATTGTGTGTTCTTTGATTGCAGCCCGTTGGATGTGATCAGGTACTGGGTTCGCAGGCGAGTTTGGATGCCTGTGGTGTTTGTAAGGGGGACAATTCCACCTGCAAGTTCCTCCAGGGCCAGTATCTTCAGCAGCACCGAGCGAACGGTATGGGAATATGCTTCTGCTCCACTGAGGTGTGAGAGTATTTTCCAGAGAAAAGTAATCTACAGTGACATTAGAAGAAGGTGTGACTCAGGAGCCGGACTGGCCATTCGCCATGAAACACCATGTGGAGAGAACTCTCCATCCTGCTCTTTCCACAGAGTATTATCCCATAGTCACCGTCCCGGCTGGAGCGCGAAGCATCCATGTGCGCGAAATGGAAACGTCCACCAGCTACCTGGCCGTCCGCAGCCCAAAGGGGAAGTACCACCTGACCGGGGACTGGACAGTTGATTGGCCGGGAAAGTTCTGGTTTGCTGGAACAGTGTTTGACTACCAGCGGCCCATTGGCCAGCCAGAGAGCCTGTATGCGCCGGGACCGACCAATGAGATGCTCATCTTTGAAGTAAGGCTTCGCTCTTTCCTTGCTGTTGTTTTTGAGGCCTGTGACGGCGCTCGTACTGGACAGAACGCGGGGGATGGGGAGGCAGCTACAGGGTCTGCTTATGTTGTTAGGACGCTGCAGCAATGCTGTGGAGGGTCTCACCGCAGGGATCCGTGTATAATTCATGGTGCTCCGTGTACCAGCCACAGCCTTTAAGATTCAACTGTGCTTTTCAAAAAGCAAAGAAATGTTTTACACCTTACCTAGCAACAGTAATCTCTATGCCAAACTATGTATATAAATGTAGAATTTACTATATATTTTTAAGTGAAGCATGTGTATCATATTGTATCCCACAAAGTTGGGGTCCTAATACCCTAACAACCCCAAGCACAGAAAATCAAAGGTTTCCTTACAAAACCAAAATATACATCAAAACTCTGATCTTATTGCCATGATACTGACACCATAACCGGGTCTCCATCAGCCCCAGAACAGAAGGGTAGAGTCAGGTCTACTGCTTCCTAACCTGGCTGAAGAGCTGCCCCCTGCTGGTGTCTACAGGAAAAAAACAGGTTTTACCCTTCAGCTTGCAACCGTGATTCTGCTGGAACAGTTCTGTGGATAATTAGGAATAACAGAACCGGCTTTAACAAGCTGTACAGCTTTTATTCAGAAACACACAAAACATCCCTGTTTGTGTTGCTGCGTCTGATATGATAGAGTGTAGGAACTTATCCCAGTTTGCAGGCATCCTCCCAGCTCCCAGCCTCTCCGTGAAGATTTATCCTCCTCGCTTCCCTAAGTGTAATTAAGGACAGAAAAAAACTGAGCCGCTTGCAGAAGGTTGGGGTGGGGGCATCTGGCCCACCGTATGTGGGGTTCGTTTCGGCATGTAACAGAGCCGCTCAGGTCCAGAGGAGGGTGTTTCTGGGGGCTGTAAATCTCTCAAAGCCCCCACAGTCAGGTGGCCAGACGGCTCCAGGTAGTCACCGGACACCGGCGGGTCAAGCGTCTGTGAGGATGGGGCTTCTGGGTGCCAGCTGTGAATTTGGATGAGATTAAAGGCTGACTAGCTGGATCTCATTTATTATAGTCGGCCCGATGGATCTGAGACGTGTCAGGAGGGTCCCTGTAAACGTTTGCGAAATCCATACATCAACAGATCTGACATGATTTGAAATTCGGTCTGATGCTCGAAAGTGCCCGCAGGTCCGCGTTTGGATTCCATTTCCTGCACTCGGATGTGTTTTGGTCTGCAGCGGGTTCCTGTCCGAGCCCACGCTCGTTTTTCTCCTCCTCCAACCCACGCACGCGCTTATGCTGCCGTGTTTCAGGGAATCGCTACTGCCGAGCCTGAAACAAGTGCAGAGGCAGGTTACTGACACAAAGCTTGGCAGTTATTATCCTTTAACTAGCTGTTATTTTAGCTCCTAGCTAGTTTTTGACGCCCTTCCTGCTGTGACATCATGTGCGTGGGCGAGTGGCGTCCCACGATCTTGGTACGCCGGATGCCAGGACCTGCCAGCTTCTGTACGGGGTGACCCGGACGAGCCTCACCCATTTGATCTGTTCCCCCACCCCTCACACCCCCCCCACTCAGATCCTTCTTCAGGGGACGAATCCGGGGGTGACATGGGAGTACACCCTCCCCAAGGAGGAGAAGAAGCCCAGTTACTCCTGGGGGGTGGTGCGGTCAGAATGCTCTTCCCTGTGTGCAGGAGGTGCGTGAGTGGGGGCGATGGGGGCGATGGGTGCGATGGGACGCGCATGTAAATGACCCTTCTGAGCTGGCTAAACAGCTCTCATACTTAAGTTTATCTTCTAGTGTAAGTCTAACTTCCAGCATACGAAGCACAGATGAAAGTGTAGCTGAAGATGGGTTACTCTCTGCCCCCCCAGGGCGGATATCAACAAAGGCCGTCTGTTTGCAAGATCAGCAGACGCAAGTCAGCGGCTCCCTCTGCGACCCGCGGACAAAGCCTGCGACGCCGTCTCCACTCTGCAACACACAGCCCTGCCCGGCACAGTGAGTCCCGCTCGCCCGAGCTAGGAGAAGGCCCGCTCACAGCTGGCTCTGTCCTCGCTGGATGCATGTCTGCACCTGTGTGTGAGAGCGAGCGCCACTAGCCCTGGGGAAATGCTCGGGGTGGCTGTCGCCTTTATGCCCCTCTTCCTCGCCTCGTCTGTGGGTGCTTTGCTGTGGTCAGGAAGCACACGGCCCCCCCCCTACTAAGCCCCGCTCCTAAACAGAGTGGGAGACTTCAATGCAGGAGCTCTGATCCCAGTCTCAACAGGATTGACGTGCCCCTCCAACAGGGTGGCATCTGATTGTGGGTGTGTGTGCGTGTGGTGGTGCTGGTGGTTGGGGGGGTGGGGGAATTGTCTAGGAATGTGCCAGTGAACCGTCAATCCCAGAATCCCACCAGCAAACGCCCAGGTTGGATACTGTACTGCTCTGATAAAAACCCATAACGTACCAATTAATTGGCACCACACAGACTGGATAGCCAGACCTGGCATTGATGGTTTCTATGGGCTCAGCCAGTCAACTCTATGTGGACCCAACTGGACAGGAAGGGTAATAAGCTAAGGAGTAGGTCATATGATGGATGACCTTGTGACATGTTTGTTCGGGTAGCGGCTGTGTCTCAAACATGTCCCCAGGGATGGCGCAGTGATTGATTACAGCTCAGACTTGAAGGAACAGCTGTGAGCTTCATGCCGCGTCCTCCTGACAATGACTAGACAAATAGCTTTCTCTTTCTGTCCTTCCGTGCCTTTGGCTTGTCCTGTCTGCTGACATTACTAGGGTTAGTAACAAAGAACTACAAGTGACTACATACTAAATACCGAGACGTTATTCTCACATCGAAAGCCTCACAGTGGGCGCAATTCGGACTCGGGATGGTCTAACTTAGTCGTTTGCTAGCGAAGCTTCTACAACGCCATCGCACACAGATTGGATGGAGTGGATCTTCTTTGTCGAGCATCTATATTTCCAGGTAGATTACAGGCTGAGCATTTAAAGACTTTTCCCCCGGGCTTTGAAGGTTGTGATTACGATGCTGACTGCCCTCGGCCCACTGCCGTTTTTCAACGCAGGGTCTTTCAACCTCTTAGCTGTCACGGCGAGCAGTCAGTCAGGGGTCATGACCCTGCCTCTCACTTCTTGGCAGTAAAAACCAAGTCTGGCGATATTGGTTACATTTCAAACATCTTCCTGCTTTCCCAATAGACATTTCCCTCCACATACCTAACATGAGGTTGCATCTGTACGTATGGATCAGGCTGCGCGGTTGCTAATCCTTAAATACGCACTTCCTACCAATAAAATTTATTGGATGTTTACTTCTACAATAGCTGTTTTTTTGTGTCAATTTCTGAACTTGAAAGCATTTTGATAATTGGGTTATTTAAAAATAGAAGGTATAGAAATTTAAAAATTTAATTTAAAAATTAAAAAAACATTTCCATAAATATAAAGGACGATTCTTTGTTTCTCTATCCGCTGAATGCTGTTATAAATGCTCACTGGCCTATCTATGATTATACAGTCAAAGGGAAAGAGCTGGGATCCTAATGTGACCTGATTGGTAGATCTGGACACACAAAACACACTTGTTTTGGCCAAGTGTGTCCGGGACTCCAGAATGTCACCCAAAGGATGGACGCTAGCATCTGAAGAGCTCTGCCTGGCCGGTGGGAGTTTCGCCACTCAGTACGCTTTGAAAGAAAAGGTTGGAAAATCCCTTTTAAACTGGATGCAGCTGTCGGGATGCTAACCGTGGCAGAGGCTAAATCAAGCCAGAGCTCTGGGTGTGTAGTGCTCATTCGGGGGGGTGGGTATTGTTCCGTTTGATTTCAGCAACATGTGCAGGAGGTTATGGGAGGATAAAGGGAACACAGGCAATTTACAAGCTTTGAAACACAATTTATGCATCTCAGGAGCGGCTGTCGGCCATGATGATGTGAACAATACTGATAATTAGAAGGTATACAGTTCAGTTTTTTCCTAAGAAAGTGGCATGAAATATTTCCCGTTCTATAATTTGACACTGAGTAGATTTTGAACTTACTGCTTGAAATGTATTCCTTAAAGAATGCAGGGTTGCAGAGCTTAGCCGACCCGCTCCCCATGTGCTGTAAAGCATAGCAGATCTCGCCGGCGGCGTGCCTTCTTTGGGTTTGCACGGGTCATGCTCTTTGATTCGGGCCACCGTAAGCCACTGTGTAGTTCAGGCTTTGTCTGTGAAACTGCAGTTTAGCCATTATTCAGCATTGTGTCGAGGGGTCCAGCGAGAGGCCATCGCGGTTTAACGCGTGTCCCGGAGTGAGCCTGATAACGGGTTTTGGCAGGTCACCATTTTTTACAATAATACTTCCCGACCAAGAAAATTATTGTCTTTTATTTTCTTCAAAATGGCTTTAACTGGCCCGTCAGAAAGGACTTGGAGCCTGGCGTCACCTGGAAGCCGACCGGTAGGCTGCAGAACTGAAAGTCATGTTCTGGCTGGTTTGTTCATTGCGGTTGACTGACGAGGCGGGAGCTGGATGAAGGTTTGTGGGGTCAAATCTGTGGGAGGCGACAGCGGGACCGGCCATTATCACCTCGTTTTACACTCTTTCATAGCTCCTTCTACAGTCCATGGTCGGCTGCCTGAACAAGGTTCCGAAAACACTGGCAAACCACAGCTCGGTCTATGACTGTAATTACTGCGTGTGCATGTTATATATACACATATATATATATATATATATATTCTGCACTCCTGCTGAGCTTATATCACGAGATGTTCCGGATCCTGTGGGATAGCAGCAAAGTGGCCGGACAGTGTGTGGCAACCCAAATATAACCTGCGGTTCTGCGACGAGCCCATTCTCTGGCGGCTGCGGTTCTGCGACGAGCACGTTCTCACTGGCGGCTGCGGTTCTGCGACGAGCCCGTTCTCTCTGGCGGCTGCGGTTCTGCGACGAGCCCGTTCTCTCTGGCGGCTGCGGTTCTGCGACGAGCCATGGTTTGTGTGCATGTGGCCCAAACGGCTCGGCTATCCTGGTCTCTATTCCCAGTGTCTGGCGGCCAGTTTGGATGTAATGGCCCACTCTGCATTCCGGTAGCGCCGTGGCACTGCACCGCCCCCTAGGGGCCTGACTCTGTCTCCTCTTTGCAGCTGGACCGCCGGGGAGTGGGGGCCGTGCAGCCGGTCCTGCGGGGGTGGCCAGCAGACACGGCCCATCCGCTGCCTCCGCAAAGTGACCTACCAGCGCCAGGAGGAGGCGCCACACTCCCTCTGCCCCGTCTTGGCCCCCGCCGAGGTGCAGCCCTGCAACACGGTGCCCTGCCCCCCCCAGTGGAACTCGGGGCCGTGGTCACGGGTGAGCCTGCCTCACTCCAGCTCTACTCAGGATTCCCACTAAACTGGATCCAGTCTCACTCTTACCAAGAGGCTAAAATTCTCTGTATCACTGGCCACTGCTCTTGATTTCAGTTCTATGACCCTGATGTCTTTGTCAGGAAATATTAATATGGAGCTCAAATTATAGCACTAAAGACAAAGAGTTACAATGCACTTTCATGTTCCAACACATCAGTAAATCATTCATTTTATGTCTGAGAAGGAAAGTTACACTACCCTCTAGTGGCATTTTGGTGAATTACAACCTAGCTATATTAGAATTTGGTATGCGATTTTACACACCAACACCATACAGTTGTGAATTCTACGTTTTGCTTATTGGCATAAAATATAAGCAGACTAGATGTCTGTGGGTGCAGAGCCTTGCAGAAATAGCAAAACAATCGCCGGGGGGTGTGGCTTGCATGTGCTCCTAGGGAAAGCATCCACGCGCTGTCAGTAGGCGCTGTCAGTAGGTGTCACTGACCAGCCACGAGGTTCCAACGTCCCGCCCATTGCACCTCTGCGCCCCAGTGGCACCGGATTAGTCCGCGAATCGCTGGCTCCACGGGTCCCTGCCCCCCAGCTGCCCTCAGCCGTGGCAGCGCGATCCGTCTTCATCAGCGGGTGACAGGGATCTCCGCGCGGGTGCCAGGGAAAAGGGCATCCGTCAGCGGGCACCGGGCCGCGGCGCCGGGGTGAACATGACATTTGGAGGAGCCTGGGTGGTGGGGGGTGTCGCACATCTGTTACTAACGTTATAACAGCCCCACCCCCCCACCATTTGAAGCACTGAGCATGTGACAGAGGGGTGAGGGAGCCGTGTGTGCCCCATTCTGACCCCACGATGGACAGACGGAAAGCCCCTGGGCTTTAGTGTCAGTCGGCAGGGGGGGGGCCTGTCATCAGTCCAGTTTATAATTTAATCTGTGTACAGAATTCCCAAAATAATGACAAAAAATATATTACATTTACAGAGCAGATGCTTTTATTCAAAGTGAGACATAGATTTTTGAGAAAGCAGCATCAGACAGTAGGGGGCTAAGGGCCTCACTCAGGGGCCAAATCCCTCGCACAGTACGGACCCTGGGATTTCAACTGGTGACCTTCTGACCACATGCTAAGCACCCTAACCCACTGAGCCACACTGCTCTTCCTTGACATGCCTCTGTTTTGACGTTTCGGCTGCTCGTGTGGCAGTGAGGGTTACACAGTAATATCTGCAGTCCCGCTTGTGCGGAGTCCTCTATATTTATTTTTCTGACCTGGGGGCTCGTCGCCGTGGGAACATTCCAGTTCCAAGCCACGTGGTGTTGCACTTACAGTGCTCCAAGACATGTGGCCGAGGACTGCGGAGGCGCACTGTGTCCTGCCGGGCTGGAGATCAAGACAGCGGCGCTCCTGTGGTGCCAGATGACCTGTGTGATGTCCAGCACAGGCCCAAGGCCCAGGAGACCTGCGTGGTGCGACGGTGTCCCAAGAACGAGCGGCTGCAGTGGGTGGTCACACCCTGGGGTGAGGTGAGGATACGCAGGTCCGGGGGGGCACACACACACACACATACACACACCAAACAGCAAAGTGCATCCCTGGGAGGTCCACACCCTGCAACTGCGCCCTCGTCCCAACACTAGCAGCTGAAGAGCAGCTCTTTCAGTCAGTGCGGAAAGCACCAGACAGAATCAAACAGGGAAAGAAGCTGCCGACTGAAGACAACCAGTTGCGTTAACGCGGATGTGAAAAGCATGGCGAGCTGCCCTGTGCGTGCCGTCCTAGCGACAGAGATTAATGGGACTGTGCAGCATAGGTCCCTCACTCACCACTTAAGCCTGAACCAAGAGTTTTATAAATGTATAACCATGTGTGAGGTTCATGTCCGTGGGAAAAAGCGCAGGAATGCTTCGGCACCAGCGCCGTCGTAGTGTTCTCAGAGTGCATGCTTTTTAATCAGGGAGTCAGTTGTAATAATGTCATTTTTACATGCTGTGCCTGGCTGGGGTGCTGCAGTGTTCCGCGTCCTGTGGGACAGGCTCTCGGAAACGGGAGCTGCGGTGTGCTGAGAAAGGTCCCCAGGGGGAGGACACAGATTTCCCCGTGAGAAGGTGCCGGAACCTGCCCAAACCCATCCTGGCGCTCCAGCAGTCCTGCAATGAGGGGGCGTGCCCAAAATATCGAGGCGCTCCCGACCACAGCCCGAATGCCGTGGCTTTGGGATGGTACGCCTCCCCCTGGCAACAGGTTAGGTTTGACACAGCAAAACCGGGCTTTCAACTTTTGCTCATTTGGGTAATATGTCACTTGGTTTAACCTTTAAATGGCCTGACCTTTGGTCCCCCTGGGCTGTGTTACCAGTGTTCGGTGTCCTGCGGTGGGGGAGTACAGATTCGCAGCGTACAGTGTCTGCAGCATAACCGGCTGGCCTCGATGTGCCCATCCCACCAGAGACCCTCCTCTTCCCAAGCCTGCAACACTCACTTCTGTCCTGCCCCTGGCCCCGCCCACAGAGGTAAGGCCCCGCCCTCAACCTGCCACCATGCTGCTGATCAATCCTTAACGGAAAGAGTAGAACAAATATCTCCTTGTCCAATTTTATGTGAACATAGGCTTTGAAATTGATGGACTTTGCTTTATATCCGTGGATTTGGCAAACAATTAAGGAGACATTGCGTTATTAAAAAGATACTGTCTGGATCCGTCTTCAAAAGGAAATCAGCAGACTATTATTTGGTTTTATTCTAAATGAAACACTGTACACTGTAATGTTGATGTTCTTTGATATAGATGAAGCACTGTTTATGTTATTTAATGTAGGTGAAACACTGTGCTATGTTGCCATATAAAACTGAGGAAATATGTAGTAACTGGAATAATTTCCACAATAGACTGGTGCATCAGAACCAGGATGACGTGATGTTTCATTGTTCTCCAGATGAACAGCCCTGCATGGATTATTTCAGCTGGTGCCACCTGGTTCCCCAGCACAGTATGTGCAACCACAAGTTCTACGGGCAACAGTGTTGCAAGTCCTGTTCCAACAAGGCCCGGTAGCCCAGCCCGTACCCCAGCCCGTACCCACGCCAGGGCTGATATCGCCGAGCAGGACCACGAGAACAAGAGCCAGAAACCGGAAGCTGGGAGCTCGAAACCCAAACTGGATTTGGGTGGACAACACAAGGGAGAAGCTTAGCTTCTCCTGTAGCACGTCCCCGATTTGTAGGATGGCAAGAAGTGGCTCTCAATGGCCTTGTCGTGAAGGCTGTTTCGGACAAATCCCTCTAACGGGTTTCCTTGTCAGGTTACATAAACTTATTTGGCGTTTTTCATAACTGGAAATGCAGTACTGGGAAGCCTCTGCTCGGATTTTTTTTGGGGTCATGTTTCGAGATGGTAACCATCCGTTTTTTAATCTATTATGGAAATTCTAAAGAGACCCACGTATTATTCCATTTATATATTTGTATATTTAAAAATACCGGATTTCAAGCTGATGTCAGTGGACTTTAACTTATTGTGGGTTGCTTGTCAATGGAGTGCAAGCATCTAGGCACAGTATCTCACCTTGACAGATTGTACATGCACTTATCTTCCCAAACTGCCTCACTTCCTGTTATCAATGGTGCTCATTTTGTCCAGATATATGTCTGAGTAAATTTTTTTAATGATTGTGTGTATATACAGTTGTATGTTTCAAACAAGAACTGGTTCTGAGTCTTTGTCACCTTAAAGTGGATTTTTTTAAGCATTTTTGTGCCCTAACTAGCACACAGGCTCAGTGCGATAATATCTATATGAGGGGGTCACCAGCCCTTGAGGGTTTTTAAGAAATACATTTTAATTAGTAGCTGTCCGACAACCGAAATACCAGGTGAGGCGGATTGCTACCAAAATAATTACTTCAATAAAGCAATTACTGACTTAGCCTCGAAGGGCCCTGTGGCTCACAGGACAGAGGTTGGTCACCCCCATTAAGAAAAACAAAAGACCTGCCCTGTCTCCAACCAATCACGTGTACGGCCTGCAGGTATTGGCTCTTAGCACTGAGTGAGGTCCTCCCCCTGTGGAGATACCTTTGTTTAGATTACTTAAAGCATACAGTGGTCGCTCATTGGTGCGTTGGTGGAAACAATATTTTAATTAGTCTGGGTAAATGTATAGCTTCAATTACTGCTAGAATTCCTACAGGAAAGTTTTTACTTATTAAAGCTTTATGTTTTGTTTACTGGAGAGAAACATGGGATATTACATTTTAAATTCAAGAAATTTTGTACTTCTTAGAATAATAACTGTAGAAGCTACATATTGAGATTTTAAAATGAAATAATTTTGGCCCAGTAGCTAGAAAGCGTGTGTGATTCTGTGCTCCACCTGGACCTGACAACCTGCCCAGGGTACCCCCCCACCTTGGACCTCGTACGTCCTGGGATAAGCTTCAGGCTTCCTGTGACCCGGTACTGGATATCTTTAATGTGTGTACAGGGAAATTCTAAGTCTGAATATGAGTGGTGAGGCAGGTGTGCATCGAGGGGTACGGTGAAAATCCTGAGGCACGTGGTCCCAGACCCGGGGAGCGCGGCTGAGCGGATGGCTAGTCTCCGCGGAGTCACCGGCGCTGCATTTATTTCTCTGTTCCCTGTCATCACCACTGGACCAAACCAAATCTGATTGAGAAAATGTCATCCGCCCCCACTGTGCTGTGTCACTTCGGGGTAATCGCTTCAATTACATTCCTTTGTGCCACCTCACCCCCACCAAGGCTATTTGCAGTTGCGGTAAACCGGCAGAGAGCATCGCGCATGAGAATCGCAGAGCATCAACGGAGGGAATTTGGAAGTGGACGAGATTGACTATGTTCTCGACAGTAATAATGCCGCCCCCCCACCCCCCCACATGCTGGCCAAGAACCGGCTGGGGGCGTAGCAACAGCTCTGAAATTTTACCCAAAAAACATGGAAGACTGAAATACCCCATTATTGAAGAAAAGGGGCCGCTAGCCATGTGAGAACATAAACATTGTTAGCGGCTTCTTCTTTCTGCTGGCTTTTACAGTAGCTGTTTTGACCATTCAGACGTACTAAAATAAATGGTATTAGATGTCCAAAAATATTGTGTTTTTTAGTTGCTTAGCTACATATATCACCAGAAATATTTTGTAGTTCTTCAATAAAAAGTAGACTCTGTGAGCATGTCACAAGAAATGGACATAAACCAGGGAAAAAGGCACTGCTAGCAGAATAGGGGGCAGGGAGCTCATGGAGGGTTAGGGTTAGGGTTAGGCTAACAGAATAGGGGGCAGGGAGCTCATGGAGGGTTAGGGTTAGGGTTAGGCTAACAGAATAGGGGGCCGGGAGCTCATGCAGGTAAGTATCTCTCTTGCGCATGCACACGATATATACCTTGGTCATTTTATTTTATTTATATCATAGAAAAAGGTATGATTGAAATGAGCTGCATCATTCTGTCAGATACTGTTGTTTAAGTGCTTAATTAGGCTCACTAAATACCTAACGAGTTTAGCTTCACTTCCCACTTATTTGTGGAAGGATTTTTGCGTCCTAGTCCTGGCTATATATGACTTCTGAAAATCAGAAAATTAAATATTATAATTAACAGTGTTACAAATTAGTTAAATGTGTCTTTATGATATGAGATAATTAGCCTAATTAGTAGCCTTTATCCACTCTAATGGTGATGTTTTAAAATGTATTAAAAAGCTGTATGAATGAGTGCACTAGCATATTGCTTCAGACAGCGCATTAACATTTACGGAGCCGTTAAAGCCCGCTGGTCATTCCCAGACTGTCGCTGCGAGAGCTTGGGGCTGGGCAGAACTGCGCCCTGGGCAGCTAGTGGGGCTGCGGGCGACACTGATGTGGAAATGAGGACACGCGATCTCCACGCGGACGGGCGCTCCGGGCCACAAGGCCGCCTCTCCGCCGTGATGCTGTCTTGCATTAGAATGTCGCAAATTACTTTCATTGTTAATCACTGCACTACATTACAGCCATCCTTTTCTCTGGCTTGGTATGTGCCACAGCTGGTTAGGGTGCAGTGTCTCTGATTGGGAAGCCACTGGTTTAAATCCCAGGCTGGCATAGAGATTTCACCACTGGATCCTTAAGCAAGGCTCTTAATCCACCCCTCCCAAATTGGTCCATGGACTGTCTGGCCCTGCTTTGTGTAATAAAAGTGTATGTTGCTTCAGATAACACCATCTGCTTTATATAGGAATTTTTCTTCTTCATTTGAAGGGGTCGGGAAACAGACATAATAAAAAAAACAGCACAACCATTAGCATTTAAATAAAACTCTGGTTTTCTAGCATTTTTTTATACATTTTTAAATGCCTTTTTCCAAGGGAAAAATTATCTTTTTTTTTTGCTATTTACTGCTATATTTATTGCTATGTTTTCGGTATGGGCTTAGCTGTTCCTTCAGATATTCCTTCTAACTTAATATGCTATTTACTGTCATTTTATTACAGTTCATTTAAATTTCATTCAAGATTTATTCAGTAATTAGTCCAGCCCATTGTCGTCCACGGGGAGCGGTACACCCGGACGTCGCTTTAAATCCAGCAAGACTGATCACGCAGTCAGGACACCCAATCATACATAACCCCAGCTTACATTAGTGCCAGAAAATTATTACTGATAGGCCAAGCAGCGAGCGGGAATTAGGCAGGAACATGTTCTACAGATTTACATCCTGGGGCCACGAGATGTCGGCTTCCTCACGGGGTGCGTGATGTTAAGTATCCTGCTGAATTTATGGGTCATTACATGTGTGTGAAGCTGTCCTTAAGCGCTTTGCGTCTTTGAAGGACTCTGAGAGTATGCCCTCCATCAGGGTGGCGATGAGGCCCTTTTACGGGCCCCCAGGGGCCTGGCAACAGTATTGCTTCTCCAATCTTGCCAACTTGTCAAAGCAGATTCCCCTGAAATAACTGACCGTATTGCTGATAACAGCAGACTGTGAAAATTATTCACTGCCTAATTATCTTATTTCTGATCCTGATATTTCAGTGTTTTTTTCTTAACTATGAGTAAGGTATTTCTGAGTAAGGTATTTATCCTCAGATGTCTTATTCGTGTATTTTTATATTCTAGCTGTTAGGATATGACACTAAGGGACAGACAGTTATCTATTTTTATTTTTAGTGAACATTTTTCACTTAATTTAACACTAGAAGTCATAGTAACAATGATTACAATTATTGTTATTATAACCTAAATTCTTCACATTTGATAAATGTAAGCTGGTTTACAAAATTTCTTAGCATTTACAAAAGGTTCAGGTGGGGGGGTACAGTATCGAGTACTCTAACTTGTTTGTGTGTCCCATCATTATCTATGCTGCTTATCCAGTAGGGGGCCACAGCGAGTCAGTCTGAAGCAGCACAGGGCAAATGCCAGGAGACGCCATCCCAGAGTGAGCATATTATGGGTTTTTTAGCGACAGAAATGTACTGAGAGACATGCTGGAAAGCTCGAACCCTCAGCTAGCCAGACCACTTTTCTTCGAGCTGTAGTATATGGTATGTATGATGCTATACAGCGTCATACAGATTATCACGATCAGACACAATGTGTACCAGTAGCCCCGAAACCCCAATCGCTGCGCCCGACTGCTCACACTTTTTTTTCGTCATCAGATTTCAGCAGCATGTCCCCCACAATCACCAAGCTTGGCATGCCCTCCCTCACTTTAAAAAAATAAAGAATCCCAGTGTGTAAAATATTTACTGCAATTCCATTTGAAGGGATTACTGTGCTCGGGGGAGGGGCTGTGGGGGCCCAGGCCTCCGCAGAGCTGCCTAGCTTGAGCGCAAACCCTATTTGTAGCTGTCAGCTGGAGCTGCCCTCTTCTTCCTGTTTTAAGATGGCAGCTTGCTTGGCTCCGTTTGTCTCAGTGCGGATCCCTGCCATTATCATTTCAAAGCGGCACTGAGCTTGCCGAGTCCACCTTTCCTGTTTGTTTCCCCGTCAGGCTGAGATGTGCCGGTTTGACAGTCAGGAAGGAGGTGCTGGGAAGGCGCTGCGATGGCCCTGCGGCGTCGTGGCGATCCCCCTGGCTTCTGATTCTGCGAGCCTCGCAGCCTTTGTACAGTCGACCGGCGGCATTAACCCGTCTGAAAGCCGGAGCGCTAGAGATTTGGTGCCATGTTGTGTGTGTTCCCTGGGGATTTTTGATTTTGCTACGTTCCCGCACCGCCTGTGCGCTGCGCCGATGAAATTCAACTTTCGGCTCGGCACCATATGATAAATGGGAAGAGAATCTAACATGTCGTACATCAAAAAAATGGTGCGATGCAGGTAACGGGACTGTAGACTGGACCCTACAAATGACCCTGCTGTTCATGTCGTTTTACATCCTAAGTGCTCCCTCGAGATCTTAATGTGAACTGCGAGTACAATCAATGGCTTGATTTCCCAGTCTGTTGACAGGCTTCCTGACAGCCTTCCGAAACGGCCAATCGGAGCGAGTTTAACTGTGGCTGCTGTTAACCGAGCGAGACAAACAATTTGACCCCAAAAAACCAGCAGCAGACAGAGGTGAGGGGGACACAGCTGCATTGTGTGTAAAGGATTATGGGTAAAAATCAGTTGGCCTTCTGATCTGATCACAGTCATTGCGAGGCCCACATGACACATTTGGCTACAAACAAAGCAAGCCTGATCAGCCTGCCTCTGCGACTTGTGTTTCAGATAGAATGCCTTTTATAATAGAACGCCCTTTATGAATGAATTCTTTTGTGTCCTGGAACAAAGAGATTGGAGTGGGGGGGGTAAAAACGGACCTCCTATTTCCAGTCTGGGACATCGATCAGTCGAAAGTATGATTTATTACAGGTTGACGGGCACAAGGCCGCAGACGCTTTAACATTGGCACCAAGGTGACACTGGGTAGAGCTCCGAGCGTGAACCTTAATCTGAAATATACAGAGAATATGTTTTTTTAGCCAATAAATGTAATTAGTTTTTACAGACAAAAATACTTTAAAAAAAGTCTTGAATGAATGAATTCAAGAATTCTTGAAATTGTCTTGCCTCTCCTCTCCGAATCCTTTTTATTCAGCATTTCGGCCCTCTGAAATGTTCAGCAGCATTGTGTGATTTTTATTTAAAGTCTACGCATAAAACTTTAAAATCGCTTTCTCCCCCCTCCGGCTGTTCTCGTGAGCGGCGGATATTATCGACCTGTCTGTTTGTAACAGTGCGCACTCATCTGTCTTCCTTTGAGACGGTCATTCAGATCATTTTCCCTTGAAATGTGGGCACTGATTATGAGCCGTGTCCCTGTGGACGCGTGAGTCTGACCTTGAGCGGGGCGGTCGGCGGCAAGCAGCCCGATGAGGGTACATTTCTGCACAAACCTCAACGCCAGGGTCTCACGACTCCTCAGTTGTCATAATGTATTACCTCAAAGACCTGCAGGTATAGATAGGTATAGATACAGATAGTGGCTGTTTCAGACACGCTTAAATGAATTGATTCACTGCCCATTACAGATTATGTGTGTTTCATAACAACAACAACAACAATAATAATAATAATAATAATAATAATAATAATAATAATAATTCTAACTGACCCAGTAGCAGCAACAGCCTGGTTGTTAGTTACCTGTATGATCACTAGAGGGCAATATTGACTACAAATCAACTGGTAGAAAGATTTTAGTAAATGTTCCCCGCCTTTGGACAGGGACCAGTGTGTAAACAGCAGAATATGTACATTTTTTTTTACCTGGAATTATTAAATGGGATATTATATGTGTATCTCTTAAAAATAACAATAAATTAAATGGCATTGCGATATTCACTACTCTAGCAAGATCTAGGTCTAATAACAATGAAAAACTTAGACAGGGCTATAAAACCACTTCCTGCATTTTGGGTGTTGATGTCTAACCTGATGTGTTGTTATAAGAGATTATGAGCAGTAAGATGACATTCTCTTTTTACAGTATATATGGATAATACGTGTTTTTACAGAGACCTGTGCTGTGCAGAAGGCAGTTAATCCCTTGCATAAAATGCCAAAAGTGTGGGGGGGACAATGGAATTTGTCTCATTTTTTTGTGTGAGATTGACAGGAATGCTATCTCTGCTGTAGGTTGCTCAACAGTGTTAATCAAAATTATTCCTTGCCCAAAGGGCAGAATTGAGCTCCACATAACCAAAGGGGGAGGTGCACACATGAGAAACGTACCTCCCATGGTCAGAATTATCATCATTTTGGCCAGTAAAGCAAAAACACCACAGAAGGAGCGTGGTGATACCCTCTTCAGGGTATCGGCCGGCAAGGTTCTAAATTCAGATTAATCAAAGGGACACTGAGGTCTGGGGTGCGTGGGATCTCACATGTGACACACTTGTTGGTGTTGCTGCAGGGACCGTGGGGGTGCCACGCGGGCGTAGAGGACCCGTTAGTGCGTGCCCCGGTCGGCAGAGGCTGGTACGACACGTGTTTGCTCGTTAGATTGACTCGGTTTGGGATTAATCGAAACAAACACCAGCAGCATGGCAAACACCTCACGACGCTCCCAATTGGTGCTGTTTTTTCCTGCTTATTTCTTCTACCGTCATCTTCAATCATGGCAGATCCGTCCGCGTGACACATGACAGGCGTGCCGAGCTTAGCTACGCGTCTCGAGACTATCCTGCGTCTTAAGTGTTGACGGCGTCACTCCCATCGTCTGGGTATGCTTGTTTTTTTTTCCCTCCCCTCTCTCCTTTCAGGACCCCCAAAGCTGTCAGAGTCGTCACGGAGGCGGGAGGGTGGCGGTCCTGACAGCGCACCGCGGAACCGGTTTTTCAAGGCGCGTGCCTCCGGTAAAGCGGATATCAAAGTGCAGGGCGTCTCGACTGCGTTACCTGCTATTACTGCGAGACAGGAAAACAACTGGGATGGCGTTGAGGCAGCAGGCCTGTCAGGCCTGGGGGGGCCGGCTGCCTGCAACGAAGAACCAAAAACACAAAGACAATGTAGCCAAAACTACTAATATCCTGAGAATGTACAAATTGGTTTTCGTCGTCGAGAACAGGTGAGGGGCACGTCCGCATTTAGATGACGTTTGCACCAGACACGTCATGGTGCGCAAAGGAGGTAGAACCATGGTAGGCCTGGGGGCTCAGTTTCCATGTTAATGTCTCCAGCAGCCTACTGACCTTCAAAACAGCCCCCACTATCACCACCACTAGATATCACCTCTTGCTTTTAGCTTGGGTGGGGGGGGCGTAATCGTTATATGACAGGCTGTGAAGGGCTGTCAGGTGCTAGGTTTAGGATATCAGAGGATTAGGGGGCCACTGTGGCTGAGATTCTTGCTACTAGCTCCTTTCTACTAATGCTTGCTCCCCCTACAGACGCCATTGGATATTACAACTGTTCCCCAGAAGCTTCGACCTACTTCACATGCGACCATGAGCCATGCCAAAATAAAATACGTATTTGGAAGACCCTGTCTAACTAAACATGGTTGTCACTTCACCAGGCATATTACACCAACGCACGAACTTAACGCTATAGCTGAACAATGTTGAAGGCACGCAGAAAGACAGTTCTTATCTAAGCAAAGAATTCAGCATTTATATTTTAAAAGCTAAAAAAAAAAAAACCAACAGTAAGCTTACATTTCTTCAGCTTTCATTTTCACTACTTGTTTTACAACAGGAGAGATAAAGAGTTTATTATTATTACTTTCACTGCATACTGATTTGTCTGCGTTATAACGTCCATCCAACGATGTTGTTTATAGTTAGCATCATTGTGATGGCACAGGGCCGGAACACAAGAAATAAATTTGGTATCCATGGCTGAAGCAGCAGAATTACAGTCCATCACCGAGCTTTAACTCACGCCAGAGGATATCCCCATCAGCGTCGTTGACCAAGGAAGTTCCTCTTCCACCATGGGGGGAGTAAGGGTACCACTTGAGAGTAAGGGTTATACGTCTCTTTAATCTGTTGGCTTTACCTCCTTTTTTGTGGGGTGCTTTGCATTTTGTTATGTCAGGAGTTTAACTCAGTCAATATCAGACTAATGTTCTTTACTGATCTTCCCTGAGTGCTTTTTTTTGCAGTATGTCATCCCATTGCACTGCAAAGGCTTCAGAGACAGTAAAGCCAGCTAAAAACGCTATGCCCTAACAATGTCTCCCTTAACATCATGACCCAAAGGAGAGCAGGGCCGTGTCTGATGCTTAGATCAGCTGTTAAAACCAGAGAGCCGGATTCACCACCTCGTGGGACTGAATATCATCACAGGCTTTTTGGGGGGCTTGGGGATTGACAGTGGGCTTAAGTTCTGCAAGGAGAAGCAGCCTCTACACTCTCCCCGCTAATGGCTAGCCATGACAGCTGGAGCAGTTGCCATGTTTTTTCTACTTCCACATAACGGTTTTAGTGAATTCTTGCTGTATTATGAAAGGTTACGGACTAGAAAAAGTCCCCACAGAATCCACCGCAGATAAATGGTGCAGGTAGAGACTAGTCTGTGATGGAAGAGCTTTTGTGTGTACCGCATTTATTCAATCAGGAAGCAGGGACGATGTTTAACTCTTTGGGGTTTTCTTGCTCTTTCCATTGCATTAAGCTATTTGACAGCAAAGCGAAAGGGTATTATGTCGGTGGCCAGCTCACACTGGCTGAAGGGAAGGCCTGGATGGCATCTGGAACGTCAAAGCTGATGACTGATTCCCGCTGATGACTGATTCCCTCTGTTGGCTGGAGGCTGCCATTGAAGCGAGTTTACCCAAGATATTTTGCAAGCCCACTGTTGGAACTATGAAACACTATCCTTCTCCCCAGCACACACTTCTTTCTGAGAGCCGAGGGACACTTGTGGTTGGTACAAATTCCCTCTCTGATAACTATTTCCCCTACCAGCACTTTGTATTAGACTAGCTCTCAGGAGTTTCCTTTTGTTCTGATAAACAGAAGCATTTGTGTTGTAGTTAATGTTTAATGAAGTAAATTAAATTGACAAAGCATTTGTTGTGTTTAGCTCTACTGAGGGCAGGCATTATTCCATTCTACAACTTCCTCATTGTTCTGAAAACATGGAATCTTTCTTATAAATATCTTCACTAATTTACCCATAATCAATGAATTACATCAATGGATTTTTTTTCTTTTTCTGATACCGACAGTTGCTGAAACAAAACAAAACATAAATACGAACAAAAATAATTATTTTGCTTATTATACATTACTTCTTTCAATCTCCCGTTGTGGAAAGTTGACACCACAGACATCAATCTGCGCAACTCGTGAAACACACAAAAGCAGGATTTTGCTACGCCAGCACTGGTATTCCTTTGCTCTGAACGACGTACAGTAAGGTTAATGTGAATTGGAGAAGCCTGGCCGAGATTAGCATTGAGCACTAATGGGAGGTAGACGGATGTTTTCTTCTCCATCTAAGTGACTGGGCTCTCTCTCCCTCATGTGCTTCTCCCATGACGGAAGCCCCCATGCAGGTGTTCTTCCTGTAAGAAAGGTGCCCCAAGAAAGCTCTCCAGCTTATAAATCCATGGGGCGGGCTGCAAAGAAAGCGCTTTCCCCGCTCTCCCACACTTCCCTCCACAAGAGCTTGTACTTGCCCGTACTTTCCACTCCCTCACAACCTTTGGAAAATATCAAAAGGCAGTTTGAGTTAGGAGACAGCAAGGCAGGACCCACTGGGAGGCAGGGCTGGGGTCTGCCAGATCGCTATCACCCCAAGGGAAGGGGGGCTTTACCCCCTCTTACCTTTATGGATTCATATGACTCTCAGCAGTACACTTCATATAGAATCCTTCTTCTCTACTGCATCCACTCCTCCCCTCCCGCACCCCCCGAGCACCCCCCCACTGCTGTCCAAGAAGAGCGAGTGACAATAAAACTGGAGAAAACGGATTGCACTGCTAGGAGGCCTGTAGGATTATCTCCATATGCAGCCGCTTGGATTATAATCAGTGTGCTGTTCAAATAATTAGCGTAGCACCGACGCGGCAGCACCTCTCAGGCCGAACGGCAGCAGGGTCCAGCCGTCATTGCCGGAGACGGGCTGCCAGCAGAGTGGCAGAGTGCAGCCCCCGCTCGTCAAGCGCCCGTCGCCCGTTCCGTCATTCAATAAAATAAGGCTGTCACAGCTCCATCCTCCGGAGGGATCCCTGCCCTTTACTGGAGAAGCCTCTCAGTCTGTTCCCCATGGAAAGCATCTTGTGTAGGTAAAACACACTGAGGAATGTGCACCCGCTCCGGGAGAATCCTGTAGGGAATGCAGGAGAGGGCAGACAGAGCTTGTGTCAAAATAAGCCTCCGGGGCGTAGTGGATCAAGTGGAGACCACAGGTCTCCAAGAGACGGCAAGCATCTGTGGTGGGGGAGGGGGCAGGTTTGTTACGCCACTGTGGCAGGCCCAGAGAGGCACAAACATTCCGCAGGAAAGGCTGAGAGTTATGCTTCGCTAATATCAGACCTTGTTATTTACCCACATCTATGTGTGTTCTTAAAAGGTGAATCGCAGAGCAATAGGGAAAATGTGTATCTCAAGATACGATAGTCCTGGGGTATGTTAGCAACTTACATAGTTGGACCCATGTAACTATGTTAACAAGTTGCTAACAGGAGCTTTCGGGAATCGCACCCCTGATCATTAGCTCAGTACGTTAAAAATATGTCACACTTCTCGTTTATTGAATATGACTGGTACCATATGTTAAATTGAATTCAGAATCTTTAAAGGTATTTATACTTTTAAGTTCCAATATACAAATAAATATTTCATGGATTTAAGGGCCAGAAACAGAGTTTGCCTTCTTATCACTTTATATTTTGAGAATGCCACAAGAATTTCCTTCTAATTTTTTCATCAAAGACACTGTAACGCGGGGGGCATTTGGGGTAGATGATGTCAGTGTTTTATACCCCGGAGACAGCAAGATCTCCAGCACCATCGATACGCTTTATAAATATAGATTCACTGTCCAACTGGGAGAAGTCCTCAGATCCCAGAGGGTCAGTTTATAAAAACGGACCCTTGCGGTCACTTTCAGCCCCCACCCGGCCCGGATTCAGACAGACTTGAGAACTGCCCCGTCGTTTCCCCCAGACTGGCTGACCTTTCCCGTGAGCTTCTCCCGCAGTCATAGAGCCACAGCTGGCATGGTGAGGAGATGCACAGCATTGTGGGACCCCATCGATCCAGACCCCAGGAGCAACCCAGCCATACATCAAACCTTTTATTAAAAGGAAAGAGCGGGTGCAGCACATCAGCGCTTCTGTTACGCCGTCGAACAGAAGGGGGCTGAAACAAGAATGATCATCTTCATAATGAGTCTCCTCTTCGACTGCTATCAGTTTCTCCCTGTCATTCTCGCAATTCTTTTGGACCCTTAATGGTGCTTTCAAGAGCTGTGATGGAAACGTACTAGCTGCCCTTTACAATCCAAAACCTTGCTGGTGAGCTTTTGAAAGACAATTACATTGAAAAATTTGTAGCTATAATCATCTTCTGATCATTACTAGCAAAGATTCATGTGAACTGGAATGGTAAAATTGGATCAGATATTTACTGATTTAGTTAATTATTTGTTTATATATATTTATTTTTGGTCTATTTTCTACTTCTATTTTGTTAAGTTCTGCTATTTCTGTTCCAGTATGGACTACAGCAAATGCATTATTTCTAGGTTTGGATTTCATGAAGTTTTTGTTTATATATTACATGGTAGTCCATGGTGAACACAAATGATAAATTGATTGGTGCTACACAGATCTAGCTACAGAATGGCTAAGTTATATGAGGGTATAAGTTTCAATATTGGTAGGGACCAAATTAGGGACAAATCTCCCTGTCCCATAAACATACATGGTATTTCTCCAGTATTGGTAGGGACATGTCCCTAGCATCCATACCCAAATCTATGCCCTTGAAGTAATATAACAGTGAATTGACAAACTCAACAAAGGTCAGATGAAGGCTGTGAGTTTGCGGTCGATAGACAGGCAGCTTCAAAGAGCATCATTCTAGAGTTCTCTGTACCACGACGAAGCACTGAGTAGGTGGGGAAGGTAGCTTAGTTTCTGAAAAATGACTGCCCTTTGTTTTTAGATTTATCGTGTACAGGGTTAATGAAATGCAATTAAGCAGCCTGCCTATAAAGCATTAAATCTATTAATAGATCAAACTGTTGAGATATGTAGTAAATGCATAACAAGTTTTTAGTGACTGTGCCTAAATATCTTGTTAAATGGGTCATTTACTTGCAGTGTAATAATTTTTACATATTGATGAATCATTGTGCTATGTTTACCATGTGGAACCTGATTTCAGCGTTTGATGTTTCAGGAAGGAAGACTAACTATGAGCGCAGGAATCTCCAGCAACTAACAAGCACTGCTATATAAGCAGTCAGGCTGAACTGCTTGCTGCTTAAGGTTGACTTATACTTCTATGTCAAGCCTATGCAGTGACCTACGCTGTTGCCAGCATTGATCTGTGTGTGGTCTGCATTGTTGTGGTGTCTGGTTACGTTTCTGAGGAGGTGTGCATCAGGTTAAGCTCTACCTACACTGTACCAACAGCGTCGATTCTTCATATGAGTAGTAACTATCCTCTTTGATGAGGATCCAGCCTTAGCTTCTTCCCGTAATTAGCATATCTTCGGCTAGTTTATTTGGCTTTTTTACTGATTGGTTAATCTGGCTGTTTTGGCAGATTTGTTTAGTTGGCAGCTCTAACCCCAACCCATGTCTGTCTATTAGTTTATGAAGCCTAAGTGTCGCGTTCTTCCCTACAGACCTGGATCCAGCCTGTCGGCCATGAAGGTCCCATCACCCCTCTATATCCTCATTGTACATCGGCATAGCAGTTTATTTGGGCAGTCAGCTTTCCCTGCTGTTAGAGACCTGGTTTGGGACGCCCGTTGGCTTGCTTCTGTCCTCATTCACCACCACTGCTGTAATTGAAAGCGCCATACAAGTAAAACTCGGAGCACAGGATCACACAGTGTCTGGAGCAAGTGGGGTTAAGGGCCTTGCTCAAGGGCCCGCCGGTGGCATCACTCTGCCAGCCAGGAGATTTAAACTAACAACCTTCTGATCGCAGGCACAGAATCCTAACCCTCAGAGCCTTTTAGCTTCTAAACATGTTACATAAGTAAAATATAGATGCATTCTCTCTATTTGGACAGGGTATAGCTGAATATGGGTGCATGTAATCAACTGAGAACTTCAAGAAGTATGTAACTTACTCGCTTTTGCTTTGGCTCCTGTCTGTCATACGTGATATTAAAATCATCAAAAGCAATAATATTTTGGAGGATAATTCTACCTTGGCTGCCTGGAAAAGACCACCTTTTCATTTCAACTGGAAAAAAATGGAAACATTAAATCTGAACAAGCTTTTTTGGCAAGGTTATCAAAGGAGTTGTGTATTATTTTTTTTCAAGAAACAACACGGCACGTTACGTGTAATGCATATCGTACCCGGGAATAATACGTGGGTGGGGAGGCGGCGGGTGCGGGGGGATTGCGCTCGGCCTCGCGGCAGCCTGTCCTGTCGCCGGGGATAAGCGCGGGCCGCCGCCTTAATGCACATGACACCGCGTGCCGGGCCCAGGTAAGCCATGTGCAGACGCCCGATAAGATTTTGATTGAGGGCGCTGCTGCCGTGGCTCTTACCGGCAGATTTACAGGGGCTCCGGGCCGCCAGATAGCTCTGGTAGCTCTGGTAGCTGCAAGAAACACCTTAATCACTGAGCCTGTAATTCCTTAATATTTTTGGGTTTCCTTTTGTATGTTGATTATATATAATCTCACACTCTCTCTCTCTCTCTCTCTCTCTCTCTCTCTCTCCCATGCTTGTTGCCGGGGCTTCTCAGAATTAGACTTTTTTTCTCAGGATCTCCGTTAAAGCTTTGGTTTGGGATGCCTGAGCCACCACCACACGCGGCAAGGCTCATCACAGGGTTACAAGGTAAGCACCTTGTCGTATGTGCAGAATGGAACTACAGCTGTTGTCTTAGAGGTTATTCTGGCCTGTCAGGGTGTGACGGGACTCTGTCGAGTGTGGGGGGGGCTGACATTGCGCTGGAATTCCGGTCAGTGCTCACCCGCCTCCCCGGTCCTCCTTTCTGCCGACGAGACACTGGCTCCCTTTCTCACACAAGATGGCAGTGTGTTTCCTCCGAAACTCTGCTGGAAAAGGGGGGAGGATGGTGGCAGATAACTGGGGGAAAAAAAACTCAAGTCTTTTGTTCCAGTCATTAGATCAGCTTACCAGGGGGTCCAGTCTCACCCATAATAATGTCTTTTGAGGATGAATATAGTATATGGGTATCAATAACCAAAATAAAATGATAAATCAGCCTCTGATCTAAAGTGCTGGGATGATGCCGTTCTCCTTGGCTATCTAGTACGGGCCCCTAGGTGCCTCTTAGGGGCCACAGGGCCAGTGCTGTGTTTTTTCACCCTCTGCTCTTAATTGCTTTGCTGAATAATAATTTGGAGGATAAGTATCCTCTTCTGTTGTTCCTGGTGTCAGTCAGGAGCTGATTAAAATGCATATTCAAAACCTTGCCCGATCTGGGCCTTTAGGTTTACATTTGTCTATATTAAGCAGGCGCCCGGAGGATGTATCGCTGGTTATTAAGGACTAATAGAAGTGACAGGCTGAGATTATGCCTCCTAAGGCGTGTTAAGTGTGTTTCATGAAGCGGCCGGAGCAGCTGTGTCGGAATTTTATATGCTTACGCGAGTAAATTGTGGCTTTTGCGCGGCTGTTTTGCACCAGCAAACATTTCTGTTTGATGTACCGTCATTAAAGCAGAGAGCAGAGCGTTATCACTGGCCAGCGTGTCAGCAAGAGTCCTGCTCAGCGCAGCTCAGGCCTTTCCTGGTAGGTCTTCTCTCTGCAGGTACCCAGGGTTTACGTTACTACCTGGTCACTTTATGCTGCTCTCATCGGCCTTTGGCCGATAACGGAAATTAGGTAACTAATAGTAGGCTTAAGACCATAATATAGATCAGAATATAAGAACCATAATTTAGAAAAATCTGAATAATATCTTTCATTTCTTAGCTCATCCGTCCCAGATTACCTTTTGACTTTTGGCATCATGCCCCCTAGAGGCCGCTGTTTGGGAGGGATATCGCCTGGGATTCATTTATAGTGGCGTGCTGCTGATATAATGAGCATCTACACAGCCATGTGTCTAATAGGCACAGAAACATTGTTTTTTTTCCCCCAAAGAAGATCAAATGAAATAGTTGTGCAATGTCACAAGTTGCATTGACAGAATAACTAGGCTTGGCAGAGTGTGTACGTGTATAAATATCTATAATATATGATGTATAAATAATATAACAATTAATCAGCCAGCATCCAGCTTGCAGACCTTTCACAGATGGCTAATAAATCGCAATTAGGTGCCACGCAGTTTTCTCGCAGTTTCCTTCCTGTTGCTCGAGTGAAATTATGGATGTTTTGAAACTTGTCCAAGAAGAGAGACAGAAAATGTACGGAAAAGCCATTTACAAAGGAGGGCTTTTTTTCATCCTGTTCAATGATCTGTTTCCCGGCTTCACGGGCCCAGATGCGTGGGGCCCCCTGGTTTGCTTTAATGAGGGACCATGCTGGGACCCCCCGGCGGGCCTAAACGGCACACAGCAGCGCTGGCGGTCGGGTGACAGCGGGCAGTGTGCGGGCAGCAGCGGGAGGCGCGATGGTCGGATGGGGTGGGCTGTCGAGGAGGAGGAGGTGGCCGCTGCCCCCGCCGGGCCCCTGCACGGATAAACACTTTAAACATTAAAGGAGCCCATCGCCTCCTCACCTCCTCTCCCGTATGGTGCAGCGCGCTGACCTAAAATCCAGCACGTCTTCTGCGCATCCCCACCACGGTCCTGGCGCATCTGTCTGCCCTAGTTTCCCCACTGGCCTATACCATCCTCCCTCCCTGTCGACATTCTCGTTCTGATCCTGATCCTGCTCCCTTTCGCCGTCTCCTTGTGGTTCTGGCCCACTTTCTATTGCCAGGTCTTCCAGCCTCCCCAGCATTCCTCCGGCTCTCCACGCCTGAGAACGCCCAGGCTGGCCTCTGCTTTGCCAGGCTCCCACCTCGCTCTTCTCTCCTCTCTCTCTTTCTCTCTCTCGCTCTCTCTGCAGTCTAAGCTGATAACACCTGAAGTAATTTAGATATGTGTTAAAGTTAGTGGTTTTCTCCCTGGAACACACTGGAAACTCTGTCAGCGGCCACAGACGGCCTGCTGTCGTAAAGCTTGGCTAGGGAAAAAAATATCCGAATGAGTGAGGGGGAGTCGGACCACAGTCAAGGGTTTTCTCCTGAAGCCACCATCTGCTGGTAAACCAAGGGCATCCTCTTCCCATCGGTGGAAAGCACTGCTACTCCGCTACATAAATGACAACGGAGAAATCAAAGAAAAGGAAAAACTTATCATAAACTGTTGGTGAGGTGTGCGGCTGAGTTACAATGCAGAGCCTCCCCACTCTGGTTAGAGATCATCCTCCTCTAAGACGAGGCCCTTTCTGTCATTTCTGCCTTTGCTTTGGTCACTGTGATTGATTCTTTGATGCCAAGCGGGGGGCAGGCCAGACAATTCTGGATGGGGGAAAGTCAATGGTGACCAGAGCAATCTGGGGGAGGCTTCTACGCCCTACGGCAGGAAAGGGGGACAAGTCTGGCGGGTGGCTCACAGCAGAATAAAGGATCTGACTTCCACAGTGTGTCGAAAACCTGCCATGTTCTTCCTCTGTGAGACCAGCTTAAAAGCTACAAGACTATTTCAGTTTACATGATTTCATTACAGAATGTATAAAAATCACCACAGGTTTCACAAGTACATGTGTGCAAAACGATGGATAAAAGTAAAATAAGACAGTAAAAATATGAGGTAATGATACCAGTAGCTGTATTTACATGCGGCAGTGTATATCAAGACCACTATGTCATTACTCTTAAGCTGGGTGCACACCAAACCAAAGGCAAGAACCAGTGCCAACCACGGCTAACACTGGCATGACTCGAGGGGACATATAGCCCAAGCAGAGGGCCAAGTTTGGTCAACTAGCTTCAACATGCTAGATTCAACATGCAAAATCAGCCAAAACAATGCCGACTCACACTGGGATGACTGGCAGGAGAGTCGCAGACTGTCTCCGACAGTCTGATAGCAGAAAATTGGCTAGGTCAGTTCTAGGCTTTATACATACAGCACACAAATACTGCATATTTCATGTACAAATGACATGGGCAGTTACTAATCTGACTTTCTGAAATAACTTTCAGTGCGAGTCTTGTTGCGGTCAGGCGTTACAGGTGTTACATTAAAGATGATGGGTTGACCTTATAGCTAAAGCCATCTGTGCATGAGTGAACATACATGCGTGTTTGCCATGACTGAGCTTGACTGCCTTTTTCAGTGTCTGTGAAACGTCTGTTTACATTTTTAATTTAGCAGACACTTTTATCCCAAACTACATACAATTCTGAGAAAGCCGGGCCAGGCAGTCCTAGCACCTGGGAGCTAAGCATTTCGTACTGAATTGGAACAATGGCTGTAGTCCGCAGCTGAATGGTGTTGGATATTAAATCTAACATGCATGTTATGCACAAGCACTTCTTACATCGCTAGTGATCGAGTTACATTAAGATCAGACTT
>JAODKN010000008.1:17772824-17789259 GCA_026774425.1 Petrocephalus zakoni | reverse complement strand
TCATAGTTGGGGTCAGGGTTATGCCCATAGGAATGAATGGAGTGTCCCCATAAAGATAGGTATACATGGTATGTGTGTGTGTGTGTGTGCGTGTGTGTGTATGTGTGTGTGAGGAAAACAATTATACCGTATAACATAAAATTTATTTAGTTGAGTTTCTCCCAGTATACTTTAACTATATATTTAAAAAATACATCATATTTTAAAATTTTCTCATGACCTTCTATTGGTAGCATGATTGCAGTGTGTTTTCCCTCCTATCATTTATAGTTTGCAGACGAGTGCACACGTCGCCTCAGCCCTTGACGGAGGTCACATGACCCATGGGCAGACGCTAACAATACACAATGAATAATACAGCCATTATTTCATTTTGCCACAAGGTACTTGTTTTTTTGCCACCACGCGTCCCCGCAAGCCCGTCCCGCTCCGTGCTGTCGGCGTTTCAAATTAAAGATCAGACCCAGCGCACACCATTCAATATCCGGGCCTTTGTTTACTGAAATCTGTTGTTTTTCACCCTTCAAAGTGCGTAATATTCTGCACAGTAAGTAAGAACTACATGGGTATGGGCGGCCACATTAGCATTGCCAGCTGGAAACATCAATAACATTCACAGTAGGGGATCAAGTGTTGAAAGTCAGACTGAAAAACGAATAGCTGCCTCCAACGATTTTTTATTGAAATATTTATACAGGTAAATCCACTGTATCTTGGGCACTTTTTACAGTGGTATCTAGGAAGTGAGAGAGAATCGATAAAATGGAATTATACCGAGACGTAAAGCAGGGTTTACAGCTGTGCATGGAGGGTAGGAGATGGATATTAGCTGCTCTACAACAGAGCACTTTGATAATCTGTAGATGTGTGCTCTCTCAATTCAATCATATTGCCTATTATTTTTCAATTGTTTTTCCAAATGTTGTATATTTTTATGTTTTTTTGGCTCTCTTACAAGCCTGCTGTATGTATTCATGTTATATATTGGTTATATATTATATATGAAGCACGGGCCCACCTGAAATTCCACAGGAGATCCAGTTTTGGCTATGGGGCATGATTATTTTTGTTTTTCTGTGTTGATCATTGTCTCACAAAATATGGGATGTAAACATGTATGTGTTAAAATGGGCTGGAGGCAGGGGGATCAGATGAGCAGATACATCCAGCCATCATCAATAGCTTATCCTGGTCATCGTCCCTGCAGACCTGGAGCATATCCCAGCCCACACAGGGCATGGGGCAGGGGTGCATGGGGCAGGGGTGCATGGGGCAGGGGTGCATGGGGCAGGGGTGCATGGGGGGCACCACATATGCCCCATGCCTGAAACACAAAGTAACGTGGCTGGGATCACTGATCTGGGAAGCAGGCATATGGACCCCTGTGCCTTAAATATTTTCCTTTAGAAACCCTTCTGCTTCTTAAACATAGCCGTCATGCCCTTGTTAAATGGCACTGCTATAGAATACCCGCTGAGTGGATAGGATGCCACACAGTATACGAGGTGCGGTATTGAAAACCTCCAAAACGTTCAAAGCTGCCAAACTGGACCAGAAGTGCTGA
This sequence comes from Petrocephalus zakoni, assembly GCA_026774425.1. NCBI lineage: Eukaryota > Metazoa > Chordata > Actinopteri > Osteoglossiformes > Mormyridae > Petrocephalus > Petrocephalus zakoni. Next base: position 17,787,695 of record JAODKN010000008.1, on the reverse strand, counting down.
GCTCTGTTTTGGGCTCTCATTTAAATAGGCGCCAGGCTCCGAAAATGCTGTCATGCCCATTTTTGCCTGCGAAGCAAATACTTATATGAGCCTTTCTGCGTTATTGTCCCGTGCGCCTGTGATTTGGATCCCCGTGGAGTATTTTTATGATAGATTCATTTAACCTGAGATGATATTTCCACTTAGGCTGTTGTTAACCCTGAAGCGGTTTGAGCTCTTCTGAGGCTGGGTAATTTGCACGAGACTAAATGAACACACAAACACCAAGAAATTACACATGGAGAGTAATATTTGTTTGTTTTCGTGTTTTTTCCTATTATAATGGCTGGCCATGCCGACGCCTCCTTTGGCTGCCTTGGAAACGATCGGATGTGTGAAAATGAATCCTGCCGTCCTGCACCTCTCCGATACCATACAGTAGGTCGGGCCCCAATCAGGCTCTCCGTAGGACAGACCGCCAACCGCTAAAGATTCACGGGACAAACTCCAAAAACCCCAAAGCCAAACCCTTCCCACCATTTGATTCCCTTAACTTCTGCCACACTTTGAATTACGATTCAGTGATGGTGAGCCAGACCCGATCATCGCATTCCCTCTCCACCTTCAAGAAATCCAGACCCATCAGTTCCAGGAATGCCTCTCCTAACCAGATGCCTCTCTGTCCACCGACTGTTCTTAATGTTGCACATTGGCTGTTTTATTACGTTTCTGCTTTGTCTGCTACATGGTGTGTAGCTCCTGCTCCAGTGCTGCTGCTCACATTCACTCTTGGGCATTCCCCGGAAGCTCGGCCTAGCTGCCATTGTGCCCGTCTGATTCCCCCGACAGCCGCATGTCTGTATTGTGAGATTTGCCTTCCTTGTATGTTGCTTTGGACAAACCCATCTGCTAAATAAATGTCGCCGAATGAGTGTAAAAGGTGATGAAAGGAAAACACAGTATACTGTAGAGCACTGTGACGAGAGACACGTGATGTTTCTGCATAATCATCTATGAAGCCATCCCAGACTAGATGCACAGGGCTAAAACACCATACCTTCTCCCCCATTAGCTTAGTGATGCAAGCAGAAAGATTAATTCATTTGCTAATTACTATTATAATAATTTTTTTCTCCCTCCACATGAAATGTATCCTTTCTGGCACTTCCCATGCCCCCAGCAGATGTTAACATATTTCTTTTCCAGATGTTTCTCCTGTAGTATTTTTCTTTTAAAAAAAAGTGCATCTTATTTATTTACGACCCTTGTGCCAAGCTGCATGTTCCCCTGGGCTGCCCTGGGGTTGATAAAACCCCTCAAGAAGCCAGAGGAGTGTGTTAGCCCACTCCCACAGATGCTCGCGTGCCGCCAAAGAACATCTGCATTTCTTTCTTTCTGTTCCCAGTGCTGCAGACCCCAGTCGCAGCTGCCAGAGCTTGTTTCTCGCCGCGTCGATACCTGCGCGTGAGCCGTAACTACCCAATTTATTTATAGTGCCGTAAAAGGCTACGGACTGACAGCATAAATCCGCGTGATGACAAATAACGTGTTTGTAAGGAAATGCGGAATAAACGCCAAGAAAACATCCCGCTCCGCTGGAATGAAAAGGACGGGCGATGACAGACTAACAAGTTTGCGGCTTGGGGTACACGTGTTGAGGATGGGGGGGGGGTAAGAAGTGGAGGGGAAAATCATACCACCTTAAAATTTACATTGGGCCAGGATCTCAGACAAGAGGAATAAGGAAACGGGAGGGAGGAGGAGAGAAAAAGTCCCACAAATGAACATTTTTCCTGTTCAGTACGGGGCCCGATTCATCACCATTCGCTGCGCTCTTGCGCCGAGTAATATATAAACTTAACACGTCGTCCCGTCGCAAAAAATGGAAATGGACTTGTAAGAAATGAGAAATTTCCCTGTGGTAGAATTGGAAATTCGGAAGGCCGTCCCGGCTTGACCTGTCATCAATCACCGTTACGTCGCTCGGCGCCAAGGAGATGCCGGGAGCCACGGGCACCGCTGACAGGTGCTACCCGGCGACTAATGGCACATGGCGTGCGGCCTCCAGCCGGAGGAGCCAATAGCACACGCTAATTGCCGGAGCCATGGATCTGGAATACCAAAAGCAGCTGGCAGGGAGGCTGGTGGAGGGCCGCCCCGCCGGGGCTTTGGCTGGAGCCCACCACTCGCCGATTATATACCAAAACCAATTTGGTGTGACTTCAAGTGTTAATTGAGGCAAGATCTATGGTATCTGCTCCAGAGCGCCCCGCGCCAAAAGTGAAGATAATCAGCCTCTGTCTGGCATCTGTTCCTCCTCTCGGAGACAGGGGCCGCGGTTTCTGTCGCAGGGACGGGGCCCTGAATCGCAAACGGTGATTAAAAAGCGTCCGTCCACGTCTAATGTGAAAAGACACACACACTCTGGGGCGCCATTCCCAGTGTGCTAACATACTACTGGTGGCCAGTTCACTCATATAAAAGCCATTCATCCAGACATCTTCTACAGCCAGGCACGGACTGGGACTGAAAACCGCCCTGGACTTCGGGGTCCCAGGATACATTTTGCTCATAAACCCATTGGTCCTCCGGGAAAATGCACAGAATGCCAGATGGACCGTCTAAAGCTAATTCTCCAGCACAGGTATCATTCAGTGCGTGTTATTTACGTAAATATCACAAACATTCAACCACAAATTCTTTGCTACTGTTCTTTGAATCTGGTATCAAGTTACATCAATATAGGGATGATATTCTGGCACTGATACAAAGGGGAAAAGCAAAACCCCCCCTTGTTCTGCAGAATATAATTCACTGCACCTCACTTTTAATACGGAATCATTTCCTTATTAATCAGTGAACAAAGAAGCCATCGCAACATACTTTACGTTTAAATGTTTAACCTTGACAGATTATGATATGAATGTATTATAATAGCCAAAGTACAAAATAACAGAAAAAAGTGTATTTGGGTTATGTACTGCAAAAAATTAAGAATTTTAAATAATGCAAATATTCTAAAATATCTATTAATATCGGTTAAATGAAGAATTAATTGTGAAATGCACAACGTATTAAAAAATATTTCTTCAACCATTGTCTTTACTTATAAAATATGCCTTTAAGAGTTTAAGGTGTCTATAAATATAGGTGTACTATTTCTTACTAAATGTGAGATAGAATGGCATTTTTTTCTAAGAATACAGTAAAAAAAAAACATTTATTATTTGCCTTTTTTTTGTTTGTCTTGTGTCCCTATTGCTTCTCCCGGGTAAGCCAAATCCGAGAGTCGCAGAGCCAATGGCGTTCCCTCTTTGAGCATCGCAGTGCGGCTTGGAGCTCACTGTAAATAAGAGCTGAAATGGTTTCCCACGGTGCATTGGTTTCCCAGCTGTCCCATTTGCTGTCATGGATTCCTGTTGATATGGCCTCACGGGGGGACAGAGCCTGGCTCTCATTGGCTCCCACGCTGCACCTTCCGTGTGTGTATGTGCGTGTTTTTGTTCACGCTTATGTATCTGGGTCTATGTGTGTCACCTCACCTGTGCACCTCAAGAAGAGGGCTTACAGTTATTAATCTTAAAATAAACTCATCAAACAAGTCTGCGAGTCATGTAATAGACCCATTTTCTGTCACCCCTACCCCCTTGGTGAATAAAATACCCCATTAGTAATATTCAGTCTCACACTTGGATGACAGTTAATCAAAGGACAATCACTGAGCACAAAAAAGGAATATGGAGTGTCATGGCGCTTTTCAATTGGTTCACAGTGTCCACACATGATTGGCTGAGCCTGACCCCTTACAATTTCATTAGCTCCCCTGAACCTGCATGTTTGTGTCCAGTTTAATTAAACCGCAGGTGGGGGAATCTCCCGTCGTGCGCCATTTCATTTTTGAGCAATCACACGCCTGTCATGTGACTCAAATTCCTAGTGACGAATCCCAGGTGGTATTGATTTTTTTTTACTTACGGTAATCCAGTGGTTTTCATGATTCTGTAGCAAATTTCTGCATTATATGGTGCTGGCTGAAGATGGCAGATCTTCCCCTGTCCCGTTTGATCATGCCCTGGGCGCTCCCATGAAACACTCATCCAACACCCTTGCCCGGGGATCACTGGCGGCCGACAGATTTAACAAGCATTCCCGAATGCTTTATGCACTCGGAGAGATAAGACAGCACACTCCAACTTCATTGTTTTTCTCCCAAGTTCTGGCTTAAGGCTCCACAAAACTAATTTCAAATGAATTCCGGTTTCCTCTCACCACTTGTGGCCATCAGCAGATGAAACGTTGACTAGGAGACGGTTTCTATACATTTTTATTTTCAGCATTTACGTGGGAAACCTCGGCCAATAAGGGCAGAGCCACGATTAAAATCGGAAGTGGGAAATCTTCCCTTTTGATTCTCCAAAGGCAGGTGCATGGTGTGACAGGAAAGGGCAGCAGAAGCTGCAGGATAGCTCCTTAATTATAAAAAAAAGAATCACTTTTGGCGCTGCCTGCAGTGAGTAGCCACGGAACTGTAATAACAGGCTTTAGTGAGAGAAGTGGGGGAGAGTTTCTTTTGCCTATACAGCATTATGATTCTGAGATTAAAAAATGAAATTCGTAAGATGCCTTTCAGTAATCAGTTTCCCCCTAAGCGCCTGCTGCAGATTTTGTTTTAAGCAAAATAAGTATTCAGTGGTAGAAAAGTTAGTCACAGGGGTTTTGATATGGTGCACACACAGACACGGGTTTTCACACAGTAGTGAGTTAATTCAACATGATGGAAATTAAAGCTCTGTCCTAGCATCTGTCTGATTCTCATTAATGCTTCATTACAGTGGCGCGGTGATCCTGGGTGGCATGGGGCATGAGGCAGGGGACACCTTGCATGCGATGCCCACAGGAGTGGATTAATGTACTGACCTTCCTAGGCTACAGCCTGTGGCCCCAGCAAACATCAGGGCCCTGCCCCAACTCCAGGAAAAATGGGCCGGTAATTAAATTGGCAACGCCCTAATGTTCATACCGATGCCAGGAAAGTTAATCTGCCCCTGGATGCTGGTCCATCAAAGTCAGGTTAGCGTTTTAATAATGCATCATGAACACACAGTTTGCTTCATTCTTAAACATTCTGATCCCCTTACCACAGAATCACACTGGTGCACAGACCACATGCCTGGCCATTCGTGACACACAGAACGATTTCGTAACGCTTTGCCCAAAAAAGGAAATACCAGACAAAGAAGGCAGTGGCTTGAGAATGGGACCCAAAAAAAACCCTAAAAGTAAACAAATGTAAAATTAGCATTTCAGCTGGGAGCGCTGGGCACAGCATATACTGGTGCCTCATTGTTCTGGGCTTTAGGGCCTGACAGAAAGGGGGCTTTGCTCCAGATCCAAAGTTAACAAATCAAAACACACCTACACGCACAAAAAAGGAAAGAAAGGAAAACAGGACGACTCAATAGGCTGCCCTGCCCCTCTCTGCCAATAAGCACCTTTAGCCTATGAACTATGGACTGTAATTTGTGGTGGGTCAAACCCCTTTGTACTCACTAGTTATTTTATCTATTTATATGCCTTTTCAGAGTATTGGGGTCAGGGAAAGGGGGTGCATCCCTTGATTTGTACAGACGACGCTTACATCGGAAACCGGACCCGCTAGACAACCTGGTTGACGACCACGGTCACACTGGCATGCAGGGGAACAATCGTAAGGGGAGGGTGGGCACTTCCTGTCTGACACAAAGGCGGGGGCAGGAGAGTGGGCACTTCCTGCCTGACACAAAGGCGGGGGCAGGAGAGTGGGCACTTCCTGTCTGACACAAAGGCGGGGGCAGGAGAGTGGGCACTTCCTGTCTGACACAAAGGCGGGGGCAGGAGAGTGGGCACTTCCTGTCTCACTGACACAAAGGCAGGGGCAGGAGGGGGTTGAGGTCTGAGATCGTGCGTGAAAGTTGGCTTTGTTACGAGAACACAAATTGGGAATTACCCACACTGATGAGGGTACGAGTCCTTCCAGTGAAAAGTTTTTTAAAAAAGCTTCACTGTTGATATTAATGACCGTCACTGAATAGTCTTTTCTTCAATTGAGCGATATCTCCCCTTGTTACATTCTCTCCTACACTGAATTCATGTGAAAATCTCTATTTAAACAAAACAAAACGCAGGGTGCGCTCAGTACTCAAATTAGTACAATTATTTACTTTAAGTAACTTGAAAAAGTGTTAATTTTTAAAAGGAGTTGTCAGTGAACATGAAAACCTGCCTGCCTTACAGGCGTCGCCTTCCAGAAAACTCCAACAAAGCGGCATCCAAGTCTTTGGTACATCAGATACCTCAGATCTATGACCAATTACACACCCGGCCCGATGAGTCAGTAACTTATGTGTCGGAAAAACACTAACTTGCTTAAGGATTAGGAGCACAGCTCATTTCACTTTAGATTTCCACGTTTTCTCGCGTTTCTGCCCGATACAGTAAAGGAGGCGTAATGCAGTGGAACATGTCGGCAGGATCCAATCTGCAAATGAAAGGAAAGGAAAGGTTCTAGTGGTACCATGATAGATGCACAGCTAGATAGATCATTAGATTTAGAGACCTTACTTAAAGTCAGCCAGGGATTAATGCTGGTTTGTAGGATATGGTATGACTGCAGCTAAAGATAATAACATGAAAACCAGATGTATGGAATAAGCTTTCATAAACTCTAAGCCAAAGGATGCCCCATGTACCCCAAGCAACAGAAAGCAAAGTCACTCCAGAATACAGCATACAAAGTAAAGACATTCAAATAATAATGGGAGCAGTGTGAGGCTCTGCAGGGTTAGGACACTAGGATTTTAAGGGGTCAGGCTCAGCCAATCACGTTAGGACATTAGTACCTGTGCCAGTTCACATCGCAGGGTCGACAGAGTGATGTCACCACTGGGCCCCAGAGCGAGGCCCTTTGCCCTAGTCGTGCCCCTGAGCGAGGCCCTTAACCACAATTGTAATTTAAAAAATAGTTTTCCTGTTAAAATGAGAGTGATTATACTTTGAGAAGCAGGGCCGCCCCCTTTGAGCAGCAGGGCCGCCCCCCGGTCGCCGCTTCCCGGTTCCCTGTCGTTGTTTCTTTTCTCCAGGTCCCATTATCTGAGCCAGTCCTCAGTCCCCAGCCGCTCGCTTTTGTTCCCTATTGTTACACAAAAACTGCCCCCTTTTTGTTTTGTTTCCTCTCCGCTGCCTTCGGTACACCTGCCTCCTCTCCACTCCCCGAATAAATGCTCATCGCCGCCTCCCTCCCAGCCCCACGTCACGTGACTCTGTTCCCCATCGCCGCCTCCCTCCCAGCCCCGCGTCACGTGACTCTGTTCCCCATCGCCGCCTCCCTCCCAGCCCCGCGTCACGTGACTCTGTTCCCCCTTGCCGCCTCCCAGCCCCGTGTCACGTGACTGTTCCCCCTTGCCGCCTGCCAGCCCTGCGTCACGTGACTCTGTTCCCCATCGCCACCTGCCAGCCCCGCGTTACGTGACTCTGTTCCCCATCATACTTTACACATAGCAGGTTTCACAGCTACTGTAAACTCTTGCTTAAAATAAAAAAAAAACGTTTCATCCCAATGTAATGCCCGGGAATTCAACAAAGAAATCCTGATACTTTACTGCGACTGCAGGATATATATATGTTTTTGTATTGTCACCTTAAACCCTTAATTGCTGAACCTGATTGTGGAGCATAAAATGCAGGGCATAATTCACTCTCTGCAGAAAACCGACATGGTCCCCCTGAATATATACTGGTCGATGTGTAACTGCACATCGTTACTCTGAAATATTCCTCCAGCCCACGGGCACGAAATCCGCTCGTATAAATACTCTGTTAAATACTCTCTTCTGATAAATAGTTAGACAGGTAGACAGCTCCTTGCGTTTGGATCTGACATGTAATTTCCTGCCATGTGACCGAGTAATGAGGGCAGAAATACAGCAGTGACAAAGCGCTTTGTCACTTATTTCCATTTCGGTGACACTGCGGGCGCCTTCTTCTTTACAGGAACCATCCGGGCCAGCGACAGGCTGACACTGGAGTCGGGTTTGCCGCCTTAAATTAGGCCATTGCTGACATCACTTCAAAGGAGAGCAGATCAGGAATATGCTGACAAAATATGCATACACTAGGACCGTGCGGTGACATTGGTTATGGCTTAAATATTATTATGTACTAGTATTTCCTGGCTGGATCCTCATAATGCAGTAACAGGTTTTATTTTTATTTTTTATTTTAAACACTAAGAAATACACAGCATACCTGAATATAAATAAATAATTATGCCGATCCTGTTCTAATCCATACATTGAACTTTAATGGACTCAAATTAAAGGGAAAACATCAAAGAATCATCCCCCCCCCCAAACCCATTCTACTGCTGCTTCACTCATGTCATCCTGAGACAAGGAATGCTCCAGAGACCTGGGATCGTTGCATGGAGCGCGATGGGAAAATAGGACTGTTTCAGGAGAGAATTCCCTCTATGACAGGTGCCAAGCTGTCTACACTCTGCATTCGTTGCGACCAAATGCACCCTGAGCCCAAAATAAGCACCAGAATGTTACTGCACTTGTGCGGTTCCCCTAGAGAGCGGCCGGGCACATGAAATCACTTGTAAGCCACAGCGGTATCACAAGTTTTAAGACATGATCAGCTACGTTAAAAAAGGGATGTTTCCGCTGGACACTGCAGCAGTGAGGTAAGGGCTTGACGGGGGGAGCGGTCTCCCGTCATCGTGAAACGCCGCACTTCCCGCGTAGCAGATCAGCACTGGAGGGACACGCCCTCTGAAGATCCTCGCCGTGAAGACGAGGCCCGTGACACAAATGACACCTGGCACATAATTAGAGGCCCGCAAACGGGATGGGAGCAGCAGGGGTTGGGGCTACGGCTGAGTGCAGGTGCTCATCAGAGGAGCAGCATCCCCTCATATTGAAATGAGCGGAGGCCAGGCCAGGCGGCTCAAACACGTCTTATTATGCTGTCAGTCTTTACCCATGGTTGTTGATCCCCCCTCCCCCCCACAACCCATTTTCGATCTAAAAAAAGGAAGGAAAACCCGTTCCAGAAATCGAAATGGCCAGCTGTGCAACAATCCGCACGGCCAAAAATAAAACCACACAAAAGGCTTGCTCAGATGGAGTGTGGATAGCATTTACCAGCACTCGATACCCCTCAGCCTCGATTAGCCAAACATACACAATATAATGAAACCCGAGAACAAGATTAGCTACAGTAAAATAGCCTGCCATAAGTAAGGTGATGACCATTACAAAAACCATTAAAAACTTCAATGTACTGGGTACGGAGGGTAATGTATTTTTGCCCAACAAAGATTAAAAAGAGCAATCTGAGATATTCCTTGCCAAACGGCCACATAGACGAAAATTATTACTTATTTAATGACACTGTTGACTTCGACCTTCATAGTTTACATGGAGACAAATAATATGTTGTTTCATTCCTGTGCCATTTTGGAAAAAAAAACGACTGCATGCAGATAATTCAATTTAATTTTTAATTATAAAGGTTATCTTTCATCGAGATAGCAGAATAATAAATAAGTGTGACAATTAGGGCGAGCGGGGAGATTGGGGAAGGCGATCAGATGTTTGGAGATTATTCAACAGTAAGAGCTCGTCGTGGGAGCGTAAACTGCGCCCGAGGCGCAACAAATTTCTAATGCGGCTCGTCGGTGCGCGTCTCCGCGGCACAGCGCTGCGCTCCCCGCTGCCGCGGCTGTGGGAAAAGAGGAGAGAAAGGAAGAAAAAAGAGAGGAGACAAAAAAAAACAGAAGGAGATGAATCTAGTTTAACTATCCAAGCATGGAAGTGGGGATGAAACAGACTGTTGAATGTTTAAAATGTTAATTGTCAGTTTCTAATCATGGCAATAAATATTAATGTGCTTGGCTGTAAGTGTCCGTAAGCCTCGCAGCCCCGTCACCCCAGCCTCGCTCCCTGCCCTCCGGAGCTGCCCCTGTTTGTTTGGCTATCTACATTTTGACAGGGCAGTTGTCAGGTAAGGGTTAGGAAACCGTAACGCATGAGAAGGAGATGCAGCCGAGAGCGAATGTTAACATACCCGCTTTTTTCTGTCTGAAGTCCTACCGGGAATACAGAGCGCCTTTTGGACACAAGTACTACCTTGTTAATCTATGTGCATTTTTAAAAGATCTATCTATCTATCTATCTATCTATCTATCTATCCTATACATAGCAATAATAACTGACAACAACCTTGATAGATTGCTGCCTTTAAAATTTTACCAAAAATAAGCTTCACAGTAAGTTAAATCACATGATGATATTTCCATTTAGCTGTTTATTTTTCCTTTAAATAATGTTCCCTCTGGAAGGAGACATAACCCAGCATCATGCGCACGTAATGGTTATTACAACCTCAGAAAATGTATTCATTTGGTGTTTCTCCCAATGGCTCAGCAATTAAGGGGCGCTCTGGAGTGCAGTATAAGCCCAAACGCTCCCAACATTCACACCAATCAATCTTTCCACATCTGTTCAAAGTCTAATATCCAACTCGAACTCACTTGTTCTTGGAAGAGATTAACTATAAAGGTGCATTTCTGCAGGTTACCACAGATGTGATCTACACTTTTTTTTCTTGACGTTCAAGGTTGTTTTCACATGTGCAGCTCGGGTTTAAATCTTCAAACATTCCCATAGAGTCTGATGCAACCTGCTGTAAAACAGCACTGCCATGGCGGATGGCTCCGGAAATGCAATTAAAACCCCCAGCCATTACGGTATAATCTTCATAATTACCATTATTATCATTGTCAGAAAGGCATTCAAAAAAGCAGTGTTCAAGACACTGCATATTAAGCTGATATTATGTTCAATTCCTTATTAAAATCAGAAAGAGCAATTATGCCACTCTGCAATGAGTCATTAAGTTCTGCTGGGAAAGCCAAGCCTGCTCCCTGTTTTATACTTCACCCTTATCAAGCATGGCCACGGACATTGCTGGAACTGTCATGTCTGTTCAGTAGCGTAAACGTCAGGCCCGTTAACTAAAGCAAACAAATCTGCCGGAAATGTCAGCCTTTAAGGAAGATGGGGAGGAAAAATCTCCCCAAGTGAGAATTTTATCGTGGTGCAAATAATCTGTCATTTTTGGTAATAAAGAGGGCATGTTAGAGAGCGATGTTCTGAAGGTGATGGAACATAAACGGCTCATTTGAAGGATAATAACTACAAGGGATGGCGATGAACTACATATAAACGTAGTCAAACCAGCCCCCCCCCCCCAAGATAGATAAATAAATAAATTAATAAATAAATAAGTCTGCTCCATTTAAGGTCTCCCTCAATCCAAAAATAAAAACCTTACCTCTACAAAAAGCTGTGAGGGTGCTTTGGGTGATAAAAGTAGATTTAAATATATTCAAAGAAATCAAACGTATTTATGGGTTTATTTTAGATTCTCACTGCATGGACTGCCGTGTTTTTAATGCTTGTGATCATGTAGATATTTGACACATTCACGTAAGAAATTATCTGGGTATCACTCCAATATCTGTCAAGATTGTTTGGAAAAAGCTCTGAGAATTGCCATTGCATTACGGTGAGATCTGATGTGATTCCTTCTGATCCATATTTCTTGGCAGTGATCAGCTGGCTTGCGTTCCACTTGCATTACAATAACCCTAACCCTCCAGTTTCTACCCTTATATCAAGGGTTAGCAGGAAGGGCCGCTGTGTATGCGAGGGCGGGCAGGAAGGGCCGCTGTGTATGCGTGGGTGGGCAGGAAGGGCCGCTGTGTATGCTAAGGTGGGCAGGGAGGGCCGCTGTGTATGCGAGGGTGGGCAGGAAGGGCCGCTGTGTATGCTAAGGTGGGCAGGAAGGGCCGCTGTGTATGCGAGGGTTAGCAGGAAGGGCCGCTGTGTATGTGAGGGTGGGCAGGAAGGGCCGCTGTGTGTGTGGGTTTGTGCGGGTTGTGTGTATGCGAGGGTGGGCAGGAAGGGCCGCTGTGTGTGCGGGTTGTGTGTGCGGGTTTGTGCGGGTTGTGTGTATGCGAGTTTTCACTACAACTCCCTAATTAGGTTACTAATTAGAGGACGGATTGGCCGAAGAGTCGTCACACCTGGGTTTGAAGAGTTGATTTTATGTTACCCCAAAAATCTGCATACAGACTGGTCCTTTGCGGACAAGACTCAACCCCCCCCAGCCTCATAGGGTGCAGGTGCTTGTCTAAATTTGAATTTATCAATAGCTTTCCAAATGGGCAGTTTATGGTGCCTCGCCACTGCACTGTCGATGCTGTGCTCATTGTGTGCCATGTTCCAAAATCATAATCACCTAGGATGTGAAACACACAATGCCTGTGTGTGCTTCTGATGCAGGCCTTAAGCCTGACAAAGGCAGTATATGTTTATTTGACATATGGGTGCTATAGAAAATCAGGCTGGTAAGATCTGGTGTTTGTTTTGCTGCTAGATCTACATAAAAATCTAATTGTTTTTAACTGGACTTTTCACTCTCAGATCTTCAGTTATCAGACCCACATTGATAATGTCACAGTCATTATGTTGTTTGTATGCACATTTCAAAACTGCATATGTCATTGTCTCAGGGTGGACATGGCCATTACGACTGAAGAGTTGAGCTCCCACCCCCCCCACCCACCTCACCACCACCCCCATGCATTCACGTGACTGGGTCGTCATGCAGAGCGGAAATCAATTTGCCATCTCAGTTTGCCATTTTCTCTCTCGCTGACTAACCTGCCAGCAATTATTGTCTAACAGAGATTTCTCCCTCTGGGCGGGTCCCTGAAGTAGGCCAGATGCCTTCACCAAAGCCCACCCATATACCCTCCTCCCCGACAGGTACCGGAGAGATTAGTGGAGGCTTTGAGTGACCTTCGGCATCACAAAGAAAAAAAATGTCGCCGAAGCTTGGAATAGCTGCTGCTTTACCTCTTAGCTGGAGTGAAGGTGTATTTAATTCCTCTGCAGACACCCTTATTTAAAGGGACTTTAAATACACATTACTGAATTACTCTCATTTATAGTCTACCGTGTGATATTTGTTGAGAAGGCAGTCAGTCTTAAGGGTGCAACAGCGGTGTTCTCTGGACTGGGAAGGTTTTGGTAACCACCGCAGCTCCTGAAAGACCCAGTCTGTCAAGCCGGCCATGTTTTCCACCTGTGAGCGATGGTGCTGTAGTTATTGGTTTGGATGCTCACATTATACATCATATTAATACGGCGCATGGAGCTGACACTTATATTGAATTATTTACGAGAGAAATAATGACAGCGAGGCTTTGTGCTAAACAAACAAATAAAGAAAGGCTTCTGATCTAATTCAAGAGTGATATACAGGGATGGAATTCCATAAGGCTTAACTGTCATGCTGCCAGACTAATCACAAACCATTACTTGGTACAGAATTTGCCGTGATGGGTCGTTTGCTCTGATAGGTTGCTCCACCGTCTCCTTCCCGCAACCTTCTATTAGTCCCCCCCCCCCCCCAAATAAATGTCACTGAGGCTGAGATTGCGAGTTGGAGGCCGCACGTTTTTTGTCGAGTTCTTCCATTTGGGTAGGGGGTGCCACACGCTCTCCGTGACACAAAGACAGACACGGGGCCCCATGCTATTATTAATTTCACCTCCGAGTTTCATGATTTTATACAAGAGTGGGGGAGTAGAGCTGCTTTTTAAGCCAAAAACTGAAAACAAGATATCAATCTTTGATATGCCTTCCTGGAAAAGCGTGTCACACATGTAGCCTTGTGCTCTTGCAAATTTCCAAGCAGGAACAGGAATGGTAGCTGCTCTGATCTGTATTTTTTTAGATGCTTGTCTAGAGGTTATGTTTCTTTTTTCTGGGGGCCTGGTCTGTGATTCATCTCCTGCTTTTGATCTTGATCAGTTTTAACCAGAAAGGATGGAAAGGGCACCCCCTGGCAGCTAATAACCACTGTGCCAGGAGCCCACCCTGCCACTCCCGTGCCCCCCCCCCCCGCCAACGTGCGCAGTTATCGAGCCCGGGCCCTCTTCCCCCTCCATCTGCACGAGCAGCTCGCGGCAGGCTGCCTATCCGTCCTCCCTCGCCGTCTTCCTTATTTGAATTTCAACATCCCACTTTTAAATTTACTAAGGTTACCTGAAGAGATGGGCCATTCATTCATAGCTTGAGTGGGTTACGTGGCGTGATTAAAAGAGAGACGGCCTCCCCTCGCCGAGGATCTGACGTAGTCACCGACGAGGGTCCACTTGCCTCCAGTCCTACGGATAACCGCATCCACGCATAACTCGCTCGTAACCGCAGCGATGCCAGAAGAGTTGACCTCGGCCTTGTTGCCCACTTATACCCATTATGGCAATGTCGAAAATGGATTTGCATGCTGCTGTATCGTTGAGGGGGAGGGGGGAGTGCTCGGCAGAACAGGGAATGTCAGATGGGCTCAGTAGCTAGAGTAACCCCGTCACTATGTGTGATGTCTGCATAGCTGCCGAGGCCTTGATGGATGCACTGTATAGTGATTTAAATAACTCTTGAGCTGGAAACCAGGCATGGCTGTGCGTGATTCCTCAACTGGTGAAGAAAAGCCAAGACGTTACCAAAAACAAAAGTAGATAAACTGTGCTGTCTCTGTCGCCCTCTCAAAGCTGCAATTTGAAAAAAATGAGCCCCACTGTGTGAGAAGGTTCCCCTTGGATGCAAATTAAGCACTGGAAAGGAAGGGCTTCGGACTTGAAAGCCACCCGTGAAAACAAAACCGTCTGAAGGGTCGGCTCAAGATGGTCGAACATCTCCCCCTGACCCGGGGGGGGGGGGGGGGGGGGGGGGGGGGGGGGGGGGGGGGGGGGGGGGGGGGGGGGGGGGGGGGGGGGGG
>JAODKN010000008.1:17706706-17718627 GCA_026774425.1 Petrocephalus zakoni | reverse complement strand
ACATCCTTGTCTTTAAAGAAACAGTCAGATGAAGAGTTCTTTTCTGGTACTGTTAATAACAATACTGCTAAACTATACATATATATATATATATATGTAGTGTCAAGAAAGCAAAATATCTATCTCTCTATCTATATATATCTATATATCTTACTTGGAAATATGGCAAAAAACACAAATGGGTAAATATTAAAAACATTTGGCCATTAAATCATGCGCCCCAAATTAAATGCAGGGAACTACACAGAACACTGTTTCAGCCTGTGCTGAAATAAGACTGGATGCCTGAAATCAAATTTTCACCAAGTCCGCTTACAGCTACTGGGCTTCACAATGTCTTTTAGCACCATGAAGACCATTAATGCAACTTTGAGCTGTTCCACACCTTCTACTTAGTTGGCTAACATGCTGAATTTATCCTTATATTAATAGAATGATGTTGATTCACTTGTTAGTGATAAATCGCTGCAGAGAAGATGGAGGAAACCTGAATTTGTGCTGTTTGAGGAGCCAGAATAATGAAGACAGGGTGAGACACGAGGCTGGAGAATATTTATCGCGGTTTCCGTAACACGCTCAGCAACTAGAACAGGAAATTACAGTCATTTCAAGAAAAGGACTGTTAAATGAGATCATATATATATATATATATATATATATATATACAGTATGTATATATATTATGTTAGCATGTGAAATCTTTAATAATATTGCTCATTTTGATCATTGTCCTGGTGGCATAAATCCAGATTATATAATTTCATGCTTATTAAACATTCTCCATTTCATACAATCCCATCATTTAAAAATAAATCATCCCCTAAACTGTTGGCCACTTAAGCGTTCAGTTGTGTTTCACAATTTAATCTTTGTATAGTAATGTTAGGATAATTTCGCGATAATTAAAAATCTGATTAAATGGTTGTTGTATTTGTCTGTATTGCTGCAAAATCAATGTTAAAAGTAATAATACATTTTTTAAGTTTAAATAAAAAGATGGCAGGGAAACAGTATTGCTTCATGTTTTAGGTTTGACATTTATGGGCCCATTAATGAAACGTGTATAAGAATGATTGGATTTTCACTGACGACCGAGTCGTCATTCTGCAATGCTGGCCCTTTAACATTATAACGACGTTGGGCCTCGCAGCGTTTTCAACCTGCGCCCGCAGTTTTATTGCACAGGGACTCATTAGGATTATCTTGCGATAACCTCCATTGTTATGGTTCAAGTGTCTAGCCCATAATTTATCAGCACACTGTAATCAGTCTCACCATTGCTAATGCAGAACAAGTGTCGAATTCGGATAATTATCTCATCCACCGTATGTAATATTACATTTTTAAAACTATAATGTCCTTCTGAAAGGCCCATATTTCCTTCATTATAACCCATTGGTCCTGTCTGGTCTTGAAAATGTTCCTACTTCCTGCCACCCTTCAAATGGAAGACTACACTTATTACCCATATTCTGATTGTCACTTGCAGTATGTCTGATTTTACACACTTATGAATTATTCATATCCTTGGTTTTTTTTTTTAGCAATTTATTTTCAGAGCTGTAGAGCCCCTCTCAGGGCAGTGAAGGTGCTGCTACATCTTCTACATGGGCCTTTTATGATGGTGGGTAATTGCTCTCACTGACACCCCTCTATTGTGTGAGGTTACTGGGAAACTACCCTGAAGAAATATGTTCATTTCTTCTACTCCAGGTTGCAATATTATCATTGCGGTGCTGTCAGAACAACACCAGCCTGTTTCTGGTCACTTTCGTCAGTACTGTACCACCCATGAATGTTCAACGGGTTTGTCCTTAAATTCAGTTTAACCAAAACGGATGTTACCATTTGTTAACCAACAATTTTCCGATTTCCCGCTATTTTCAGATTAACGCTACACTACACTCCGTAACACCACCTGTACCGGAGCTGGTGCTGCGAGTCCTGCGCAGAGACCATCCCCAGTCCCATGTGTAACAATAAATCTTGTGTTATCTGCGATGGTGCTCAAAGCCCAGATGTGAAGAATGTAGCACCATAAAAAGGTACATTGCGCGTCAACTAGTTACTTTCAATTTTATCGTCTGGAAAACCTAGAATCTTCCAGTGTATATTTGGTATAGGAAGGTAGAGAAAAGAGCATCAGGACCAGCCAAGGCCCCCAGACCAGCAGCTAGCCCTACACCAAGAGGCTGGACATTGATATCTTCTGCTCTCCAGAACACCTCTGGTCTTTGATCCTCTCCGCCTATCACACGTTCCATGGGCGGCAAAACCAGTGAACAGAAGGCGGCCACAGGCTAAATCTTCCCTCACCGTCCCCTGACATGTCTGGGAAATGATACTCCAAATGATATTCCAAGAGCACTGAGGAATATGGGCTAGACTAGCTAAGGCCTTGGAACTCACCTGTGATCTCATGCCGAGGAAATGGGCACTGGTAATCTGCTTAAAACATCCTGCTATGGTGGTGGCAGCGGGCCTGTTTACCGCCACTCAAACAATCCATTTGCAGGGCCCCCTAGTGGCCACAAAGACTTACCGTGTGACCTTTTAAATGGGGACCCAGAAACGGCAAACCAGTAGCTAGATATTTGGTGGCTCCGGTATCGTAAAACTCCTATACCTCACGTCCCGGCCCCCACCTCCCCATTGGTTGACACACACAGAAAAAACAAAAAACAATGCAACTCAACCCCCCCCCCCCAAACTGTCATAACCTTAATTTCAAGAATGCTCTGCAGGTTACACTTATTGGCCCATTGTGTGTCTCTTGTGAACATGATCGTTCGTGTTCCACGTGGGATCTTTCTTTGAGCAAAGAAAGTAAAGGAAAGAATGAAGGGAACAGAACAAGGATTTATTACTTTCAACATTATTTGCATAATTGTATGCATCCCATGCAGAGTGAGTACATAGTGCCTGCATGGATGATCAGTTCTTATCTTAGAACTGCACGGTGTAGATAAGAACCCAGTTGAAAAAACAGATAAAAGTAATCTTGACTCACGCTGCAATGTGTCAAATTATTTAGGACCCCATACTCAGTAAGCTACTGCAACAGTAGCTAATGCAAATGCTTTGAAATTATGTCTCAATGGTTACTTGAAGAATTAAAAAAATATATACGTCTTTTCATGCAGTCTTATTATGTCATTTTTCCAGTGTTCCTAAATTGCTGTCCCTTGGGCAGAAGAGGCTTGACAGGAGATTGCTGTCATTCATAGAGGCAGCGTACAGTATCTGGAGACGTCCAGGGTGTTCTGGATGAAATTACTTCACAGAGATTTTCCAACCTTTTATGAGTATTATCAAAACATCCAGCTTCTGAGGATTCGCTGGGAAACGCTCTTATTAAACTTTCTGCTGTTGCCTGGGCTGATCTACACGCAGCAGACGAAGACAGCGGCCTTTGAAGGCTCCTGTTGAGCGTGGTTGCCGGGCGATTTAGTGCGGAGACAAAGTGGGTTGTGTTGTTTGGGAGAAGTTCGCCGCCCGGTGCCTTGTGTACCTGCCGGGTATCCCAGCGGCCATGTTTCATACAGGCACGGTCTTTCGTCGGGACCCTGTTTGTTAAACTGTTTGTCATCCCCCGAGTAGCCGTGCTGTGTCACCGATGCCCTTTCCCGAATGTTTGCCACGACGCCTCGCCTGATGCTATTTGTGACGCTGGCATTTTTCAGAGTGATCTCCCACGCACCTGGTGACATTCAGGCACTTTCTGAAAGGACAGCAGAGAGACTACTGCCGCAGCAGGATCCTCGGCTCACAGCCGCGCTGAATGTCGATGCTGGACCATCTTAGCATCTTTGTAATGAGCTTGAAAGGCTTTTGACATGTTAAAAAGCACAAAATACACAAGAAAAGACACAGCAGGAGGTCATAGTCTGAGTGTTAACGCCATGACCCAAGTATGCTCATGTACTAAGTCTTCATTTAACAGAATAATGCAGACCGATGTTTTTATGTAAATCTACAAAGTTTCAGTAGCTTACTACTATATTTACAGTGCATTTATTTTGTACTTATTTATGCAAATAGAAACTAGGGTGATTAGGGAAATTTCAAGCAAAGACATTCCTCGGTTTCCGGTACATTATACTTGTATCATAATTTACCTAATTTAACCTTGAATTCTGAAATGTCCACACCCACCACTAATTGTGCTTTGAGTTTAAAAAAAAAGTGATAAGATTTAACACCATTTAAGAAGCATAACATACTTCCTAAACAAGGCCTTGCATGTTTTTCTTTTTGTAACATCATTGTGTTTGTTTTGCTTTTCACTAGCCTTATCCTTGGTAAAATGCTACACATGTCTCTTTATATTTTGCTTCTGGGCATAATGGTTTTAAATGGATTAAGTTTTAGCTTCACAATCGAAGCTGGGATGCTGAATTAAACAGTTCTGATGAAGACCTTTTTATAGCAGATTTTTTTTCCCTGAAGCAGTTTCTATGGTGAATTTTGTTTTTCTGGTCACAGTAAAGATGTTGGATTTTTTTTTTAACATGAAAAAAGACATTAGTCAAGGCAGAATGTGTCCAAAGTTTGGCAGTGCTTCTCCTGTGGAAGAAGGACACCCTGGAAAGATTATTAATAAATTACTCAAAAGACACATCCAGGTCAAATTTTACACCAAGGGTCTTGAATACTAGGGAATAAATCTCACATCTCGATTCAAAGAAAGAAACGACACTGTACACGAGAGATTATTATTGGGCAGCGTGTTGTACAGTGGGAAAGAGACTGGGCTTAAAACCAAAAGGTTGCAAGTTAAAATCCTAGAAGGCGACCTGCAGCTGTACCCCTGAGCACAGTAGCTGCCTCAGTGAATATTAATGAGTAAATGTGAAGAACTGTAACCTATATAAGCCACTTTAGTCTTTGAAGCAAACATGCACTCATTCTCTATGCCTACATTCGCTTATCTCATCCCTAACAAAGTTCCGGACCTGGCAGCTTGACCTGGTAAGTCATGATGGACAGCAGCATGTAGACATGACATCAGACCTTGGATCGAGTAAGCATTCCTGAACTGACATGCATCAGTCACACGTGTCGGGGCCAGTCGCCACGGCGATCATTGAGCACGAACGAAAAGATCGGTGACAGGAAAACAAGTGTCAGTCAGCATCAAGAAGGTGCAGGGAATAGTCTATAACCCCCCCCACGTCGACTGGGAGGCAGCTGATCTGAGGACAGCTGGCCTTCGTGGGCTGTTGAGCCACGGAGAGGCATGGGCCTACATAGAGCTGCTCAGTTTCATCCTCAGCTGTTCATCATCAGAAATTAAGCGGCATCGAAGATCGATTTGATGGAACGCTGTTTTCCATTTCTTAGTAAAACATGCATATACGATTGTATCCTTGATCACCATGCCCCGTGTTGCCTAGGATGGGTTACATCCCCCATTAACCTTGACCAGAATACGTAGTTAACACATGAATAGAGACTAAGCATGCAAAACAGAGCAGTGTCAGCAAAAGGTTCAATCTATAACTTTTATTGATACATCTCAGGAAAGCTGGTGTCTAAACTCCAGACTGGACAGAATAATACCCGGCAACATCTGGCACACACATATGCTAAGGTAATGGTCTGTGGCTGCTTCTTATTCTGTACCTGCTCACCATATTGTCCTCTGCCAATAAAGACGGCTTAAGAGTTTGACAACTTGTAGTGCATTATCTGCTCTCATTGACAGTGTCGCAGGTACGGGAGTAAGAATTACCCCACCGTTTAATTCTGTCAACGAGCTGGCATTCTGCCTTCGTTAAATTAAGCACCGAGTCATATCGGAAGGCTCCTGGCAGCATGTTTTTATTTACATGCACAGGAATTGCCTTTAAGCCAGGTAAATTAAAACTCTGGCAAGGTGATGTATCTCAGTGAAATAGATATGTACTGCTGTACAAAGGCAAAACATAGTGGCTCTGCTGATGCTGAAAAACCAAGCATAGTCGAACTAAAATATTTTATTACGAGAAAAAATCAGTTTCACTGAAAACTCAATTCTGATAAAATATGCAGCTACTGCATTTTGCTTTTGCAGGGCAGAATAGATATACTGGCACAGACACACAAGTTATAGATGGACCAATCATTTGTCTTCAGCTGCTCAACATACGGAGTGGTTGGCTGAAACACAAGTGCAGGAGGTTTAACAGTTTGGCACTGTCCCTGGTCCTGAAGCCCATGTGTAGGCACTAGCCAATCAGGAGGCACGGCACACGTGCTTCGGAGCTGGGGCTAACGTCGTAACAATGCGGGTCATTTCACGAGTCAAGATAACTTCAATTAACAGAAATGCTTCTTAGACAGTGCTAATACATAACCGCATCAGACACCACAACAAGTAATACTAAGAACCAATAAAAATCAAACAGCCTATCAGAATACTTATTATCAAGCATTTAAGATGCTAAACACTGAGGTAATAAGCTTTTTATGTGTAATTATGGTGGCCAGAGTTACTGTTAGTCTGTAAAATTGCCTTGATGGTAGTAACTGATAAAATGAACACAAAGCACTTTGTGTGTTTGATACTGCAAAGACATGATGTGTTTATGCTTAATTGCCACGTGTCAACTACTAAATGTACAAGTTTTCAACACTTTCATCAGCGTCACAGACACCTGCATTGACAATCGTCACAACCACAGCCTTGCTGTGACAGCTCTTGTCACTAAGTTTCATCGTTTAAAAAAAAAATTCTGGACCCAGGTGGGCTGGAGGAAAAGAGATGCTGTAATACAGCCTTCCGAATGTGGTGCTGAGTGTTTACAATTACAGAATGGTTAAGTATAAGTGAAGAACATAATTCTATTAAATCCTGACCATATAGTTTTCTCTCTAGCAGTTATGCCGTAGCCTATGTAACTTGATAGCATGGACGTGTACGCTGATGTGGTCTAGCTGAAACATGCTATGGGCATTTAATGTGAGGGCATCTGCCTTCATAATCCACCTCAAAACTGACAGGCAGCTCATTTTGCCAGGGTGTTGGGAAGCTGGGCGGGGAGCGGCCCCTCTCCGGCTGGAGAGATCCAGAGTCGCACCCGAGCGGAGCGATGCTCTGCCCAGGAAAAGGGGGCGTAATGAGCACTGAGTGCAGGGCGGAGCAGCAGTGGGCGCGGCTCTTAACGCCACATCACTGGTCGCCACGGCGATTCTGCCACGCCTCTCGGCTTCTCAGCTCGCTATCATTTGACTAGCAAGTAGCACTAATTATCATCAATGAAACTACACACATCCATTTGCACAACAGACACTTGCACTGTTTTTACCATAATGGGTAATTGTTTGCACAGTCCCTATTTATTTCTTTTCAATTTTTAGTTAACACTTTATTACAGATTTTACAGACTATTTTTACATCCTTGTCCTTTGTTGCATTTATTCCTTTACCGTACAAAGAAATTGCTCCTCACTGATAACTAAGCCCGGTCTTCTCATCTTATCTTGAAATGAGAAAACAATCTTAAATAAAAACATGAGTAAATTGGAAGGTCAGGAACGTTACGTAGCGGCATGTTATTCTGTCGAGAATCATTAATGGGTTCGAGAAAACTGTGCAGGTTATTTTATTTGATCCTATTTCCTTAATTAAAAAAAACAACAACAAACTTTTATGTTTGAAGTAGCAGTCAGTTCCTTTTCCTGCAGTTACAATGAGAGTCAATTAAAATTAGAGTACAAGGGTCTGCAATTGGAGAGCTATGATAACAATATGAAGTGGACATGAATGAGAGAATGAGAAGTGAGGCAGCTGTCCGGATGCTGTGCTGAGTGCCCTACCTGCACATTCGCTCAAATGCTAATTCTGTCCATGTCAGACCATCTGCTTGGCATTTGTAGGCTTATAGTAAGTAATAATTAATCAGCCGACTTGCCGCAATTGAGCCCTGTCTTCCGGTTTCCGTGCTTAAGCGTGTAAACCTATTTGCCGCTACTTAGCGGACTGCACATGTTTCTCGTGTACGTCGGAGTCAAATTGCTCAAGAACAAGCCATCACTGAAGAGGAAGTAGATTGTAACATTTAGTTCTCAGACTCCAGCTTTTATTTATTTTTCTTCATTTTTGTGCCATGAGTTAATTTACGTTTGATAGCAAACCATTCGACAATGCAAAAAGTAGCATCTACCTCAAATCCTGGCAATAGATTACGCGTGATATCTAGACGTCATGGCATAAAATTATCAAAAGGCTGTTTCAGAAACTTAAAATTCAGCACATTGTTACACATGGTGAATTATTCTTAAATTGGGGGGGATTTTCTTTGTTTGATGGCTGGCCATCAATGAAAGAATCGCGCCTGAAAACGTCATGTGGAAAAGTCGATATCCGGATTATGGCCAAATGCGCCCGGATTTGTGCATAAGAGCGTTCAGTCCCGCTGTCTTGTACGTCCCGTATAAATGAGCTATTTCCCAGAAATGCAGCGGCGCTGATGCCAACTGGCAGAAAAAAAAAATAAAGTAGAAAAAAATGCATTTCCACAGTCCCAGAAGCACTGGGTGATTGTGTTTCTCGGCTCCAGGGGTCAGAGCCAGCCTCTTACAGAGCTGAATTACCATGTTCTCCTTGAGCTTGATGAAGGAATTGTGATTCTCATCAAGATTGTGCCCATTATCAACAGGGGCTTGCCTGTGGAACTTTTTCTTGTTCCCTGCAATCCATTTCAAGGAAAAGAAAAAAAGTAAAAAGATTTCTAGTTAAGAGGCTGCAACAAGACCCCTAACTGACATACACTGAGGTCACAGAAGAAAATATCAATTTCCAATAATGTGTAATTTTTAAAATCCATCTTCCTGTCAATATCTACCCAGCATTTTTTATCGGATTAAGCACAGATTGCTCCCTTTCAAATGGCTCTTATCAGTTTTTAATCACAATGAGCCATGCTCCTAATTGTTAAGGATTAGTCCTCTAATCATTATATGCACATTAAATCAATAAACGGAGGTTAGTATAGAATGAGTATAAGTTCGTAATTTTCATCTGGGAAGAACATTAGCACCAGTTTCCTAGCACATAATTACATATGATCATAGTCAAAAGGACTCCCTCCTCTCTCTGACACACGCGCACACACACACACACAAACATGGACAGATTTATTTTTGATTCCCCTACCCCTGATGTAACCATAACATACATGTCCCACAATGCAAGAGGCAGACCCAGGATACACACTTTTTTTGAAAACATCTGTGTGCTATTATCATTCATGAAGATATTGTAGGGCCTTGATGGGAGAAACAAAAACAGCATTAGGCAGTAGTAGGTGGACTAAGTAATTATTCTTAAGCTTACTGCACACAAGAAGGTGGAAGTTTGGCCTAATGATCTAGAAAGTCACTGAAGACTGATATAAAACACTAGAAAGCCAGAGAAGGGAAGAAGGTATATTGCCCCTATGGAGAACCCCTACACGTAGCGATATCTGGGGTCTTTAAATGACGAAAAAAGTTCGACAACATAAAAATTTCTCCAAATAAGTCATAGACAGGAAACACCTTAAATGGACCGAAACACATTCTCACATAACACAATTTTATCTATCTATCTATCAGTCTATCGATAAACACACCTTGCTGGTCAATCCAGCAGTGAGGAATATCTGCTATAATTGCAGTAACAAGTAAGATTAGTGCAATTATTTAGCAGCAAGTGAACGCGCTGACAGCCCACGCCGTTAGCAACACTTCGGGTGAGTCATCCGTGCGCGTGTTAATGACTCTGACTCTCCGGTGTTGCCGCGCACACGCCCGAAGAGAGGGGGCACAACCAGAGTCTGCTAGGTCCTCGCTCCGTGGCAGATGTGATTAGCAAAGAACGGAGCGGGTTACATGAAACTAGGTAATTGGAAAGACTCCATGGGGTTTAAAGAGCAAACAAGACAAAAAGGCACGTTCCTCCTCTGGATTGCAGCGTCAGCTCTCCGTCCTGTCCCTTTGTCTGATGTCAGACGCTCACTCCCTAATTGGGCTCATATTATTAAACAAATCTCCTTCGCACCGAGGGACGAGCGCTAACAGAGAGGAGGCTGAAGTGATGGTGCTTCCTGCGAGCACATTTAATATCAGCGCTACCATGGCGACGGTACATGCTATACCATACTATATGCATATGCACTTTGTGCTAAAGGTCCTTTTAAGAAGAAACTTCTGTCATTATTCCGTCTTTATACTTCTTAATGCTTAATCTCTCCTCTGCATTGAAGAATAGGCAGAAATGGCGAAATTGCTAAATAACAGCCAAAGGGTCATCCATCCAAAAACTAGCCTTACGCTAGTATAAAGGCTTTGCCTCGTTATAAGCTTTGAAACTATTCCTAATTATGGGTACATCATGCGTTTTGTTATATTGGGCTTACACTGGGGAAAGGATCTTTTTTTTATACTCATGACCACTTAGCTGTTGGATACGCTTCAATTCATATACAGTACAGCCGACCATTCCCCAGACGGCTAAAACTCAATTTATATAATTTCATTTTAATTGTGTCCCAGGGCCTTCTTTTTGGAAGGAATTGTGAAGTAATACAGATAGATATATATTCAAATACACACACATATAGATATTTATATATTACTTTTTACTTATTTCTTTCCATTTTTCCATCTTCTACCAACTCTTCCTAAGCACAGGAACAACTCAAATCCATAATTCAAAAAGTACAATCATATACTAATATCCAACTCAATGTTGTATGTTCCAGTCGCCATATGTCAGCTGTGAAACATTAGGAATGTATTTGTAATGTGTAAATTATTTTACTGCAATGTAATGTATGCAGTTCCTGATGGACCTCCTGAGTTCAAAAGTATGGCTGTGAGCAACTCGAACTGGTGACCTTCAAGTTCCAAATTCAAATGACCTTACTATGGCTGCAGCTATCGATTATTTTAATGATCGAATATTCTATCAATTATTTCATCGATTAATCGAGTAATCGGATAAGAAATACTTTGTCTTATTAAGTGCAATAGTAACAATTCAAAAGAGAAAAAAGACAGGTCTCTTAAAATGATCAATTCATTGGTTTCAATGGTTAAACTGCATACCACAATGATGGTATTTTAAGTAATTCAACACAAGGGAGATGAAATAATCTGGAAAAAAGCACTTTTTTCGAGCGGTGTTTGCAAATGCAGCACTTAAAAAGTGCACATAATAATGCAGACACTTCTGCAACACAAAATAATTTAAGGTATTTTGCCATTAATTTGGTAGTAAATTCAAGGACCCATGTGACCCGAGGAGAGCTGTAAACTGATATTTTAATCAGCTCTATTAACATGGTAGCAGTGCAGCTAACTGTAATTATGAAGCCTTTGGTAACCAGAACAATTTAATATGTAATGTTACCCTGTGTCAGTAGTCAGTAGGCAAAATCATCCGTGAAATGGGGACGTTAGCCTCGATAGCTGCTAAGCTACCTTCAGTCATAACTATTAATTGCACATACCTGTATAAAAACAAAATATTATAGTATATTAATGACAGAAATGTATTAAATGTATTAAATGCTATTTTATCAACATATTGCTTAAAGTGCTTGATAAGCAATGGAAATCAAATCAAATTCAAATCTACACATTTATTTATAAAACACTTTTTAAACAACAGGAGTTGATCCCAAAGTGCTGAACAAAAAGGAAATAAAAGCTGAAATAAAAGTGATTCTATGCCATAAATGTCAATGTTTGGAATTATTTACCGTCTCCATGGCTCAGAAGTTTGCCGAAAATTTCTCCACCATTTTTTTTAGAATGGGAGGTTTGCTGTCGCTGCCTGATCTGTACAGCCTTGTCGCTACCCGATCTGTACAGCCTTGTCCCTACCCGATCTGTACAGCCTTGCCGCTACCCGATCTGTACAGCCTTGTCCCTACCCGATCTGTACAGCCTTG
>JAODKN010000008.1:17673188-17694666 GCA_026774425.1 Petrocephalus zakoni | reverse complement strand
GTCCAGGGTGCGCCCAGTGCTGCCTGGGAGAGACCGGCATTCTGTCCAGGGTGCGCCCAGTGCTGCCTGGGAGAGACCGGCATTCTGTCCAGGGTGCGCCCAGTGCTGCCTGGGAGAGACTCCAGCCCCACCTCCCTGCACCCCTGACCAGAATAAACGGCTAGGAGATAGATATAACCAGCCATGTTTGCTGGGAGAAAACGATAAGCTGCACAAATGTGACGGTTTCAGTTAGGCTGTCTACTATGCTGTATCCGTACAATCTGTAGAATGCTAGAGACACAAGGGCAGGTCCCCCTTTCAGGGCTTAGTGTAACCTCTTATATCATGTCTGTTAATTTCCATTGTGAGTACAACAGAACAACCACAACTGCCTTCGAATATGCAGCCACCTGGACCTTCAGTTTATCACAATTAACATATGGTGGTGAAAGCAATTCCTGGTTTTTAAGACCCAGTACAAAATTTTTCATGAACATTTTTTTGGAAATGAATATACACCCAACCTAGTCATCACCAAAAAAAAAGAAAACAAAGAACTTTTCCCGCCACTGAACTCATCAACATCAAGCTCCATTCCGCACGGAATAACCCAAGAAATTCCGATTTATCGAATCACTAGGCGCCGCGGATGCACGGGCACCCTGATACTTACTTCTAATGAAAGCAAATGCCTTTTCTTGACAATCAGCAGCTGGAAAGATTTTCAGCAACATTAATCACATGGTAATAAGTTGATTTGTTCACATCCATTGGGTATTTCTCTGCCAAAACACATCACAGAATCTGACTGATAGAACTGTCAGAAGCCCAGTCGTCCTTCAATTAGACGCCATACAATTCCCAGTAGCTGACGCAAGTCACAATGGAAAATAACTTACACATTTTCAGCGGGAGAGATCTGCAAAAATGGCCCAGTAGCAATAGTTATGTTGGCAGAGGTGTCAAAAGAAAGAGCATGTTAGTTATAGTAATAGTAACTTAATTATTATAGCTGCAGTAACTTGAAATTATTTTAGCAGAAGCAGTAGATTTAAGAGCTATAAGTTAGAGTCTTGTCCAGGTACAAAAAAAAAATTCAAATAAAAATAATAAAAAAGAACTTGCGGGGGAATAAAATATATCAGCATGTCAATGAAGCTTGTCATAGTAATGGAAATTGGATTTGGGAATTAAATCTCCCTATGCCTAATTATCAGATGCCACCAAACTGCATTGAGCTTGCATGATAAATTTCCACTTTACAGTGGGAGTATCTTCAAGTACAAAACAAATTAGCCATTTTACCCAAAAGACTCATTTGTTAAAGTGATGACTTACACTGAAATATAAAAGCAAGCAGTAAAACAGCACGGGGTCTGTGCATGTTTTTGAAGGTGCCTTGATGATAATTATTTTGATGTTTTATTTGCTTTTTAACTTTTTTTTTACAGCTTTCTTTATGAATATAATGCATTATAACCATTAATAAAATTGTATATTACATTTATGGGCAATGATATCGCCATAATTAAAAACACATGTTTACAATATAATTAAGTATTGCCTTAATAGCTTTAGGACAGTCTTTAATGCAGTTTGTTTTATCCTGTATACTGAGATGGTCCAGCTCCAGGTGAGTCAGATAAAAAGAACTTTCTGTAATTATTTGTTTTACCATCAGCATATGTGACAATAAAACTTTGTGCACTCTGACACCAAACGCAATGAAATGGCGATGGATTTTTCGATAGTGACAGTAATGGCCACATGTTGGAGCACAATCGATGGGTGTAGGTGAAAACTGGCATTAGTGCTGAGTGATTAT
The DNA here is from genome assembly GCA_026774425.1 of Petrocephalus zakoni. Classification (NCBI taxonomy): domain Eukaryota; kingdom Metazoa; phylum Chordata; class Actinopteri; order Osteoglossiformes; family Mormyridae; genus Petrocephalus; species Petrocephalus zakoni. Next base: position 17,692,859 of record JAODKN010000008.1, on the reverse strand, counting down.
AATTTTTGTCTTTTCTGGCAAAAACCCATTGTGGGAGGACCTTGAAATAGAGACTGATAATATGATGCATCTCATGTAGGTGATGCTGAAAGGAAGCGGCCATGCTCAGTGCGCCATTCTTACCTCATTGTAACTCTCTACAAATGAATCCAATCAATGTATAACACAAAGGGCTTGGAGTAATGATTTCTGTCTGGGGGCCTGTTTCCGCATCTCCTGCAAGCGGGCACACCTCACCTTTCTCACCACGTGAGCTCCTCCAGGTCCTTTGTGTTGGGCGGTTACTCTGTTACTCGGCCGCAGTCTCCACACTCCACAGTCTGGAGTGTCAGGCTACAGAAATCAGGCTGAGACGTGAGAGAGCCTCGCAACCCTCTTCCCAAAACTGCTGCTGTGAGATTGCGATGGCGTTCACAGTTTGTCCTCAAATACCTGCTCTCCTGCTGTCTGATGACTGAAAAACAAATGGTGCGCGGAGCAAAATAAAGAGAAATTAACTCTGGGTGGTTTGCCGTCACTGTTATTAAGGTTATAGATCCATGTGTCTGTTGGGATATATGCATACATGAGCCAGAATAGCTTGCATACCTTGTGCCAGGTACAGGAATAGCAGTACAAATACTTTTAGGTAGGCAGGTCTACCTTAGATCTCAAGTGGGAAAAATGGCACAAATAGGAGTATTTTTTCAATTAATCGAATGTGTTATTTTCAGTGAATTCATCACTTGCTCCATTTTCTCGTGCTCGTAAGTATGTGACCCCCCTACCTGATCACGTATCTTGCCGACAAGGCATCTCTGAGCACTCAGAACATCACCTTCTGCATGCTATAAATCATCCCCAGTTAGCGTTTTCTCTAGAGGAGATTATGATGAGAGTACAAGCAGCATATGCCCTGTCATGTTATCAGTTTGACCTAATGGGACAAATATGGGACATGAAATATTATTAGGCAAACAAAATATGCATGTGACAGCCACACATTTAATGGTTTAAATTCCATTCGACAGCTGTATCATCTTTTCATCTTGATTAATTTGACTTTTTTATTATTTTTGATTGACATATTATGACTACTCCCAAGCCTTAGGTTTGTTAGGACTCACATTAGGTGTTTTCAGACCATAGCCTCAGTTATTGCAAATTGCTATTATCTTTCAGCACAGACAAATGTTTTGCATTAAAAAGCACACAGTCAGATTCCAGCATGTATTGAAATTTATTTTTTTTGCTGTTTTCTTATTCCAAAGCAGCGACCTCACAGGGAGCTGTGATCCGCACACCAGCTCGGCTATGATACTCTCAGTTGCTGGTGTTGACCCCAGAACATGAATAACTGCCTTGAACCTACTCTCTAAACTGGCCTTTGAGGAAAAAAACACATGGAGTAAAATCAGAGAGTAAATGCCAGCCTCTTCGGCTGTGCTTTCACAGTGAACCACAGGATCAGTGGATCACTGGGTTCAAGTCTGGTCCTCATTCTCATGGGAGACTAGCAATAACCACTCTTGGCCTCACCCGCACTATCATTTCTTTTTACTTTTATTGCCTCAGTAATTACATCATAACAATTTTAGTTTATCGGACTGCGTGAGAGGCTTGTATCATGCAGTGTCTCATCCCTCGTCTGACACGCAGATACACACTCTCCCGCCGTCTTTGTACCTCCCGTGTCTCATCCTGAAGAATGCAGGATAAGGCTACAAATAGGCATGCATAAAAGCCTTGGGTTGCTGGTTCAAGTCCCTTAAGTACGCCTGTAGTATACACTTGAGCCAGATACTTAAGCTGAACTAGTCCAGGAAAAAAAAATTTAAATCCAGCTCTCCTGAACAGTAACATTAGGGGTCAGGTTGGATACAAGCTTTATCTAAGTGACTAATGAGGCAGGATGCCTGCGCATGACGTTTTAATGTTGTGGCCCTTCTCATTGATAATGACGGTCATCGATTTTCAAAGCCTCCTGTTTGCTAACAAATGAAATCATCTTTTGCTCACATTAAACTCGCTAACAAAATGCACAGTGGGCTAAGGTTTTATTTCGAGCGGTTAGCAGCAATCGATTCCAATTGCAGTTTTATTCCAAGTGCGAGTCGTGCGGCGGGTAGCAGTCGAAATCAGACACAGCTAAGCGAACGCTCCCAATTACCTTTCACATTAGCATGGTGTCCAATCGCACACACTGTTAAATCTAAACTGGGATACATCTGTGCATAACAAAAAAGCACACATTTCATATAACGCTAATAAAAAGAGTATTTTTTTTTGTTCCTGCAAGTTCATTTATGTTCCTCTTTCATTTGATTCTTGTTCACGTCAGTTCTCTTGTTAGTCATTACAAAACAATGTGCTATTGTGCCAGTGCAGATACTTCAGGGACTTAATGAATGACACTGAGTTTAGTGCCCTCGTGGAAAAGCATCTCTTTGAGATTCAGATTGCAAGCATAAAAGAAAGCTGTGCATTTTGCAAATATAGCTCCATCTGCCAAAAAATCTGAAAACAAAAACCTAAGCTTCATTGTCACGCCATTAAGTAAGTATGCCTCTGGTACCATGGCAACATTCGCAACAATTTACTGGGAACCTTCCCTCCTCGGGATGGCAAATCCCCCCCCCATCATCCAACTCCCCCTGAAGACTGGAACAATGCTCCCACAAGGTCAAAATGGTCCCTACAATATAATATATACCTAACCATACACACACACGCACAATTTGGCAACTTTAATTCACCTTAGTGGAGGAGTCATAAGAAGATTCCACACAAATCCCACATATGTAGCCCTGGTCCCAGAGGCAGGAGTATACTATACTGTAAGTGGGGGGGGGAGTTAGGAGGCCTCACGGGGGCCCTAAAAAGTTTGTAGCATAATTGAATTGGTCTGGGTTGGGGGCATAATATGATATGCTTTTATGGAGCCAAAAATCTCCAGCGGGTGCCAACCCCCCCCCCCCCAGCTCCCCCCCGGCAGTTCATTTCTCGTTGTTTTTTGTCTCCCTTTATGTGATGGATTACAAATATGTAATACACATGATATAATTTTGATACCCTAAAGCATAGTGCCATGGAAGGTCAAGGTAAAGTATTTTGAGTTGAAATTTGACTTAAAATAGGGTTTACAACAGATTCAAGTTTACAGAGTTATAGAATAAGCTGCACAAATGTGACGGCTGTCTACTATGCTGTATCCGTTTTAATACATTCATACTTGACAGAACTCAGACAGGTTCAATATTACAGTTCAAAGTGCATTTGCTTTGAACAAAACCTGCAATCTTTGTTATAAAACAAAACATGACAGATTATGTTACAGATTATGTTTCCAGTATGACTAATATTAGTGGTATATTAACTGTATTCCATCCATGTATTCCATATTGTTACTGTTACTGTTGTTGCTGATATGGGCTTGTAAATGTCAGTACTGTTTAAGAAAATAGAAGACCAGTCTGTGCCAAAATGTACTTGCGTTCATTCATGTGGGGACTAGGAAAGGAATAAACATTAATAATTTTATTACAGAAGTGGGACATTTTAGGGCTATAACCCTAAATAAAAGAGGCCGTGATATCAAGCTACTTCTGACTTAAACCAATAGAATTAGATACACTCCATTAAGAATAAAGCCAAACTGAAATGCAGTGCGATGCAACACAGTTAATATATTTGTTTGCGCGTTCCTTCAGTGGTCTGCTGGCTGCTGATCTTCTGGGCTGAGAAAACATCTCTTCATCCTTCATCTTCCCGCCTCAGCCGAGCATTCTTTGAAGGAGAAGTATTTCAAGACTTTGACACACGAGAATTCTTTTAGAACCCATGTTGTTCAAATGCTCACCTTGCCTCCATCCTTGAGGTTCAGCCGATGTACCTACAAACCACAAACATTTCCATTTAGCCTCTTTAAGGGGCCCGCATTACAGCGATTACCTCTTGGCAGCTGATTCCCGTCAAATTCCTACAACAATGACAACATGAAGCCCTCCAAATTGAAGAAGTTGTGCAGTGCTAGGCAAATTTATCAAGGTGGATTACCGACACATGTTCTGTGGAGACTTAAGCAGAGAATAATGGCATCAAGGGGGGCCATAACTGGATTCTCAGCCCGCTGTGTTGGCCATAACTGCTGTGTTGGCATTCCTCTGCTTTGGTCTTACATCAGAGGCCCATCTTAAGTGTTTAATCTTGGAAACACAAATCCTGGTAATTTTGAGTCCTTATTTGTTTTTTCTAACCGGCTGTCAGGTGAATCAAAAAATAGTTGAACCGCCAGAAGGCCTTTCACCATTCGCCAATAATTAGAATTGCCATGTGTTTTTCTCCAGACGGCGAGAAAGCACAATGTAGGGCTGTCATGCCGTAATTGTCCCCACTGAGACACAGAGAGAATAATATAATCCTGCAAACACATGAAGTATCACAGGGAAGTAAATCCAGAAAAATATCCACCTTTGACCGCAGAACACGCTGTTCTTTGATGTGGTGACTGGATCCCGTGCTACTTTTCGGAAGAATATTAAGAGAACTTAATCCCCGGAAGATACTGTGGATTGGTCGTCCCTTTTGGGGGCTGTGGGGGGTGGAATAAGAAGAACAGGAGCAAAACATTAAATGCATCAAAATCCTGAAAAATTTGTGTTCGCAGAGGACAGCAGGGAAAATAAGGAGAAGATGTAGCAGTTGGGTTGCATTTACACAAACTCGAATGTAGTTCTGTAATTAACTGCATACTTTTATGAGTGTATTTATAGTGCTGTAATGGTGAGAATGAATACACACTGTAACGCTACTTGGTACGTTGCGTAATTTTATACATGTATATAACTTTTCACAATGACTTGGTTGTCCTTGATTGTTTTTCACAGCACCCCAAAGTAAATTCCTGCTACCTAAAAGTACTCGTCAGTAAGTCATTCTGATTCTTACACTGTGCCACAGTGTATACTTACAGCAAACCCTCACTTAGCCTGCGAGCATCCGCAAATGTATTGGTGATAAACATTCTCATTTTTTGACCAATGTGTGCATTTATGGCCAACAAAATATTCTTAAAAATGTCAACTTTGTAAAAGATAAAAGAAAATGAGTATGAAAGTGCAGAAGTAAATGCTGTTAGCGCCGTCACAGTCATGCCCAGGCTTCTCTTAGTGACCATTTTGCCTAACGGCCTGGTAGCTGGAATGAAACCTATCCAAAATTCAGAGTGGCCGTGGAGTGTTGCTATGTCGAAGTTGTGCGACACTGTTGCTCCAAACAGAGTATCTCGCTCACTCAGTCTTCTGCAGCTTGCAGATTGACATATCACACTGCCATTTCTCTCTACCTTGAGCTGTCTGAAAAAGGGATTACTCATCCGAAGTACTCTTAAAAAGCCTTGGGAGAATTTCATTATCAATTAATCAAAACAGCCAGAAGAAACAATCGATCAAGGCTAATAGCACTTTCTTTAATGGACAATTCACTCCTGAACAGCATTTCCACTGGCCGTGAGTGAAACAGTTCGGTCAACAACCTATACAAACTACAGATCCTTCACATACTTTGCTACTAGAGGCTACAATCTTCTTCCCTGGCATCATTAATATACGGTAATTAATCAAAAGAGAATGTGGCATGGGTTCAATGCAGACACAAGAACACCTGGAGAAACTTGTACTTTCAGATTCAGATAAGTGCCATGAGTTTGATTACAAAGCCCATGTGGCCCGCAGGTTGATTTTAAAGACCAGACCAAAGCTGACTTGCAAATGCAATCATGGCGACATTGTTGTATTAAAGGTCACTTAGCAAATAGGCTAATAGGCTTCTGGCCTGCTGCACTCTTCTGCAAAATCAAGACATTTTACTTGTATCATGCCCGCAGAATGCAAATGTTCCCCTGGTTCATCTTCAGAAGTAAAAAAAAAAAAACAGCTGAAAATATTCTGACATCAAATAGATTACTGTTGGGAACAAACTTTGTCATATAGGCATAAACAGTTGCATTAAGAGACTCATTTATGATCACCGATGAGAAAACACCATCTTGAATAAATTAAACATAATTTACTTAGCACGTTCAACATTGTAAAGTGTAGACTTCCTTAAAGGCATGGCTTATGAAACAGATTTAGTTTAGTTAAGGTGGTAACAACATATACCTGATGATATGAAAAATATGTTATTTTTTAAAGTCATTGAAGAAAGACATGATAAATTTATTATCTTAGCATATCAAACAATGAATTATGAGTCTATCCTATGGACCTCACGGAAACTACATAAAAGATGATTTACTGTAGCTAGTAATAAGAATCTGAGTTTAGTTTTATTGCAAGCCTTTGTAACATTTTTTTTTTCAAAACAAACCATATGATAGCTTCATGATAGATTTTCACTTACGAACTGGGGCAAATGACAGAGAATTGACAGATAATTGCAAAATTGAATTAAATTATATACAAAGCCGCCCCTGACCAGGATAAGTACATAGAAGATTGATGGATGTCCTTAATTATTTGAAAATGTGAAAGAAACTATACAATATATAAATGCCAGGGGGGAATTGAAGCATTATGTTTGTGAGAAGAAGGAAAACCAGGAAAAATCCTTGAACATGGCAACTGAAAAATGCAGGACATTGCAATGCATTTAAGCTGGATGAGGAGGTTGGCTGTGTGAGTGACGGGTGCAGCTGCTGACGCTTTGCTGATGACAAGCTCATATTTAATCCATTTGGCAGCAAGAACTGCAGAGGCACTTGGATTCATAGCCCATATTTCAATCTGAGTTGTACCAGTGCTAAGAAACTTATACGGTCGTGGGATCTTCACTTAATCTAAACTGTGCCATTTCAAAGAAATCATTTAGAAAATGAAATATGATTTAAGAAGGAAAGAGGAAAAAAAGCGAGACAGTCAAATGAGTGTTATTATCATTATATTAGTGCAAGTGGATCATCTTAGAATGACCTTGGTAAAATTAATCAGCCACAATTTATCACAAAAGTATAACTGAAAATACGTCCATTAAGTTAGATTTTTAGGACCATGATGATCTCAAAATTCCCTTTTTGCAAAAGCAGTGTATACTGTTTGTGACATCTGACCATGATATCAGCAAGGAGTGACTTGTCAGGAGCTACAGTATCACAAGCTAGCACTAAACAGTTTGTGTTATTTTTACTTTATTTTTCTGGGACTAAATGTCCATGCTGTGGCACTAAGGTCTGCAGCAGCTTGTGTGGCATAAATTTGGGATGTTGGGGGCCTCCAAAGCCACGGATCACAGAGAGGGATATTGGGAGCTTCCAAAGCCACGGATCACAGAGAGGGATGTTGGGGGCCTCCAAAGCCACGGATCACAGAGAGCGATGTTGGGGGCCTCCAAAGCCACGGATCACAGAGAGCTATGTTGGGGGCCTCCAAAGCCACTGATCACAGAGAGCGATGTTGGGGGCCTCCAAAGCCACGGATCACAGAGAGCGATGTTGGGGGCCTCCAAAGCCACGGATCACAGAGAGTGATGTTGGGGGCCTCCAAAGCCACTGATCCCAGAGAGGGATGTTGGGGGCCTCCAAAGCCACTGATCACAGAGAGCGATGTTGGGGGCCTCCAAAGCCACTGATCCCAGAGATGGATGTTGGGGGCCTCCAAAGCCACGGATCACAGAGAGAGGGCTGCTCTTCCCAAGGGTAACGGTTCACGATGGTAGCTTCTTTCTCTGCCTGCACATCTCTTTCTCTAGCTTGGCATAAACCTTTTGTTTTCTGGGTTGAGACTGTTTATATGTCCACTGTTAAACCAACTGAGGACGGATTATACTAAATTTCAAACATTGTTAAATGCAATGATTTTTTTTTTATATTTTTTGGATGCTAGCTATGTGTTAGCCTCTTAGCTAACACATAATTAGCGAGCTAGTGGGAATCAACGTCCAAGAACAAAGTCCAAGAACAAAGATATTAAGCTAATTTTGGAATATGCTGGATTGTTACACTGTTTACAGCATTAACGCTCTGTAAATCAGTGTGACACATTTAACTTTGTTTGCATTGGATGATGTTCTGCTATAAAATCTGAAATGCCCCTTGCTGATTACATGCAAGGGTAATCATGTATGCTCTCTTGTAATTTTTTCATTAAAAATACACGTCATTTGGGGCAATACTAAAATTATGTGGCGTTCTCAAGTAATTACCTATGTGTCTTTTTTCCCCTGATAGCTTCTGTCTCCTTTTGCCCCCCCCATAGATTCTTGCTTCCTCTGCGGATATTGTGCATCGGCGCTAAATTGGCACCATAATAGTTATAATGAAACATCTCAAGTGGAATAAATATGATTACGCATCTCCACCTATCAAGTATGTGGGGGTGGCCCCTGTATCAATTGACACATCAGTGCTGAGGTATTTCCTGGACGCGGACAGCCGTGGCCCCCGACCTCGCTACATATTTAGCGTCCATACATGCGACGTGCCCCCAGCATGTGCTTCACTGCTGCACCTGTTGCAGCACTCTTTGTTTGATGACGTGCCAACTGCGCGGGATCTGAGGGGCCGCGTTCAGACGCACCTCCTCCATCCTCGGCTCATCAAAGGGCTACTCAGCTACTCTCAGCTCCTTGGCTGCTGTCTCCCTGGCCTGCTTTTTTGTTTTATTTTCCAGGGTAATTATTTTGGGGTGATGCGTTTGCATACACCTGCAGGGGCCACCTCTCCAAAGATGTCAAAGCCAGGCAAAACTTGGATCTTATCAGAAAAAAAACTAATTTATATATATGTATGTGTATATGTATGTGTGGGTTATTAATAGAAATTAAATGTAATGTAATGATACAATACCTATTAATTAATAATTAAACATATTAATATCATTTTATCATTAATAATAATGATAATAATAATAATAATACTTAAGTCGGCACTGTTAAAACCATTAAAATACTGTTCAGATATGAAAGATTAGAACATACTATGTCTACTATTGTCTTTTCAAAATAAATAAAAAAAAAACCCTTTAATTTGGTGGTATGTTCCTCATCCCTAATGGGGGATTATTAACTAAGATCAGGAGGAAATGTCATGGCATTTATCACTCCAGCAAATAACTCCTATCTGTCTTTCTTTGATAAGTGATGCCTGATCCAGACTGGCCTTCTTTCCATTTGTCAAAGATGCCTTGAAAGAGACAGGAAAGAATTCTGTTTGAGTTTATAGCTAAAACGCACATCTGCTGATGCAAATAATATTAATAAAAAATGTAATAGAAACATAAGAATACAATTAGATGCTGACCATACATTTTAACCAGTCAGCCTCATACAGGGTATGGATTTATGATAACTGTGGATTCGAGAAATACACATTACATTTGACACATTTATATTGTTAAGAACCAATAAAACGTTTTTGTCCAGAAGCAAGAGAAGGGGATACACTAATGTCTGTCAATACAGTGCCTCTCAGCTCGATGGAGAGGAATTTTACATCCTGCCAAAGTGGACCTCCATTAATCTTTCTCCCTTTTCGAAACATATCTCATGATGAAGGTAGATCATATTTGTCTTTGAGGATTTATTGGTTCATTATGCCCTCAAATAAATGTACTTTCTGTACCAGGAAGATTGGATAATTTGTTGTTTATTACAGTGGAAAGATTATGATTGTATTTGATCTGGTTCCCGGGGAACTATAGTTAGTTTATGAAGCAATTCTGTGTGAAATATTTTACAAGTTATTGTAATTTTTCTATATTTTTTTAACATTTACATTACGTTTCTGCATTTGTACAAGATAGCATGTGCATAATGGATTACATCCAAAAATGGAAATCATCAATTAAAAGTAAAAAGTAAATTGACATATAAACAAACAGACAAGTACGTTAATTAAGCTTCAGTTAAAACTCTACTAACACAACATAACACATAATGACTTCTGTGCAGTTGCTTGAATGCATAAAAATTCTCAGGAATTAAATGCATCAATGCCCAGAAACCCACATCAGCTTTGCATAGAAAGCTGAACTAAATGCGGCCGCACTTCCGCGTTGAGCCTGCAGATGTGGATGAAGATGGCAGATGGCATGATCCATTCTGATGTCACCTGCTGGCCTTTGCCAGGGGACCCCAATGAAGAATTACTGGCATGTCCTCTACAGCGAGTCCTTGCTGCTAATTAAAGTTCTTGAGAACTTTTATATATGGAGATTTTGAGCTAAAGGTTAAGAGAATCAAATTCTTTAATGCAAAAGTTTATATTTCCTCTTTTCTTTTTCTGCTAATATTCTGCTCGGCTGTCAAGTATGAAATTTATATACTGCCTGGTCAAAAATAAGCATATTGGTTTGTGCCTTTCATTGGATAAGTACTGCAGTGTTGAATATGTTTTAATTATTAAATATGTTAAATATTTTACCCTGATTCAGTGTAACATAATGTGAACTCAACAGGCTGGTTGGGCTTGGGGGGGAAGTGGGAGACAACAGTACAATGCATATTATGTTGCCCAGCTATGAACATACTGCCATCATCAAACAGCTCTATGTTACATTTAAAGAAACATTTAGAAAGAAGACCAACCGCTAACATTAGCTACAGAGATCCTGCTATCCATATCCATATTGTGTGTGTGCGTGTATATATGCCCTTAGATGCATGACCGAGTCTACAAACACTTTTACATGCCTCTGTTTTTTAAGAGACCCAAAATAAAGCCACAGATGCCCATGACATGACATTTATCCCAAACATTTATGGAATGTTTCTTCCATGACTACTCCGAATACTTTCTGAACATTAACACTTTATGAATGCTTTATTTTTTTTATTAAATTAATTCTTAATATTTTTATAGCCTAGCCTAATAATAGCAACTAGTACATACATTATAAAATCATTTATATGGTAACAATAGCAAATTTAAGTCTGATAATGTGTTTTTTACCTCAATAATCACAAGCCACAGTGACATTTTTATGGTCATTGCAACATGGCTCACGCTGCAGCAGTCCACTGTTTTATGGTCAGTCGAGGACGGGCATATGGTATACACCTTTTGTCTGCGTATTCTTTTATAGATGCCTCATATAAAACCGCGATATATATTACAGCAACATAATCAATAGTGACCAAATGGCATTCTCACAATTAAAAAGTCATAGTAAATTATTAGGGGTCCAAAGCACGAAATGCATTGGACAACTATTGTTTTGATTATTATTATTATTGTTATTATTATTATTATTATTATTTTGCTGGTACACCGTTAGAGATGAAATGTATGATGCCTACCATTGAGACAACGTCGGAGTTGTATCAGATAACTCGTGAGTATTGCAGACTTCACTTTCTCGGGCGCATTTCCCAAACGCTCCTGTTAGCAACTAGCATAGGTAGACTCATTCAATTGCTTGGTTCTAACTATGTAAGTTGCTAATGTAGTTACACCCCTGGTCAGTAGTTCCCCATTATATTCAAATAAGGACATATTTTGTAACACTATTACATACGCCTATACATTTTTTTTCCAAATAAATAGTCATAAAAAACAAATTTGATGCTATTTTCGATTTTTTTTTATTTAATTTTTTGTAAGTTACTACGAATGAAAAGTATGAGGCATATCTAAAAGATTGAGTCAAAACTGCATCAAATAATAAATAAACAAACAAAGTGACCAGTGACCCGGGGCTACAACACATGTTCAGTTGCTTTATAAAAAAGTGACCTGACAATTATTTACTATTTTGTTGTCTTTAGAATCTTCATGTAATCAAAAATAAACTAAATGTAATTAGGTACATTACTTTTATTTTGAGCTACTTAGATTAATTTACTGATTACATTTTTCCACAGATAACTAGTTACTATACTGGATTATATTTTTAAAGTAACTTACCCATCCCTGCTTACTACATACTTTACCTTGAAGTAATTTGCACTGAGCCCCAAAGCAGCTTCTTTCATTGGATTACTGGTCATGGGAAAGAGAAGATCACAACGAGCAAGCTGGGCCCAGCAGGACGGGTCACAACGAGCAAGCTGGGCCCAGCAGGACGGGTCACATGAAGCAAGCTGGGCCCAGCAGGATGGGTCACATGAAGCAAGCTGGGCCCAGCAGGACGGGGTCACATGAAGCAAGCTGGGCCCAGCAGGATGGGTCACATGATTTATTTGTACCTAGCCAAAAATGGTGATAGGCTGTATTCAAAAGTCTGTAAGCCTGGTGAAATTCTTAAAATGGCAGAAAATAAATAAAATTACATATTTTATTAAGTATTTTAAGTTTTTTAAATACAAAGATACAATCACTCAAAGTATTTTGTTACAAATTACATCTGTTTTTTTCCATCCAGCAAAATACTGTACAAATTGCAAAATACTTAAAAGTAATTGAATATGTATTTTAAATATCTTGATGTCAGAAAACATATCCTGTGGTTGTGAAAAAGATCTTATGTTTTATCAGAAGGGTCAAATTATTATTGGCTTACATCACACAAGGAAAATAACTAAGGAGATTGCTAAAATTGGCTTAAGAAATCACAAACGCATTACTTAAACCTTCTTGAATGATCATGATCAGAGATCACTTAAACGTTTGGTGAAATGAAATTGTAAAAAACTAACAGTAGAACTGATGGCTGTGTTTAACAATCAGTAAGTAAGAGCATTTCCCCACACGCAATGCAAAGAGAACTCAAGGTATTGGAACTGAACAGCTGTTAAGAAAACCACTTATCTGTGAGAATAATCAGAAAAAAAGACTTCAATTTGCTAGGGAGAATAAAGGTTGGAGCAATGGAAAAAGGTCATGTGATCTAATGAGTCCAGATTTACCCTATTCCAGAATGATGGACGAATCAAGGTAAAAAAAGGGGCAAATGAAGTGATGCACCCATCATGCCTAGTGCCGACTGTGCAAGTCTGTGGGGGCAGTGTTATGATTTGGGGTTGCTTTGGTTGGTCAGGTCTAGCTTCAGCAACGTTGTGAGCCCCAAGAGTGGGGTCAGCTGACTACTGTACCTGAATATACTGAATGGCCAGGATTTTACATTCATGGACTTTTTTCTTCCCTGATGGCACGGGCACATTCCAAGATGATGATGCCAAGGTTCATCGGGCTCAGATTGTGAAAGAGTGGTTCAGGGAGCATGAGACATCATTTTCACACATGGATTGGCCACCGCAGAGTCCAGACCTTAACCCCATAGAGAATCTTTGGGATGGGCTGGTCCGACTCTCCTATCATCACTACATGATCTTGGCGAAATATTAATGCAGCTCTGGATGGAAATAAATGTTGTGACATTGTGTGAGCTTATCATAACGATACCATGGCGAATGCGTCCCAGAATCAAAGGCAAAGGCCGTCCAAAGAAATATTAGAGTGTGTGACTTTTTTTGGCCTGGCTGTGTGTATAAGTTTCATTACACTGACTTGGTAAATTTATTAACTGAATTACCAGTCTTTTTCAATGGTTTATTGACATTCAGGATTAAAGTTAACAATTAATATTCAATTTGCAAGTATTTGCAAGTCTTTATGATTTCTGGGGTGATTGAACGAGATCCGCCCATCTATCCAGTATAATATTGTGGCCACCTGATACGAGTCAGGGGTGGGAGGTTCTGCCTACAGCACCGGGAGTCCAGAAGAATTCAACTGAGGCCTGTCGTGCAATCAAGCTGCTCGCTTCACAATCAGGCACGTTAAAAGGAGAAAAGGCGATACCGCAGGAGGGCAAGCCCAGGATGAACCCCGACCCCCTCCTGCAGAGAGAACTTACCGCATTGTGATCATTCTACTGCAGCTAGCTATAATTTCATTTTAATAGTAAATGACCATTCAGTTGTTACTGTAAAGTTGGCTATGGTGTTACAGTGTTTACTTATTCATTATTATTTTTCTTATTTGAATAATAGCAGGGATAGCAAAGATTCTTGGGATTCTTGGGATCATTATTACTTTTACCTTTATTCTGCACATACCTGAATACTATTCGGCGCCATTCTTCTGCATTTCGGTTACGAATTCTGGTGCATGTTCGGTGTCCACGCTTAGCCGGTAATGAGTGCTGTTTAGCACACTGTGGTAGCAGAGCAGAGTTCTGAGGAGCGGATCTGGTGACAGAAAGGCAGGATGTGCCATCTGCTAAAGCAACGCGTTCAGCCCGAATCACCTCAGTCAGATACCCGCTTATTTGAATATGTTAAACAGCTATGCAGGTAGCTACAGACAAGGGCAGCCGAGCAACTGAATAATAATAAAGAATTTTTATTTTCCGCATATGGTTTTGTCCTCTTCTACACACAAGGTCACCGGGGAATACGAAAGATGATGCAACTCTTGGCAAAAAAATGGCCAGCTCAGTGTGCCACATGAATACGTTCACCCTTTACTTCTGTACATGCACCCAAATCACCAGCACCACCCCCTGCCCCTCCTGGTGCTGAGTTTATCATTGCCAGATAGTCATTCCAGCCTCAATGCGCGCGATTTCACTTCCTCTCCGCAGAGACGGTCTCTGAGACCTCCATTTGTCATTCATGAACACTCTGATGTGTTGATGCTCATCCAATGGGTGGCAGGATGTATGTGTGCGTGTGTGTGTGTGTGTGTGTGTGTGTGTGTGTGTGTGCTGGGGGTGGGGGGTGGTGGCGGTTTGAGTGTTCATGGAAGAAAAAAAAATAGAAGAATATAAAATCAGCATTTTTCTTCTCAAATGTGGAAATGCACTTCACAAGTTTCCAGTGGTGCGACAGTAATTTATGCAAATGGATTATCGGAAAATCTTTTATGCATATTACTTTGACTAAGGGTAGGCTGAACGAGTAGATATCGAGGGAAATTTAGGACCCAGCTTTGTTTCAGCGTCAGAAACAAAAGCGACTGACTGCTCACATGTCAAACATGCAGGTGAAAAATCTGTGTATTGTCTGGTCTTTGATTTTTTCATTTCAAAACCAAATTGGAGAAACAAAAGAAAGTGCTGTTAAAATCAAATGGGGGAAAAAAGGAAAAACGGGGCAAGAAAAAAAAAAACAGGCATAATAATGTTTTATTTTTCTGTTTTAAACTCAAAATGGAAAATTGAGAAATAAGAAAACTGTTGAGCAGCACCACCACTCTGGGAAGAACTTTTTTTAAAAAATCAGCATTTATTACTCCTGTTTTAATCGTGGTACTTCAGGAAGAAGGCTACACACACACACACACACACACACTGGGTTTATATATATAAAGTCCCCCTGCCAGAGTAAGCATTTATTTACATTTCCTAAGAGCCTCTCTATAGCAAGATTGCCGACTTTGGTCAGCCTGCTGAAGTGAGATTTTCAATCTGTGACAAAGTCTGCACACGCATTTACATGTATGTAACAGTTTTATTATGTTGTAAATAGCCTTTATGGTTTGCAAAGTACCCCAGCGCTTCTGATGTAGTTCATTTTAGGTTTATAACACAATAATATAGACTTGCCATAAGATTTCAGAGTCTGAAAGGGCACCATGCCAGATGCGTGACAGTCAGGAACCCTGTAACCCTGTATATATATATATATATATATATATATATACACACACACACACACACACACACATTACTGACAATGCTGCACCAACCTGCCTGTCGATCTCCTGCTCCGTTCTTCCCTTTCCTCATTAACAAAACCCTGAGATACTTAAACCCCACCGGGGCAGCAGTCCCCCCACCAGGGCACGGCCATTCAGCCTTTTCCATTGGAGAACCATGGCCTCAGACCTGGAGGTGCTGATCCTTATCCCGGCCGCCTCACACTCCACATGTCCCAGGAGCACCCCCCCGCCCCAGCACCCCCTGACGAACATAATCGTATTCCTTTTCCAAGTCCACAGAAATCCTTATGACAAAATTAGCCGTTTGGTGAATTTTGTCACCAAGATTACAAAATGGCAGAATAATACAGCATTTCAAAATACCGCATACCTCAGTATAACGTCTGGGCTGTGTGAATGTGGGAACCTCCAACCTGCCAAACACAGCTGCTCACCATAACAACCAGTCTTCTGTCAGGGTCAGCTCCTGTCCAACACAGCCACCAGAATGCTACCAGTAGGGGGGGTGTGGGTGTCAGGTGCAAAGTAGTTCGGGTGGAAGTGAAGGCAGGGACCTAGGTGGAATGATCGTTGGCAACCAACTCTGACTATAGGCACATGGAATATAACCTCTCTTGTGGGAAACGAGCTTGGGCTGGGGCGGGAGGTAGAGATACTAACTAGATATAGTTGGGCTCACCCTAATGCCCGGCTTGGGCTCTGGAACCAATGTCCTGGAGAGGGGCTAGACTCTATCCCACCCTCTGTGAAAGGCACACGGCAGGTGTGGGCCACTTATAGCCATCCTGATTCCGGGCCAGTATGTTGGAGTCCACCCTGGTGAACAAGAGGGTCACCTTCCTTCGACTTGGGGGATTGGGTATTGGGGGATGGGCTCTGACTGCTGTTTGTGCGTACATGCCGAACACCATGTCAAAGTCTCCAGCCTTCTTGGAGACCTTGCATAGGGTGCTGGAAGGCATCCTTTCTGGGTACTTCATAGTTTTGCTGGAGAATTTTAACAGTCACGATAGCAACAGTGAAAGTTGGAAGGGTGTGATTGGGAGGGACGGCCTGCCCTATCTGAACCCCACTGGTGCGCTGTACGAACCAGTACAGTTTGTCTGTAAGGAACACCATGTTTGAGCATAAGAGTGTTTATACAGTAGGTGCACCTGGCACCAGAGCAGCCAAGGCTGCAGTTCCGTGGTCGGCTTTGAAATCGCATCATTGGATCTGCAACGGCATGTTTTGGACACTCGGGTGAAGAGAGGAGCTGAGCTGTCAGCTGATCACCTCCCAGTGGTGAGTTGGATCTGATGGCGGGGTAAGATTCTGGATAGACACGGTAGACCCAAATGCATAGTGAGGGTGTGCTGGGAGCTTCTGGCAGAACTTCTCTTCTCTCCCAAGGGAGGCAGTTCTGGGATTCCGCTAGAGAAGTGGCTGAGTGAAACCGTGGCTGTAAGGCTGTTAGTGCCTGTCGGAGGGAATCCTCAAACCCAATGGTGGACCTCAGTGATCAGTAAAGGAAGCTGAAGAAGGAGGCCTGCCTGTTTGGTTAGCTTCAAGAACTAATGAAGCAGCTGGCAGGTACAGGTAGCCCAAGCGGCATTTGGCTTTGGCAGTTTGGCAGTCTAAAGGTGAGGGTCGGAATGTTGATTGACTGGTAAGGTGAGAGCTTTGCCTTTTGACTCAGCTCTCTCCTCACCATGGCATGACCTCTCTCCTCAACATGACATGACCTCTCTCCTCGCCATGACATGACCTCTCTCCTCAACATGACATGACCTCTCTCCTCACCATGACATGACCTCTCTCCTCGCCATGACATGACATCTCTCCTCACCATGACATGACCTCTCTCCTCAACATGACATGACCTCTCTCCTCACCATGACATGACCTCTCTCCTCAACATGACATGACCTCTCTCCGGGCCAGTGTGTATGCAGGTTTTTGCTGCAACTCCCTAATTAGATCACTAATTAGAGGACTGATTGGCTGAAGAATTCTCACACCTGGGTTTTAACAGCTGACTTTAGGCTTATCCCGAAAACCTGCATACACAGCGGCCCCTTGCAGATAAGATTGCCTGTTATAGTCTCATTCTCACAGCTAAACATAAGTGTGATTATTATAATCCAACATATGGGAATATTCAGCATACGTATCAAATAATACTGTGTTGATAGGCACACTAATTAATAACAACTATATATTGGGTTAGAATTACATACAAAGGAAAGAGAATTTATTTCCAAATATGAATTTCTATATCCAAATATACAATCACATGACAATCACTTTTCTAGTGTTTTTATCCCTTCTCCTTAAAATGGTGGATTATACCTAAAAGCCTTTTGAAGATAAATGTGCACATCAAGATAATTTGTGATCCTTCACTCGTCTAGGGGGCTTTAAGGAAAGCCACCCAGTGTTTCAACTGCAAGAAGTGAAGTTCTCCGACTCAAAGTTGGGGAACACGAGCATCAGTCACTCTGAGAGTCCCCGAGACTAATGACCCTCCCCCCGGCCCTTTCCGGAAGTTCCGGATGTCACAGCAGCATGTGGACGGATGGTTGGCTGCAAGCTGGCATCACATCTCCAGTCTTACTCCATGCTGTCTGCCTTTCCTTTCCCAGTGATCCTCACTTGCTTCCTCCTACTTTTTTCCTTACCCCTTTGCTCAAATTTCACCACATATCCTGCTAATAACAAACATCTTCACAGCCCCCATAATGGCCTTTTAATGTCTCTAATATTGAGCTGTCTGATTGATTACATTGTAAATTCAAGGTAACACATGAATAAAACTGAAACGGATCACTCTTGCAATTTGCATTCAAAATATGTCGTGCAAATTCAGCAGATATTCTAGAACAGGCCGAGCTACAGCTGTCTTTTCGCGGGAGAAAAAAAAGGATGCATATGTAAAAAGTGAGAGACTCTGCTAACTATCTATCTGTCCCTGTGTGGGTTACAGAATCTTGTAGAAGACAAAACAAATATCCACGTAGGAGGCTAAAGAGATACCTGCTGATGTTAATCACTCTGCTTCAGTGCTTACTTTGCATAGACAGCCAGGAAAATATTTTTCAAAGCAATTGCGGATAGATCCTCTATACAAATTACTACACCCACATGCTCATGTCAAGAAGTTGAGTTTGACACACTATTCGAAACAGCCTTCTCTTCGACCTCTCTTTAACTCCGTCACATTCCTTCCATTCTCTCGTTCCAGCTTGCCACTTTAGCTTGTTTACGCTTGCAAACTTGGATTTTTTTTTTTGCTTTTACAGCATGGATTCAAAATATATGGGTTGCTGTCCATTGGCTCCATTTAAAGTCCAAGGAAGGCGGTTGTGTGAATACATTATGTATGTATTATATATATCCTTTCAAGCAAGGGTCAGTGAGCGCTGTGGGGAAGGTTTGAGAAACACAGTCTGAACCATTAAAATTATGTTTTGAGGAGCATTACATTGCATTACTTCTTAAAAGTCACTTACAGGTGAGAAGTTAGTGCATCTTTCCCACTAAAAATGGAATCCACATTTTATATTATATATACCAATTACATGTAAGTGTTTATATATAATACACAATTTTGAAGACTTCTGTTATTCATTGCTGTAAACCTCTGTGGTACCCACATTACATTTAACTATTGAGCAGACACTTTTATCCAAAGTGACGTACATTTGAGACAGGAGGGTCAGTCAGTCTCTGGAGCAACTGGGGTTAAGGGCCTTGCTCAGGGGCTCAGCGGTAACAGCACTCTGCCAGCCTTCTGATCACAGGCCTAACCCACAGCGGCACACACCACCCACCTGCCCTGCCCCAGTAAACAGCCACTAAGCCTAGCTGTGCATGTCTGCTTGTACTCGCTATACACTCAGTACCTGCCTTTGGGAATCAGCTTCTGTGGTTTAAGTTGCTTTGCTATTAGCGGTCTGTACATAATTTTCTGCTGCTATTGATGTTCAGCAACGGCGCTTTAAAATGTCTTAAGAAGAACAGCACCTAAGGACCAGAGAAGAACTGCCATAGTACACAGAAGGCCCAGTGAAGAACTGCCATAGTACACAGAAGGCCCAGTGAAGAACTGCCAT
>JAODKN010000008.1:17639592-17657092 GCA_026774425.1 Petrocephalus zakoni | reverse complement strand
TCACACACATAAATAAAGCAATACTGACAACGGAAAGTTCAAATTTGTCAAAGATATCACACATTTAGAAGTTCTCACTATAGCCATGCTATATATACACCTTCAGTAGATAGCTTTTAACATGAACGATTTTCCTTGAGTCATTCGGGTTCCTCTGAGACTCTGAAGCTGGAGGACATGTGAGAGAAAGGCGCAGTATGCATGTGAGAGAGGCCTTTTCTCCGGCTCCGCTTCTAACGCCGGCACCGCGACGGCCGCAGCGGACGCCAGGCTGTTTGAAGCACACCTCTGATTTCTCTGCCAGGCTAAGAGGAAATTGAAGTCAAAGGTTCAGCGCGGCTAATACCGAAACCTTACCCGCCACCACGTGGGCGAAAGGGGCGAAAGGGGCAATTTACCTAGATCTGTACTTTTCAATTAAAGACAATGATGAAAAAAAGAAATATGAATAGAAGGCAGCAGTGATGAGCATACTGCCCTGTAATCCTAACAAAGGCTGTTTGTCGTGTTTTCATACTTTCATTCATTCTTCTTCAGGGGCAGGCTTATTGTCTCTGGAGCTCAAACACTCACCCAATACACAAACCTCCCGGGCCTCACACACAAATGCCTGCTCTGAGTGATGGTTATGTTACTGTATTAAAAAAATATATTTAAAAATATTAATATATTAATATCCTGTATGTGTGCCTGAGGGAAATGACATTTCAGTGCTCTATATACTAGCATATAGCTGTATTGACAGAACACTCTCGCTTGAGTCGTGCATCTCTATGATATAGTATTATCATGAAAATTAGGTTTATGTTAGGTTTTGGAATTTCTTGCCACTATTTTACATGCATTTTTGTATTACAGCTTACAACTGAAATGTATAAAAAGGCTGATATCTGTTAGCAAGGATTATATGTCTTTTGAATTAAAAAATGGATTTAAACTGGTTATGATGGTCAATGACTTATTAAGGCAATTTATATGGCATCAGTGTGTACTTATAGTGGTTGATGTATAATTTTAGTCAATGCCTCTGTCTTGTTTTATTTTCAAAGAGCTATTATCGTCGACCTGAACTTGGCCCTTAGCCCACGGCAGTATGTAGACCTTGACATCTGAGGCTGAGAAAATTACCAGGCGGCTAAACCAGCCTGCTCCGTAACCAGGGGATTATCAAGGACTCTGCTGATGATGTCAGCATCAGCAACTTTCAGGGGGCCATTTCGAAGTGCACGCACACACACGCACACACACGCACAGATGCACGCACACACACAGATACGGCCACCCAAACCCTTCAGATTCCCAAATTCCTGCACACCCCCTTTGCCCCCCTCCCATGCCATTGGCCGTTGCCTCTCTGCTTCCACGATAATCAAGAGGCATCAAACTTCTTCTACTACTAAGATATTTCCCCGTTTAGACAAAGTAAGGGGAGCAGTAAATGAGTCTTTCACACACACAACGTGGGGTTTCTTGTGGTAGGTTGGCCTTCTGCAGTCACAAGGGCTGCTTTCTGTAATGGAATGATTAAGAAAACATCTTGGCTGATGTCAGCCACTTGAATTTGTCACTGGATTTATTGAGCAAAGCTGTGCTTTTCCAAGCTTCAATTTTAAAAATCCATTTTCTACTTTTCCAGTATAATAGACTCTTGACTTCCCAAGACCCTGACACATCCTTCCTGTCAACCAGCTTGGCCCCAGACCTTCACTAAACATTATATGTGTTGGGATTAAATAATAATAACAATAATAATAAATAAACGATTATTATTATCTAAAGGGTTTGAAACTTTGTTGAGCTGAAATTCTGCAGCCAACACAAACTGACTGTATAGAGGAATGACTAAATGTCCTGGAGAAATAGAGAAACCGCCTTTGGTATTAAGAGGAAGTTCTAAAACTGTCGCAGCAATATGCTTCTTTTTATTACACCTTAAAATATGGAAAAGTGACACTAATGAAATTACAGCAGGCTGGCTGGAAGATACTGATAATGATAAATGATCAATTACTAACCAATCAGTCAATCACGAAAAAGTAACAATCCTCCCCTCAGGCCACGTAAGGAAGGAGATCAAACGGCTCAAGTCATGCAATATGAAAAGGAGTTCTCCAGCACTTGAGTGCTGTTTGACGACCATATCGATATTCATTTCATAAATATGAACTCAAGTTCAGTGATTAACGGAGGGGCTCTAAGGGTCCCAATGAGAAGCAAAGCGCTCTGGTGTACTGTTTACCCAGAGCAATCTCTACCGTGTCATGCCAGTCCGAGCACATTCCTGTAACCAAGGCAACAGGCTGCATGTGTACTCTGTGGCAGGCAGCAGGGCCGGAGTGTCCAGCTGAATCACTTTCTCCTGGACTCCCACAGTGCGATGTTGTAGAAATGGCCTCGCAGAGAGGCAGATAGAGCCTCAGCGGGGCGAAGGTTCTTCCCCTGGCCTGTGGCTCCTCCTCTCTGCATGACAGCACCGGGAACCCGCTGAGAGGCCAGACGGAGCTCTAGCGAGGTGGCTCTGCGTGTGGAGTGCTACAAAATATCCCAATACCGAAATAAAAATCTGCCTCCTATCATTACATAGTCCGCCTCCTGTTCTCAAATCCTCATCCGCGGAGACGATCTGCTTTCAGTTCCGTTTTTGATTGTTATCTCGTTTTTGCGCTCAACGGTGCCATCAGCCCTCCCCCTTTTGACATGCCGAAACGTGCACGGACAGATGCACGAACGCCCACACGTTTTCAAGTGTGACTCTGTATTTATGCGGGGGAAGACCGGGGGAAGGGCAGCAGTGTGAAAAACAGACTGATGAAATGGAAGGGTATTAGCAAGTCCAAAAAGAGCCTAAGAGAGGTCATTGTGCTCAAGCAGTACAGGGTGTTCCACAGCCTCGTGACCCTTCCTCGCTTCCAGGTTCCGCCATGACTCTAACCAGAACAACTGGTAAGAAAATGGGTGGATAATGTCAGGAAAGTATACAACAACGTCTTTAGGGAGGTAAAGTCATAGATCTATGACACATTTATAGATCCCACTGGAACATTTTGTCGTGTATAGCTTTATTTGTATGAATGCACAGTGCAGAACACAATAGAACCATTTCTATGTGAATGAAAAGGGGATGTGCCTGTGATGTACGTCAACATAAACCGTAAGGTCCTGTCTAAATGCAGTTCTGGAATTTAAATGCTATGGATGGGATGGGGCGCAGGTCGGGGAGTCACTGTAGATTCTTATCGCAGCTGGCGGGAAGGACCCCCGGTAGCGGTTCTTAGCATGTCATGGTCAGATGAAGTCATCTACCTACATCTTCACAACCAGGTAAGGTTACCCTTACAAAGCCTTACTAGCAACATAAGCACTCAAGAAGTACACAAGAAAAAAAATAAGTACTAATTCATGGGACGTTTGCTGTATTAGAGTATCACTGTGTCGTTTGGTTGCCAAGTGCAGTGTTTCCCAAGCCCGTCCTCGGGAACCCCCAGGCAGTCCACATTTTTGCTCCCTCCCAGCTCCCAAGAAGCACCAGCCGAACAGATACTTTTATCCATGACGACTTGCCAAGATTAGTTTTACCTGCTGGATTACGGAGAAGCATTTTCGGTATGTACTGTAAGTATCTTGCTTAAGAATTCAACAAAAAGTTCAGCTTGGGGACTTGACCCTCTTTACAATCTTTCAGCAATAAGTGTGGCCCTTTGTCTTTCGGAATTGCACAGTATATTTTGTTCTGCCTCAGTTTTATTGCAATTTCAGTTTCGCACAGTGATAGTTTATCCAATTAGGACAGCTTTCATGGCAAAGCTCCATTTCCTATAATCTATGAGGAATTTCCGAAGTGACCAAGAGACCTTGTAACCTGATCAAATTGCCGACAAAAACTGATGACAACAGCAAGGGAAAAATCCCACCGAATATGGACATTTATTTATTTGTTTATGCACTCGCTGGCGTGTTTTCCCATCTTTCCGTGTTGCCAACAGCCATGCATATAAACCGCGTCTCGTAGAACATACAGCTCCCTCGCTCCAAGACCACCGAGTTAGCGGACTTGGATATTTTGGTTTGCTCTAAAGAGGTACAAGGAATGTCCAGTTGTCATTAAGAAGGACATGTTAAGGAGACTGACTCGGGTTCAGTTCCAGGATGGCGGAAGAGTGTCAGGTAGTGCAGATTGGACTGCCTGAAGATCTATTAAACCTGACAGGGAAGATGCGTTTGGAGCTGGTGAGCCACCAGATTATAGTTGTCTTCCCAGTTTTCCCTCTTGACTATGGTTCTGCTTCAGCTTTCTATTTCCTACTGAAATAAATTAAAAGTCAGAAGTAATTTGCCTGATGGGGGATGCAGGTGGATTTTTTTCCTCCTTTTCTGAGTACAATTTCTCCAGCCTTAAAATCAATCGAAGTCGTGATGGGAGGGGGTAGGTAGCGGGAGGGAGTACTTATTTTCTGGCAATGACAGTTTTGTGGCAGTAAAAACAGGAATCTGATTAAAGCCGAGACAGTGAGAGATTGAGGTCTTGTTCCAACCACGGGGGGATCAAGGCCTCTAATCTTACCTTCGGCGATACTCATATGAGCAGGGGGTGTCAGCTAGGCGATAACTGTCGGCCATCTCGGCGAGGATGCATTTGGAGTGGATACGTGGACTCGTCTGTAAGAATGAATATGTTATGGAATGGAAAACATCACAGCTCTGTAGGAGGGTATGTGTCAAATGACCTGAAATAAATTTAAAACCATGAAGGACCACAGAATTCTTGTCAATTTACTGTGTTTTGTGTTACTGGCCAAATACGGAATCCAAATAATTTAAAAAACGTCCTAGAGTTACAAGTCCATCCACCTCCTGTTTTCACTCACATGTATAATATGATAAAAATTATTCTTTTTATAGATCTAATCCGACCACATTATTTTTTTGACATTCTGTCAAAATAGCTGCAATAATTTTAGCAAATGTGATAAAACCTGTCGTATGAATATCTAACCAGTCAAAATCAATTCTTATTGAGACCAAAGGGTGACTTGTATATACAAACACACACACACACAAAGTAAATGTTTCATGCAACATAAACAGGGTTGATGGCTTCCTTGAGTCGTGTGGCCGCTGCCACCATCGTCGTCCATAAGAGAGGTGAGGCTCTTGGACATGAAACAGCCCTTCGTGTTTCTTTCATTTTAAACTGCCTTTTCCAGCTGAGGGCTCTAGCCTGGGACCTTGCTTAACGCTTCAGTATCACGTTCTTGGCCAGAAGACAATTCCACAGAAGAAGAGTGGTGACCTCCACCCAATGTCACCGGGGCACCTGCTAGTTTAGGGGCTACTGTGATTACGCATCGCTGCCATTCTGGTTAAAGCTTAAAAGTTAAAATGCCGTTTCGACAAGGGGAGAGCAGCGGACCACCAAAAAGTGACAATGTCAACATACCAAGGAATTGAATCACTAGCGCTTGCCGTTACCTTTTATTGAAGTTCTCAGGTTGGTAATCTGCAAGTTAATAGCTCCAAAAATGTCAATGGAACACGGAAAGCAATGGGGACATTTTCCACTAAATTCAATTCAATGCAATTTTTTTAAATGCATGTGAAGAGAATCACTCCACTGGTCCCTTTAGGACTCATTGGTAGTAACGCAATAATGTTTTATTATGAAGTATGATTTTTAAATTGAAATGTCAATAAATGACCTAAGAATTTTTCAGTCTATCTATAGAAAGCATGTGTTTTAAAATGATAAAGTTGGTTGCTATCTTTCACTTTCTTGGGAAAGCGTGCTTGGAGCTGTCTTTTAGTACAGTTGCTCTCAGCGTTGCGGCTTATCGTCACAGTGCTAATGACGCGCTGCGAGTTCCTTGCCACTTGCATCTCTCCTCATTTGCGCAGAGCATGATTTCCTCCCCGTGAATGGTTTAATCTGCTGGATGTGGCACGCGTTGATTCCATTTACAATGGAGTCCCTTTTTTTCTGGGAGACAGACAGTCCCCTCTTGGTTGTGCATCAGTGCGGCCTGCCAAACAGGCGGTAAACACAGGCATTTCCTCCCGAGAGAGCAGAACGCCTCTTTCTGTGGGGGCTCCGCACCGAAAGCCAATCCCAGAGGGGCTCGTGTTTCCGTCCAAGGCTGGAGACAGTGCGTCGTGAGCATCTCAATGGTGGCGCCACTGTGATTAACGCGGAACAGAACAGCGGGGCCGAGCGTGACAAGGTGGGAATGTGGATGGAGTGTGGAGTTTATTATTAGCAAGAAAAAAGTCTCATGATACCTATTTATAAATGGAAAAAAATCACATATAAGTCTTTGCTGCAAAGGCACACACACACACACGCGTGCTCTCTCTCTCTCTCTCACACACACACACACACACACACACACACACACACACAGACAAGGTGCAACTGCCTTGAAGCACAGGCATTGCATTTTGAAGATGCAGCCTGTCATTGAATTGTATAAAAAAACTCCTTGGATTGTCATAGTTCTGTTTAGCCTTTGATCAAAGCAAGAAAATGAAAAAAATGTCAATTTTGGGAGAAGTAGAGTGAAGTAACAGAGGCAAAGTTAACTTGTTTCTGCTCTGTGCATCTTACAAGAATCACAGTGTAGCGATGCTAGCTTCACTAGTCGCATACGCATCTTTCATAAATCACGTTTTTCTATTTTAAACTATTTTAACTGATATTCCTATGCTGGAACTGTATATTTCTCCCTTTTCACCTGATATATCAGCAAAAGCAAATCGCAGTCACAGACTAAGCCCATTAACATGGGAATTATGATAAGATATTTATACTTGGGTGGAATATATGTGCAGGTGAAACCAGGAGAGAGAGTTTCACCATCAGTTAAATAGGCAATAACCTCTCAGTTTGCTAATGTTTGGGCTTAGTGCAACATTGTGCTGGAGGTGGGAGGTAACACCCGTTGTTCGGCTGGTGAGTATCTTAGCAGGTTAGGATGCTGTGTCTCTGATCAGAAGGGTGCCCGTTCAGATCACTATCAAATCCTCAGCTGCTCCTGGGGCTCATTGACAGTATGTCTGCTATATAAATAAAATGTAAACATCCCTGCAAGGTCTCCTTGACAAGAATAACCTCTTTCCTGGACATGTGCACTGCTGTCTTTGGAAGAGCCAATGAGGTTGACCTGGGCAACATTGAGACTCAAATATGTCTTTTAAACGTATAGTCATATATACATGTGTCTATCTGAGAAAGCCTAAAACCGGAAAAGTGAGACAAATACAAAACAGTATAATATGTTCACAACAATATATCTTCCAATAATGTAATATTCCTTACAGCGTGAAAAAAGCATATTAGAATATTAACAATACCAGTATATTATTTAAAAAGTTTGATACATGATTTATAGCCGACATGATAATGATAAAGCTATTTTTCAATAATTAATGTACTTGAAGGTGGTTTCAGGAGGGACATTTATATGACCAAGATTTTGGTTATGTGTGGGGTGTATATAGGTTATTTCCCCCTTTATTCTCTGAAATGTGTATGAATGAGCAGATTCTCTTTCTCCCTGACAGCCTGGAGAAGTTCTCCTGTCGCGTCCCGCGTGCCCACTTCTGCTTTCCTTCCCCTCTGTAGTTCTCTTTTCATCTACTTTGCCGTGTGCTGTGAATCCAATCCCTACCCAATCCCTGTTGCCCCTGGAAACCATCCTAATCCGGCACATCCCATGGTTCACTTTGGCTCCGACCAGAGGCTGTTTCATGCCCATGTTTATGTGAAGATGCCTGATAGGACAGAGTGACGTTGGGGGTGACGTTGTGTTTCAGTGGGTGGTGCTGTTGACCCACACCTTCTGAGGTAGGGGTTTGAATCCTACCCCTTGTTTGGTCTGTGTGTTTTCCCTGTGTTTCTTCCTGCAGCCTAGAGACATGCATTTAACTTATATTAACATATTAAATAACATGCAACTTAGAAAGCAGGGTCAGACAGTCCCTGGAGCAATTGGGGTTAAGGACCCAAAGGAGACATCACTCTGCAGACAAAGGAATTTGAACCGGCGACCTTCTGTTCATCTGCACGTAGTCCTAATCCACTGAGACACACAAAGCTCATGTACAAGTGCCCATTATCTGTGTGCCCCATGCCCCCAAACCTTTGCTAAAAAGCAGAAATGTTCCTAACAAATTGTTAAGCAATATCACTTTATTATTTTTTTTGGGGGGGGGGCAGGAGGTTGCATTCAAATTATTCCTATTTTGAATGATTTCCTGAACAGTGTGTGCCACATTTACATTCTGACTCGGGAGCACTACAGAAAAGTGTGACGAAATCCATGCCACTTAACAAGGTTTGCAAATCATGTGCGATCCACTTTAGCCTTACAAACAAGGTCTCGTTCATGCCCAGCCCAACAGGCTTGCTTGTTTGCCTCCTGATTGCATACGCCGTCTTTGTATGTTTATTTTCCGAGTTTGGGAGGGGTCGATGCAGTGGGGAGGCTCACACAGGACCCGACTTAACCTCATGCTGCAATGTCTGCCTAGCAAAAGTGGCTGCTGAACACTCCACAGCGTTATTCCCCTGAAACTGAGGCAAAATTGAATAAAAGTGTAGCTGAATCAACAGCTCTGAACTCTGAAGCGTTGGCCGGGGCTCAAGACTTTCACCTCCAAAAAGACCCAAGAGCACATCTTCTCAGCACTCCTGCCTCTCTTTGTCTGGAAGGCAAAGCGATTGAGTCTTTGTTGCCGGCAGATCTTTGTGTTCCAGCCAGTGATTTAAAGGCTCTGGATTTAGACTGTTTTACTGTGTACCTGCATGTAATAAAGCAGAAATTATATAAACGATTTAAGATTAAGATACTAATGAAATATGCATATGACACAACCAAAATACAATCTACGAAATACTGATACTGGAACTTTAATTTCAGTGGTACATCTATGTTGTTGGCAGCATGGGGGGTGCAGTGGTTAGCACTGTTGTCTCACACCTCTGGGACCAGCATTCGAGCTTCTGCCATGGCTCCCAGTTTGGGGTTTGCATGTTCTCTTCGCGTCTTCATAGGGTTTCCCCCACAGTATGAAAACATGCTGAAGTTAATTGGAGTTGCCAAGTTGCCCATAGGTGTGCATGTGAGTGACTGGTGTGTGAATGTGCCCTGCAATGAGCTGGCCCCCCATCCTGGGTTGACTTGTGTCCATGGGCTCCGGACCCCCCACGACACTGAATAGGACAAGCAGTTTCAGGAAATGGATGGATGGAGGTTGTATTTTATCTTATTTACTTTTTATTTTAGAATTATATATAACTGGGGAATATTCTATAGAAATACAATAATATTTAGAAATGCACAGAAGATAAATGATTATTTTTACATCATGAAACATATCAGTAATACAGATGTAACCCCAAAAGTGGGCCCAGTAAGGAATTGTGGGAAATGTGGCAGGTATAATACACTATATTGCCAAAAGTATTGGGACAGCCCTCAAAATCATTGAATTCATGTGTTCCAATCACTTCCATGGCCACAGGTGTATAAAATCAAGCACCTAGGCATGCAGACTGCTTCTACAAACATTTATGACACAATGGGTCACTCTCAGGAGCTCAGTGCATTCAAGCGTGGTACTGTGATAGGATGCCACCTGTGCGATATGTCCATTCGTGAAATTTCCTCACTAATAAATATTCCATGGTCAACTGTTAGTAATATTATAAAAAAGTGGAAGCAATTGGGAACAACAGTATCTCACAAAGTGGTAGGCCATGTAAAGAGGACAGGAGAGGGGGCAGCACATGCTGAGGCGCACAGCCTGCAGAAGTCACCAACTTTCTGAGGTTTCTGCAGAGTCAATGGCTAAAGACCTCCAAACTCTGTGTGAATGGGTTTCCATGACAGCGCAGCTGTATCCAAGCCTTATATCACCAAGTTCAATGCAATGTGTTGGATGCTGTGGCTTACAGCACACCCCCACTGGACTCTAGAGCAGTGGAGATATGTCCTCTGGAGTGATGACTCACTCTTCTCAGTCTGGAAATCCAATGGACGAGTCTGGGAGAATGGTACTTGCCTGACTGCACTGTGCCAATTATAAAGTTTGGTGGAGGGGGGGTTATGGTGTGGGGGTGTTTTTCAGGGGTTGGGCCTGGCCCCTTAGTTCCAGTGAACGGAACTCTTATTGCTTCAGCATACAAAGCCATTTTGGAGAATTTCATGCTCCGAACATTGTGGGAACAGTTTGGGGATGGCCCCTTCCTGTTCTAACATGACTGCACACCAGTGCACAAAGCAAGGTCTATAAAGAAATGGATGAGCAAGTTTGGTGTGGAGGAACTTGACTGGCCTGCAAAGAGCCCTGACCTCAACCCAATAGAACACCTGTGGGAGGAATTAGAGCAGAGACTATGAGCCAGGCCTTCTCACCCAACATCAGTGCCTGATCTCACAAATGCTCTCCTGGAAGAATGGTCAAAGGTTCCCATAACCACACTCCTAATCCTTATGGAAAGCCTTCCCAGAAAAGCTGAAGCTGTTATGGCTACAAAAGGTAGGGTCACTCCATAATAAAGCCTATGTATTAAGAATTGGATTTCATTAAAGTGCATGCGTGTGTAAAGGCCGGCGTCCCAATACTTTCGGCGATATAGTGTAAGAATAAGAAGAAGAATAACATTCACAAGCGACTGCAGATGATCCCATCTATGTGAAGACTGATGACTTCACTGACGTGCCAGGGCACTGTTACACCAGGGCAATGGGAAACTAGTCAGCGGCGACGCAACAGATGACTAATAATCGGGTTGGGGGTAATGTGGAGAATTTAACGCAGCGAGTTATTAGCGACGGCAGCGTGGGCGTAAATTTAAAAGCAGCAGAAGAAAAGCGCTAGAGATTGGAGGCCTGGATTTCCCCTGGAGCACATCCTGCAATTGAGACTAATAATTTTAACCTCCTTCATCACGTTTCCAGTAAATACATTCTAATTCATCATTTTCTATATTGCATGGTTCACTGTCTTTGAATATGGGGAAATCATTTAGAATTCTCCACTTGATGAGTTTCTGCTGAGGAGTAATTACTCCACCACATTAAATGGGCTTGCAGTGAGGCAAAGTGTAGGACTCACCTAGGGTTGGCAAAAAGTGGGGAACAAAAACCCCAAAAAGGGGAGGTCTCCACCGTAAAATAAAAGTCCTCACCATAATCCCATAATGGTGTCGGCACTTAGGAAAACAGAGCCGATGTTGCAGAAATCTGACTGCTCAGGTTAGCTGTTTAGCGCGTTAGCGTCAAGCAGTGCCCCCCCCCCCCCATGAACCCAAGTGGAGGGGGGCATGACTCGTTTTGCTCGAATGATTAAGGGCCGTCGTAAGTGCCGTGAAACACCATGGGTTAGAGCTAATCGCACCACACTCACTGTATCTCCAGCTCCAGGGAATCAGACTTCACTGCATCATGTATATCGTAGCATGAGGATGGGTGCGATGGCCCAAAGGCATTAAACTCAGGCACCCTCACGGACTGCCGCGGCGGCAGCCTGTCCTCAGTAATGACAGCCAACGCCGGGAAATCAAAGCGTTAGGAATTACGGTATAAATTTGCCTTGTTTTTAGTAAGCCCTAGAAATTAAGGAGATGCTATATGTTTTGCCCAACAAATTTGCAGGAGAAATTTGGCCTCCTGCTGTAGCCAGTCATACAGTGAGGCGGTATGTTCCAGTGCTCATGCACACGTAGCCTACATACAGTAACGCGCACATACATAAAGACGGATGGATTGATAGGGAGATATAAGGAAATTGCAGGTTTGCACTAGCAGAAGATATATTACAGTAAAAAAGACATTTAGATAATAATGAGCACTGACATCAAATAACAAATGACAATAAACAGTAACAGCACAAATAATGTCAGGGAAAGTATTGCAGGAGTAAATTAATAAATAGTATTGCATATTGGGTGATGGAATGAATGCTCTGTGAATATGTTAGCGTGGTTCAGGTCTATTCAGATAGTTGGCTGCTCCACCCACCCTGGGGTGACTTGTAGAGTCTAGACTGAAGATCCCAGCTACCCTTCAGCTCAGACAGACCTACCATTTGTATCAAAAGAATAATGCATATTCCATTTACACATTTCACTTTCACTATGACATATTAATCCTTACTGCACTGCATTCTCATTAGAATGTGCTACATTCCAGACATTCCGGACTCTCCCGAAACCAACGTCCCGCCTTCTGGGTTTTCAGCAGATTGCTTCGGCCAGGGAGTCTGTGGAGGCCGTGTTCATCGGGAGGGGCGTCGTAAAGCGGGATTGGCGATTTACAGCGTCATTACAGAGCCACCGCGAATGAGGCGGGACGCCGTCTCGTAATGTCACTGCGCGACAAAGCGGCATGCGAAACGCCGCTAATCATCCATGTTATGTCCTGCCACTCGTGCTTCAAGATTGTCTTCAAAATACACCCTGTACATGACAGAGTAAACTGGATGATAAGATAATTATATGTGTAACAGACACAGGGGGAGCCTGAGGGCTCAACAAGACATGATGCACTGTTTTTCCAATTCTGATGTGTGTGTGGGGGGGGGGGGGGATTTCAGAGATATGTCATATATTTATTTATGCTTTTATTTTAACAAAAAGTCTCCTAAGTGTGACTGACTGCTACAGAAGTTCTAGAATAAATGAAATGAAAATATGGAAAAAAGTGTTGACAAACTCTAAAAGGGCGCCATTATTATTTAAAACACCCATATCCACTCGGAAACCTTCCGTCTCTCTAGGACTCCAGTTCACATTCATGCATGAGTGACTTGCTGTCTTTTGTGGGGATACTTAATAGGTGGCCCCGCTACCCCAAGGGGCTCCAGTCTTGCCCCTGGCCTATCCTCTTCTCTGGCTCTTAAGTGGCTCTTGGGTAATGCACCTGTCACCATGGTGAGGGACCTGGCCGCCGGATTGGGCAGCCAGGCTTGGAAGCTGTCGGATCTCATTTAAAATGCACCTTTGTCCGGTTCATGTGTTTATTTATTCCGAAAAAATAAAAGGCACATGATTGATCTCTCTTTCCCTCTCTCTCTCTCTCTTTCTCTCTCTCTCTCTCATACACACGCATGCAGTGAAATCTAAGGACAGTTTATACTTCAATAGTATTCTTTTTTTTTTTCAAACATGTATGGCTGAAATTGACAGGAATCACATCCTGTGTCATACACAAAGTCCCATTCTTCACATTTCAAAGTAAAATAATTTTTTTGAAGTTCAAAGTGACTGGCTACAAAAGTTTGGGTATAGGCGTGTGTCTGAACCTTCAAGGCATTACAGCAAAATGCAGAACTCAAGATATGCCTCACGTAAAAGGTACGGCGTCTCATTCTCTCCGCCGCGCATGTACATGAGATCCATGCAACGCGGACTCATTGCACTTCGGGGCATTTCGTCGGAGCTTGTGGTTCCATGCAGCGGGTCAGGTCTTCAAGGAGGAGAAATTAATACATAAAAATGTGTAAGAGAGCAGCAGAGTCTCACACCCCTCTGGCTACCACGGCTAAATCCGTGCAGCTGACATGCCTGTCAAGCCCCAGCAGTCTTTAGCGATTTAGTTTAAGGTAAATTTAGCAGAGGCCTTGTGGGACCAGGGATTCAATTCATTTTTGTAATACAATATAAGTTGGTGTAACATCATGAGATAAATTTCCCGCAGGTAGAGAATGGCCCTCAGCCCCCACCACCACAATCAAATTGGTAAATCTGACTAATTAAATCATGGAATTCTACATAACCTTATCGAATGTAAACCAAGAGCAAACAAGCAACTTGTGTTAAAGGAGGGAATTGTACAAAAAATTTAGTGAATGTGTTATTCATCGATATTACCTCTGTTCCGTGATGAGTTGCCTTACATCGAGATCGATCGGAAATGTAAATTCGCAGAAGGTATAATGCCAACAATAAAAGCCGACCCTGAGTAAAAACAGGTCTAAAAGTTCTGAACTGATGGGTTTAGACTTATGACCTAAAACCAAAACCATCTAATCTTAAATGAATACCCAAGATTAAAGCTCATCCCCCTGACACTATCTGTTTGTATGGCCAATCTTGTCCTAAGGCCAAGATCAATAAAACCCTACAGTAGGATTTACTGGTGATTATGAGATTTTCTCCTTGCAATAGATTCTGTGATTAGTGTCAGATTTATTAAGAGGATGAGGTTCCAAATTGCATTAAATGCAAGGAACATACATCTTGTAACTGTCTGACACTAACAAAAAAATGCAACATTGCATAGACGAAGTTCCTGGTATTTTGGAAATGCGCAGTTAAAGTTCAGACACAATAAATCAGTCAGTTTTGCTTGTCTTAATGTGAACTCAGGATTATTTAAGAATTCATAAGCAGGCATGCTGACCTTGAGATATTGAGAAAGACTCCGAGACTTATATCTAGTTATACATTTCATAGGTACCAATTCATGTTCGATCTCTGGTTAATGCTGGTAAAATACATTCTGTACAGGTTCACCACAACGGAACTGTTTACATTACAGTATAATTGCCATAAAAGAGCCTAAATTATGGCAAACATTAATACGTACAGTGATTTGAGTGTTACTCATGCCATTATGTTCACCCTTCACTGGCAGTGTAAGGTACTGTAAATTACATTCACAGAGGAAATACATCATATCAGTGATTATGAATGATGATGCCCTTAATATGTTTGACATCAATCCTCATGTTAAGCCAGACTCAGGGACATCTGGGCAAGGTTTGAGCAGCTGTGCTGGTTTGGTCATAGGCAGAGGACAGAATTAGGGGTAAATAATATTGTGCATCAACCAATGATGTTAAATTTATACTATGTGACTCCCTGCCACTCTCTAAAATTAGTTCAAAATAACTTCCACTCAGCTGTGTGTTTAGACTAGCGAGATAGACTAATATAGTGTAGCCAAGTGACGCCAATAAGTCAGTAAGTCAACAATTCATTGATAAGTATTTCCATGAGTCCCATGATTTTCAGTTTGTGGGAATGGTAATTTGACTTAAATTATGTCCATGAATCTAAAATCACTACTGGATCTAATGTCTCTTATTATTTGTTACTAATGTATTAAATTCAACAATTTCAGTAGATAACAATACTGATAATCAGGGCTGCCACTAGAGATTTTGGCCCCCAAGAAAGCATATCATATTAGGCCCCCAACCCATATCAATCCAATTATGCGCCACATTTTTTAGGGCCCCTGTCAGTCTGGAGCCCTTGGGATCATCCTAACTCCCCCAGTTACGGTACCCCTTCTGATAATTTTTCACAATCTGTGAAGTTTTCTTCTTATTCAATTAACAAAATTGGAATTGCTGTCAGCTGCGGTTGAATATCTTTGAAAAGGTGCTTGGGATTTAGCCACCTTTTTCTTTGTGAAACGAGGAATTGTTTTGTTTTGATGTTTTAAATCGCTGCATAAAAATGAGGATCAAATGTACCATCATAAGTGTATAAGAGTGCAGTTTGCTGGAATTCTCCTCCGCTGCATCCGTCTGGTGGTACGATTGAGCTTGGAAAGGAACGTTAGCGGCAAAGATGTTGGCGCATGATGACATCAGATGGAAACAAAAGTTCTCTTGGCGCTGAGCGTAAGACACGGCAGTCACGCTTCTCAGAACCATTTGGAGAATCTGGTCACATCAAGCTCTGAGCTTC
The DNA here is from genome assembly GCA_026774425.1 of Petrocephalus zakoni. Classification (NCBI taxonomy): domain Eukaryota; kingdom Metazoa; phylum Chordata; class Actinopteri; order Osteoglossiformes; family Mormyridae; genus Petrocephalus; species Petrocephalus zakoni. The sequence goes on along the minus strand of JAODKN010000008.1, from coordinate 17,641,395 downwards.
TCATTTATGGATTTTTTACCCCCCGCCCCCCCCTTTCCCCGCCCCGCCTGTTACCAAATGGTTCGGGGGCAGTTGTCACAGTAAACCGACACTGACAGACGCCTCAGAGTGCCGAGGTGGCTTATTTCGTGAAGCTGGCTTGCTCCGCGAGCCCTCTAATGTGTTTCTTGTCGACCTTCACTGAGGGGAGACAATGTCGACGGGAGCTGGCCTGGGAGAAGCAAGGCGGGGGGGTTGAGGTTTTGAGCATGAGCCTGGGACCATTCAATACGTGTGTCTGTGCTCAGACGACCCGCTGGATCCATCACCCGGCTCCCACAGAAGCGCAGAGGGTAAAATCAGCTCACGCCAAAGGCTTGTTTCATTCTCAATCTCAAATGGGCTCCTAATGATTTATAGTCGTTTGCTTTAAAAAGCCATTGGCATTAATCCCATGGCTCATTAACTGTTTAATTAAAATTAAACCTGTTTCTGTAGTTAAGCAGACTGAGGAGCGGAGAGACCCTTATGAGTGGGTGGTGGATTACCTTCACGGAGGAGAAAGAGTAGCGACAAGTTTTGAGCACAATTAATATGAAACAACATTCATTGGGGGTTAAAGCCATCTGTCAGTCACCTGTAATGCAGGGGACCGTCGGCTGAAAACACTGCAACCAAAGCCAAAAACAAAAAAACAGTAACGTCAAAAGAGATTTTTGCTCAAGAATAAATCTGGAAGATATGCTTTATCTTTACAGAAACATAACATGTGTCTTAGTATGAACCAGCAATGAGGTTGTTTGGTTCACAGCTCATTGTGAATGGATGGATGGAGTCTTCAATGGATGAATAAATTATATTTTTCATTCTTAAATACTCTCAAACTTAAACATTTAGACATAAAATACATGAATTGTTTTTATGGTGTACTGTTCTCTTTATCTATCTACACTATGTCGCCCAACTTGGTAAGCCAGAAACACTGTGTGCCGACTTATTAGGAAAGCTCTTCCGAACAATATTTTCAGTTCATTAGAAAAACAGGAAAACAAAGATACTTTCCTGTGCAGAACTGTTAAAAAAATTATTTTTACTATAATAATGGACAAAGAAAGGACCTCGCAGAGATCAGAAAAACAAAACAGTAAACTGCAGTTAGAGGGATACAACAACAACTGAAATAGCTAAACTGCAGTTAGAGGGATACAACAACAACTGAAATAGCTAAAACTTTAAAACACGATTATGCACAATCGAATGTTTTGTGGCCCACAGACAAAGAGGATGGAAGAAGCATGTAGAGAGATGATGACACAAATTAACTCCCAATGATTTGTGCCAAATTAAATGGGAGACTTCCAGAAACCCTTTAGAATCAAGTGTGTCACCATTTTTCAAAACTGCAATCTGAATGGAATCGCTAAGCACTAGGTGCAGTGTATTACTGTACGTGACATTGCTAAGGTCAGAAAGGCTGAACCATGACCTCCACTCAATAAGGCACACAAGCTAAAAAATTTAAATTGGGCATAGTTCAAGACTGATGTTACAAAGGTATTATGGACAGATGAGATGAGAGTGACTCTTGATGACGTAGATGGATGGGTCAGTGGACGCCTTCTTCAAGCACCAACAAGGTGAAAGAGTGATGGTGTGGGCTGCTGTCATCAGTGATGTCGGACCTTACTGACTTCCAGATGGTATAAAAATTGACCACAAGATCTACTGCCAATTTCTAGAAGATACCTTCTTCAAACACTGGCAAGGGAAAGAGCTGCAAATTCAGAAAACACCTCAGGGCTGCCAACTCCAGCATGACACTCA
>JAODKN010000008.1:17615956-17629668 GCA_026774425.1 Petrocephalus zakoni | reverse complement strand
TAGTTGGAATCATGCAACTGAATGGGTCCAGCTATGTACACGCATTAATCAGATTATTAAAAACGCATTATAATAATAATTTTATTCTCAATAAGACATACACACTGTACATTATTATGATTGTATACACTGTCGAAATGAGCTCACAAAACAACACAGCTCTCACTGTCACCTGGGAAACTATCCGTCCTCTCTATGGTCCCTCTCATTTCCCTCCCTCTCTATGGTCCCCTGGAAACTTCTGTGGTCTTTTGAGCAGATTTGCAGTGTTTTTCTTTCTCACATGTTTTCAAGATTTGCTTTGTCGGTCAAGTTGTTTTTTTTTCCCCCTGAATTTGCAGTGTGTTTTCAGAATCTGTACATGTTTTCTGAGTTTGCAGCATGTTGACACTTACTAATACTGTCAGAAATGCTTGGAAGGTGATTGAATTATGCCCTTCACCGCCTAACTTAACCCCATTGAGAACTATTGGGTCTTAGTAAAGTATGAGTTTTACCAAGGTAGCTAGCAGTACATTTCTCAGAGCAGTGTCTGGGAGGTGGTCCTAGCTGCCCCAATGGACAATGGACAGCAGGCCCATGACGGTCATTGAGAATAAAGGTAGAACTACTGATCATTTGTTATTCCTTATGTAGACTGAATGGCTAAACTGTCTTTTATTATCATTTCTGTAGATGGCAAAGAGAGAAAAATCCACTTTCTGATTGCCTAATAATTTTGCAAACTGATAATGAAGTGATTTTATTTTTGTTTGTGAAAGTCTGTGTTCTCTAAATAAATTTACTTGGTGCAAAATAAAACTTCTGAATTCATTTTTATTAGTCTGCCCATTTTTTCATCTCCAGGAACAGTACTTGCCTAATAATTTTGCACACACTGTATATGCTGCTAGTATGGTTTAATACTAAATACACCTTAAAGTTTGCATATATAAGTGCATATATTGGAATTTTAGTAACTGAGAGGATGGTCACTTTTAGGCATCAAGATTCTCTTATATGGGTGTTTCAGCTACCCAAGAGAGCTGCGGGAACTGGAATACCATAGATTACCATAGATCCCATGCTTCCCAATCCGGTCCTCGGGGACCTACGGTCGGTCCATGATCTTGTTCCCTTCGAGCTCCCTGCCAGACAGTCCTTATCCCAGAAACTTGGACTGTCTCTAGGTCCCCTGAGGACACTTGGGAAACACTGCAATAAATTGATCCTTAAGTCTCCTCGGGTAATTCTACCCCCCCCCCCCCCCCCCCCAACCATAGAGAAAGTCCACCTGCTAACGGAAAAAACGGAAGCTTTATGTTATTAGATGTAAAGTTCAGATATTGTACAGTATGCCCTTCCTCGCTTAAATGGATTAATTCCATTAATTAACTTTAATTTTGGTTTTGGTTTAGCCCAGTAGTGGAAAAGACCTTCTTCCTTTGGTATTCATGCCATTATGGATAATTATAGGTTATCCCTGATTTTTGTTTAGTGCTAAGCACAGCTCTTGTTGTAAGGAAATGCATTTGACCCTCAGTTAATCTGTAAATGTAATAAGCATGCATCTCACACCATATAATCTCAAGTATAAATGCGTAGTAATATTCAGATAGCCCTGTGATTGTGTAGCTTGCCCTGATATACAATAAGACTGCACTACATAAATGGACACATAGTGCTAATTAAGAGTAGGAATCTGTCATTGGTCACATTTTCTGGATATTTCTTAAAAACATTCCTATCGAATTAATTTCTGTCCTTCTAACCGATTGCACCGTCATGAAATCAAGCAAAATAATTTTTCTTTAAAACTTTGAAGCTAGTAGCAGGAAACACTTGAGGGTGAATAATATTTGGACACATAGTAAGCGTGATGGGGTATAATTAGGAGAAAGGAGATCTTTATAAGAAAACAGATGATTTGAATTACCTTCTAATGGTCCCCTTGTTACCTAATATGCGGTTAATGCATGTTACACCCACCCAAGTGAACAACGGATGGACAGCCTAAAGTATCACAGACTGATTTCTAAGGATCCTCGTGGAAAGGCTTCTGTCTCTACTCAGGTTTTACAACAGTATAAATAGCCACCTGCTAACTGCAAGCACCGGGGACAAGCTGCGGTTACGTATCTGCTGCCAAATGCCAAATCTGTCCACGTAAAAGGCTTTTTTTTTTCTCTACATCAATCGACCAAAAAAAGATGTTTTGCACAAAAGCACCTGCCAAATAAACAAATGAAAATGCATAAATATATAAAACATTTTTGTTTGAATAGATCTCCCTCTTGCTTTACTGACCTTAGCTAGATAATATGAGTTTATATGTCATCTGTCTGCTTTCATATATAAACGGTCCGTGATTTGGAACCGCAAGCAGGCCTTGCACATGAAACTCTTAACTAGCCTCATGAATATGAACTATGGCTTTGGACCCTAGAGGTAGCAGCTGGTAGTTCTCTGTGTGCCCTCTGTGCTCAGTGGAGGATCCAAATTAATTTCAATGGTAGAGAAGCATTTTTTTGTCTTGTTTTTAAGAACTACAATCAGTCATGTGTTTTGGATTTAAAATGCTATTATGGAGCCCATAGAGCTGCACTGACGAATTTGATCCAGTTTGAAACTGTACTAATTGCATAGTTAGATATTTATGCATTTTATACTTAATGGTTTAATTCTATAAATTTCTATAAGTTATTTCTATAAGTTTTCGCCAATACAGTTAATTTTGGCTTCAGTTACAGTAATCCCTCGCTCTGAGTACAGGTACAGGTAAAACAGTAATTAGGTGGTGAATTTTGTTGCACAGAATTATAGGAAGGATAATTGCTTGTAGATTTAATATGCACATACTACGAGGTGCATTTGTAAACGATGCCTCGTATTCCCAAGTTATGCATGAGTCCCAGCCGATCCGCACCCAGTCTGTCAGAACCATCTGAAAGAGAAACGCACAAATGCAACGATGCACATGCCTTGGTTTCCCGTGGAGCCTCGTGCCACGGCTCCGTACCCCACGTGTGTTTCCTGCCGGCGCTCACTGCCTACCCCATGCTCTGCTAACACCCCCTCCTTCATTTTATCCACAAAACAGTGGAGGTGGGATGGGGTGGCAGGCCTTAAGAGAGCGACTTGGCGGAGTACTGGGCCGTTTTGGGGCCACCGCTGGGGCACGGCGCCGGGCGTGCTGGACCCTGGCGAGGGCTGGCCCATTTATCCATCCTTGGCGAGTGCCGTGCTGGGGAGGCTTGTGCTGGGATTTTATTTGTTTTGACCACATTTGGCAATGAAGGATTGTCAGATTCAGTTTTTTTCCCACTTTTTCTGTACTATGTTAAAATAAAATCATGGCTATAAACATGGAAAACTGATAGAATTAGTCACTATCCAATAATATTTCAGTTTGATCCATTACAAAATTGAGCACAATTTTCATATTTTAGGACAGCACATATAGCACACATGATAGCAATTAATGTAACGTAAAATAATAATTTTGGAGTTCAATCAGAAATGGAGTACATTTCTGATTGAACTCCAAAAAGATACAGATAACGAGCGCTAGATACATGCATGTATGTACAGTACAATATTTATACCATTTGGTGGGTAAAATAATTTAGTGGACAACAGATGAACAGATGCATGGATTCTGGAGACCTGGGTACTAACAGAATGCCAATGGCAGTGATGGTTAGGTCTGGCAAGCGGCCCTCCATTCCCCAATTCTTCCCCTCGTTTGCCTTTTTGGCTATAGCAGCAGAAATGTTTTCCATCAGAATGCTGGGCGAGAGGGAATGTCGATGTATATAAACAGAATGAGTGGCAGAGTTTTGCTTTTGTACATCCCCAAACAGATGCATTGCTGTCATTCCATAAGTCCCTTTGAAAAATACTATCAAATGCTATCCCTTCAAAGGCTATTCCCACAGATACTTGTTTACTGAGGCACCTTCATCAGGTGCCTGTCAAAAAATTCATCTCCACGGGTCTGCACAAGAATTTTCAGCCAAAGATTTTGAAAGAAACTACATTTCATTTACTGACTTAAATACGCATTAACCACATCAGCAATGGTATTATACTTGAATAGGGCTTCTGAAGGTATTCCTTTTGGTAATTATTTTTCAGTCATTACTACTCATCATTGGCAAAACTTTTCCCAATGTTGCTGTTTATTGTAAAAAATTGATTGACACTGTTGACATCCTGCGATGCATAAATTATATTTTGTATAGGTATACAGTAAGGGAAACAAAAATCCCCACATCTAACACATCCAATTGTTATAACCCAGTGTTTGAATAAATTATTACAAAACACATGAGTCTGAACTTAGTGTAAGACAGTAACTGCCCTGTTTGTAATGTGACATTTAAATATTTAGAATCACTCTGTTGTATTTATTCTGTATCTGTCTTGTCTTCCACAATATGATGTCCTTTACAGGACAGTGCGGACACGCACAAGCACACAGTTGGCAATTTAGACACATCGGTTCACCTAAATACCTGTTTTGTATTGCGGGGGCAGACTGCAGTACCTGCAGGAAACCCACATGACGATGGAAGAAGAGGCAAATTCCACATACAGAGATGAGGTGGAATTCGCACCTTTAACCCTGGAGATGTGCATGACCATGCTGCCCACAGAACCATCATGCTGCTCTGATATGAGCATTTATCTGTAAAAATTCTACATAAAATATTACTCTTTAAGAGAATTACTGTGCATATATTCATTTCTTTTTATCTGTAATGAAATGCAAATACACGCCTAGCTCTGCTTACACACACACACACACACACACACACATGCACTCTCTCACACACACAAACACACGTACAAACACAATCTCCAAAAGGTCTTATTAGTCTCTGTATGTGTTTCGACTCCCTTCCAGGCATGTTATATATTCCCTTTAGAGTCCAGGTGAGTTTCCAGGAAGTACAAATGATCTGACAAGCAGTACATGACAGAAATACACGGTGGAGATTGGAAGTGTCATCTCTGCTGCAGTAAAAATCCAAAGGCAGCCTAGGCAGAAACCTCAGGCCTGAGGCAGCCACTGTGGACAAACCTTCTCTATAGTACAATTACGGAGCACCTAACTTGTTTTGCACCCCCGTTCTATATATATATAATTACCTTATGGAGTACATGTCATGTGCCAGTGCCTCCAAGATGCATATTTTCTCTCCATATAATAGTGTTATCTTAACCCTACACCATATCTGTCATAGTGTGTGTGTGTGTGTGTGTGTGTGTTTGTGTGTGTGTGTGTGTGTGTGTGTGTGAGTAATATTCATATCAACATATGGTAGTAGCCATGTCACTCGGAGTATTTAACGATCATGAGTGCAAACTTCTGAAGTGTATGCTTCAGAACATGCAAGATTTAGGTGCCACATGATTGAGTCATTCAACTGTACATGAATCCTTCATATTTTGGAGTGTGATCAGAGTTTGCATAGGACTGGATGCAAGTAGGGAATGAATTGCATATCACTTTGTTCCATCTCTCTAGTAAATAATCATAAAAAAGGAAAAGAAAAGTTTCCTAAAAATGTGAAAACAAGCTTGACCTTTCAGTGTGCCCACAGTACGGAGGTGTTTTCGAAGCTTAATGAGTTGAGTGACAGCCAGAGAAACATGAACGCAGTGCTTGTTGGTAAAACCTAATGACGATTTGGCACAAAGTCTTTCTGGGTACGTCCCTAATGTGCAGTGTGTCAGCTTTCCCTTCATCAGCTACTGATTCTGCATCATAATAATAAACAACAATCCTTACTAAACATGCATTTTATCCATGGAACTGCTTTGCACTGTGGTTATCACACTTTTTATTTGCTTTATTATTTCATGCCTAATCTTCATAATGTCACTGATCACATGACACTTTGTCTTAAATATATTAAGCTGTACAGAAGCCCATCTCTCTAACAACAGGACTGCAGATGGTATGTTTATTGGCTGGTCAGTTGCATTAGTGTAGGTAGCATGTGCTGGATTACTGTAAGTACATGGGACAGATTGCTGTACTATAAGCAACATATAAAGAAAAACTCCCCATGTGAGTGAAGTTCCCTTATTCTGTGCATTAATCTCAGCACTTACCATAGGAATGCCAGGTAGCACAAAGGTGTGGCTGGAGCTGATATATTTTGTGGGCGGATATCTGATTTGGTATTCAGTACAAATATGTACATAAAACTAAATGAGGTAAATAGTGCTGAACTAATATGTCTGCCTACGATCCTGCATAAAATAATAATAAAAATAATGAAATAAAATGGTCTGTTCAGCGAAATGCCTCAGAGAAATCAATGGATCCAAGCCCAGTGTTGACCTTCTTAATAAATGGAATCAATCAGCCCTCGACTTAGCAGGGATATGAAATAACTCACCTTTCACCCAATGAGATCAGCTTCAGTGATCAAAGTTGTTTTTTTTCTTCCACATTTTGCCTCAGCGCATTATCCCTGACTAATATTAGCAAACAGAAGGTGATTAGAATGGAGAATTAATAAAATAAACCTCACAAGATTATACTCATATTGCCCACACTCTACTGAGTACATTATAAATGTAAGAGAAATATAAAAAAAGAGAAATATATGATACGTGACTCCAAAGAATCGAGTCAAGCATGACGTCGAGATGTGGATAAGGTTGAGTCCTATCTGTTGAACTAGAACAGAGTTATGCTAACATAACTTAGCCCAATACCCAGCTGACAGGAAATGATGCAAGACTGTCAGTGTATACAGTCAAATATGGCTGGCCTGGTTAAGTCTGGCTAAGTCTAGGCTGAAGGCTACAAAGGTCAGAGGCAGTCAGAGGCCATCATCAAAGTCTGTTTTTTTTTTTAAATAAAACATATCAAAACTACCAAAATGGCCTAAACTGTAGAAATGACTTAAAAGGGAGCAAATGAAATACAAACAGCGATAGACAAGGCACACATAATACAGGAGTTCATGGCCTTGGTGCTCGTAAGACGTACCACTTATATACAGTCGTGGCAAAAAGATTTGAGAATGACACAGATATTGGTTTTCTCGAAGTTTGTTGCTTCAGCTTTCATGATGCCAATTTGTATATACTCCAGAATGTTATGAAGCGTAATCAGATCAGTTGCAAAGTCCCTTGTTCAGTTGGGGTTCAATTGTTCAAGAGGTTCAATAGCTGTGAAGCAGGCTTCAGGGCACCCAAGAAAGTCCAGTAAGCGCCAGGACGTCTCCTAATGGTGATTCAGCTGCGGGATCGGGGCACCACCAGTGCAGAGCTTGCTCAGGAATGGCAGCAAGCTGGTCGTAGTGCATCTGCACGCACAGTGAGGTGAGGACTTCTGGAGGATGGCCTGGGGTCAAGAAGGGCCGCAAACACTGCAAATATTGGCTCTTTGCATAAACTTGATGTAATTGTCAATAAATGCCTTTGAAACATATGCTTGTAATTATACTTAAGTATACCATAGAAACATCTGACAAAAAGATATAAAAACACTGAAGCAGCATACTTTGTGAAAACCAATATTTGTGTCATTCTCAAAACTTTGGGCCACAACTGTGCACCTTTGATGTGCACAACTAAGGCCAGACTTCATTTCACCGGCAGATTGGCTCTTTGGTTCAGCAGCAGGTGAAGATCTTTGTAGGCAGTCCACCTGAGCCGAACTGATTCCTGAGAACTGATACTGAATTGTTTAGCAGGCTACAAAAAGTATTCATTAATTCACATTTGTATCTTAATAATGAATTTGTAGGGCTTTTTGTGTGTGTAGGGGTGGTGGTACACGGACTGCTACTCGGCTGCACTATTCTGTTGCATTTTTGGTATGAAATCACATTCTTGGTATGATATTATTTAAATAGTAATAGCATTGGGTCCCTTAGTTAATACACTTTGTTCTACATTATAGTGAAAAGTTTTGTAAAACTTAGTTGCTAAAAAAATCTGTGTTATATATAGAATTGAAGAATTGCAGGAGAAAACTCCTTTTAATCCTTTTAATGTAATTGAAAAATTATTTCCTAAAGTCGTGGGCAGATTTATTGAATCTCATAAATTATTTCCTTTGGAATTATTTGCTGTAGCCCTCTTCCCCTGCTCCCTGCCCTCACCTCAGTACATCCCTAATTACCCATGATTGAAGACAACCTCTAGTGGGTCCAAAATGAGCCAAAAATGCCCTCAAGTTTATTCATTTCTTGTGATGAACTCAGAAAAAAAAAATATATATTTTTTTTTACTACTTCGTACACATCCCCATTTGTACTGTTATTGGACTCAACAGTAATTTAGTGGGCATTAGACCCCAAAGAAAATATTTGATGAATCTTTCTCATTGCACAATGACAGGAAACGCTGCCTGGTAATATCTCATTCAGTAGAGTATTAAAGCAACATTTTATGCATGAATTCTTATGCAGTTGAGTACAATTCAGTCTAAACAAAGATCTTTCTTGACATACTGCATGTGCTAGATCATGAGTGCATCTCAATGAATCTTTACATAGTAATTGGTGATATATCCATCCATCCATCCATCCAACTTCAGGTTGCAAATATATTTAGGCAGTAAGTGTCAGTATTCTGTAGATTTACTAGTAAGTCATAAACTCGAAACTGAGCCTGTAAGCAGTGTATGTGCACGTAAAAGGACGAGTGAGCTCTAAACAGGCCATGCCCTGTCACCTGAGTTTGCCATCACAAAGAATGTCAGGTCATAATAAATACCAAGGAAAATGCTGAAGTGAGGAGCTGTCAGGAAGCCTCTGTCCATAATTGCTTGTGTCAGGAATTTTGAAACTTCATTTATTTATCTATTTTATAAGGTAAAGGTTGTTTGCTGAGGTATACAATATCTTTTAGAGCCACTCAGGGCATTTTCATGATTTTTTCATAGATATGTTTAATATTTTACAATGTGTCTAAAATTTATAGATATTTAAGACACCTTAATGTCTCCTGACCTTTCAAAATATCCCTGTCGCTGAGAGGAGAACACTGGACTGCCCTTCTGTGTAGTGTCCTCCTGTGAACGGGATCCACAATGGGTCGGTAGGAGTGGACTGGAGAGGAGTAAAAGAAGGTCATGTCTCTTTTAAGATGAAATGCATAGTTTATGGACATGAGACTCGTTTATGAAACTGTAGCTGTGCATGCATACACTTTCATACACATGCTTACTCCCTGTTGACTGCATCGTCGCCACCTTCACTTCGAGCACTGTGGACCACACACTATCTGAAGCTAGGGCCCATTCACAGTAGCCCGGGGGGAAGACGGTACTCTCAGCTCAGGGGCGCTGGGAAGGTCCAAAAGGCCCTTTGCTCTGCTTTGCCTTGGAGTGTAGCCCTTACCCCCCACCCCCAGGGGCACTGCACGCAGTCTGATCCTGCACGGTGACCCACCCCCACCTTGTTCTCGCCTGCATATGGGAAGTATAACCGGGGAGACGAAAGGAGGGGATTGCTAGGGATTCATGAAGTATCTCTATTTATCTATAAATATAATTCATCTCTATGGGAACTTTTATTCTAGAAGTATATTTTTGCTTTAGTTCCAAATCATTTGAGGAATTTCTTCACTTATGGACCATTTAAAATTATAGATTATAGCTTAACACTGTTATAAACAACTTCAGTAACATTTCCTATATACGGCATGTCTGAGAATCTATGAACAAATTCATGACATATTATAATGCATTCAGAAAGCGTCTTATCTCTAATGCACCCGAGAGACCTTCATAATGCAATACATAAATGAGAGCATCGTTAAATCTAATGAAGTATTATAGTCAACACCATAATGACTGCCACTACAAAATGCTGTAATGCTCTATTAATCCTTTTACCAGCCATTATAATGCATTATAGATGAGAGCTTCATTTGAGCTTATGAAGTATTGTAATCAACACTATAATGCCTTATGACTATCAATAGAAGATGCTGTAATGCTTTATTAAACTTTATACCGACTACTATAATGTACAATGAAGATAATTCCAAAGTGGGTCTACAGGAGGGCACAAGGAGGCGAGTGCCTCTCCTGCTGGAGGTCCCCCCCCCCCAACTTTTCAGTTCCTAAAAGCGCAATCATAAAAAAGCAGACGCCAGTACGTCCATCAGCTGCTTAAATCTCTGCCACAAACGCATGGAGAGAAATCTAACTGTAAATGCAATCACAGGTTCCGCAAAAACGTAAGACTATGATAAAGATTAAGATGAACTTCAGGAAGTGTATATTAACAGTGTCAAAATCAATATTGTAAAAATGTGTTTGCGGATCTTTTGATTTGTACGTTTACCTACAGAAGTGCAGTTGTATTTATTATGATGTCCTGCCACCCTGCCAGTCCTTTGCCACCCCATGTAACATTTTCTAGATCTGCCACTGGTATCTATAATGCATTATATATGACAGCTTTAAGTAAAATGTTACCACAACATCCATATTTTACCATCAAGTTTTTTTTTTGTTTATTATTTAATAGGATTGTACTGATTGTTGTATTACAACGGAATAGATTGCATAAGCTGTGCCATGCTTGATCTGCCTCTTGGAACAAAACAACACGACAAGGTCACATGGGTTACCTTTCTGTCTGATGGCTTTAACATTGAACTTCAGTCAATCTGGCTTCCAAAGGCTCATCTTATATGACATAAGCTATCATTCCAATGTTTTTTTTAGGTGCTTCACTTAATATAACAAAAAAAACATGATTGACTGATGCTATACCAAGTAAGGTTAGGCAGATGTGGGAGGCAAAAGCTCACATTAAATAGAAAATAATCTGTTCTGGGGGCCGTACGATCTGCACGTCTGTACCATGGTACCTCATTTACACGCTGTTTTTCATTACTGGGACAATTGAAGTATGTCCTGGGAATTTTATGTTTATAATGACGGAAGGAAGGAATTTAAAAAGAAGCATTGCATTGAGTATGCACCTGACAGAATACAGGTCATGGAGACCTATCAAATATATTCTTTTCAGTGGTTAATAACCTTTCCCGTCTGTCATGTCATTTGATTGCCTTCTCTGTACCAATATTTCATCATCACAAACATCCCCACAATTCATTGGCTACTGTAGTTTGTGCATTAATAAATGTTTGATGTTAACTATGCCACAACAGAGGCTGAATTGTTCTGATAATTTGGGGGAAGGGTGTTGGGGGAGATGAGATTAAAAACGAGGAATAATTACACGAATAAACACGCAAATGCATGCACGCTGAAGCTGTTAAAGGGTGTTAGCAGAAGTCAAAGACAGAGGCGGCCGGAATGGCAGACGGGGAGCTGGGAGAGAAGGCGGGGATAAAGCACGAGGGCAAATGGGATTTCACAAGGGCTTGGATTTCGGCACAAGTATTAAGACAATGCCAAATAGACATTTTTAGGACAGATGATCTTTTTTCTAAGAATCTATTCTTGATTTTTTTTTTTTTTAGCAATATGTATATCTTATTGATATTTTCTCATAAAATAGTGATTGAATTTCTAATAACATGCTAGTATATGCTAACATGTTAAAGCATTTATAACTAGCAATAAGCCATTGTTTATCTATTTCTTTTTTGGTTATATATGTGAGTTACATTGCTACTGACCCATTTTGCATGCTTTGTTTACACAAATGCCCTTTCACAACTCGAATGAAGAACCACCATCCAGCAGGCTCCACCCACCAGCTCTTGACGCCACCTTGTGGCTGGGGTTGAAAGTATAGCAACAAGTGTGTCTGCATGCAATCCTGTACACTGCTGTCACCGTAGTATTTCCAGAAAGCTGACTGGTGCCGCCCGACAAGCCGAATTAAAATGAGGCCTATAAAAGCGATCAGATTAAACCCAGAACAACAGCAATGACTGTCCGCAACATGACAAACGGATCAAAGCCCAAAACGCTCCACAAGTGGTCATCAGAACTCCTCCCAAATGTTTACCGTGCAGCACTGTCCATTACGTGTTCATTCGAAAATTTAAATGCGCAGACGCGTGTTTGGAATACTCCCCATGAACATGAATAATCCGTGACCTTGCTGGCAATGTGCAGCTCACAGAAGCTTTACATACATAAAACATAAATCAATCAGGAAATCATTTCAATTGCTTAAAAGACTTTAAATGTTTTACATTAAAACTGCCACAAAGTGCTGGGCAAAATTAACACTAGTGCTTAATATTTATTTTCATGTAGAAGCCCTTAATTGCTATAATTTGGGAGTACCATTAGAGAGACTGAAAGTTGAGTAATGTGAAAGGGCATTACTCCGGGTTTAGCGGTTTCGCGCTCCCATGCCTGCGCAGTGCTAGTGTCCTTTAGAGGTATCCACCAATCAGCTGCCACATCAGGGGTCATCAACCTCTCTTAAACCAGGAACCCCTAGAATTAAAATAGACCAGAGCTAATGACCACCTATCACTAATGTGTGATCACATAAGACAACAGACTGTGGGTGGTGGGGGGGGGTCCCTTGAATGTCATTCTCTCCGATATTTTTGGCATTACTATATATGTATAATATTAATCCATCCATCTATTCAGGGTCGTGGGGGGTCTGGAACCAATCGCGGAAGCTACAGGTGCAATGCCAGGAGTAACCCCAGGATAGGATGCTAACCTCATTGCGGGGCACACCATTCGCTCACACACGCTAAACATCGTGCCACCATGCCACCTCATATGTGTAATCCATAATGTGAATATTTAATTACTGCTGCCATTGAAATAGGAGTAAAATAAAATTACTTTTTACTTGATCTTGGTAACGTTTATAAAAACATGACAAGAAAAACATAAACTCCACCCTCACCCATTTTATCGTCATTGTACACGTATTAATATTCACATGTCTGGCTCCCCTTTGCCTCTGTCCCATAAACATGGTACTTAATCCTTGCCTATATATGTATAGCTGGACAGGTAGACATCATTCTACAGTGGAGAGGAAAAAAAAAAGTAGCATGGTAGAGTTAGCGTTATATGTATGCCACAAAGGTGTTCTGTGGAGAGAGCCTCTAATGTCTCGCATAGGTGCTCAATATAACATATCAGAGGTGTCCCAGATTCAGACATGACACAGAGCACGATTTATTTTCCCCCGATAGAAGATGACTTTGATGTGCATTTTCAAACGGGACAGCTGACTGCAGCTGAACAAATGTAATCACAGCGTTTGACCAGGCTGACAAGAGACAGTCTCAAGCACAGGGGGTTTGAGGTCCTCATGTTTACACACTATATGAGGCGTGTAAAGGAACAAAAACTAAACAAAGGCAACTTGATTTGGAAAGGCCATTTGAGCAGGAGTTTAAGGGTTATCCCAGTTCTCATGCTTTGCAATGGGATTGACAGCTTACCTGTGCACTGTAAGACAGACTAGGTCAAAGAAGCACTACAAGACTCTTTAGAGAATCTTAAAATATAATAACTTTTTTTTTTTAATTCCCCACTCTGCAGTATAACTGGAAGTATTGAAGAAAAAAACAATATAGCTGGAGGCATCGGAGATTCAAAATAATTCCCATAGTTAAAATGCTTATATAATCATATTTCATGACTTTAGCCAAGGGCATAACTATGGGTTAAGCACTAGGGGGTTGAGGTCTCCACACATTTAAGGGGGTCCCGGGGGGGTTGTATTGGCGGGTTACAACCATCCCATAATTTTTATCCATGGACCCACCTATCACCACTGTGGCCGAAG
>JAODKN010000008.1:17603432-17615856 GCA_026774425.1 Petrocephalus zakoni | reverse complement strand
CCCCCCCCCCCCCCCCCCCCCCCCCCCCCCCCCCCCCCCCCCCCCCCCCCCCCCCCCCCCCCCCCCCCCCGCCACAGCCCTCCATAATTTCTAACAATAATGGACTTACCATTATTGTAAGTAATATCAGTGAAAAACAAATCCTATGTAAAAGACTTATTTTTACATGGGTTATGTGTTTGTTTGCTTCATTGGGTTTTATTTTAATTACATTTCTGTATAATGCAATGCATAATAATGTACATATAAATGCAAAGTTTCCACACCTCCACAACTAGTCCCTAACCCTACCCAGTTTTGTACTTTTTAATCAAGTCTTTCTGGTGACCACCTGATTCAGACCAAATGTCAGAACCTCCAGCACCATCTACCAACATGGTTTATGTGTGTGAGAGTGTGTGCGTCTTTACAAGCATGAAACTAAAAGTCATGTTCTGAATATTTGCCATGCATGTAACTTGAAAGGGCCGCATTCAGCACATTTGGAAGTAAACACAGATTTAACGAGGACTAAATAGTGTATTCAGCCATCTGCGTTTTACTGTAATGGGCTTCAGAAGAGAACAGAGTTAAATAAGATTTTTTTTCTGTGCCACTTTCTTTTGAAAGGTCACATTAGTCAGTTTTGAGATGTATGGCAATGAGGTAAATGCTGCTCCTTTGTTGCTTTTAAATAGGTGCCACTGCAGAGAAGGGGGGGAATGGGAGAGAGATTGGATAAAGTCTGCTGTCCCATTCAGCCGTATCTCCAGTAGAAATGTATGCAAACTCTAAAGTGTTCAGTTGCCTCACAAGGTCACCATGTCTATTAAGCAACCAACACTTGATGCTCTCAAACCATTTCCATATTGACAGTAAAGTCCTTGACTGCTATATTGAAAAATTGCTAATGTATGAAGTGCTACGTAAAATTTATTGTCCAATCAATCAAATAACACGCATAAGCAAGGAAAACTTTGCTTGGCAAACATTAATCACCAGCCCCAAGATTAGCATCAAGTAACACTAAATAACGGACTAGCCTTAGCCGTATATTCCTCATCTCTACCTAAAGCATGGATTGCAAGTGGGGTATGCCATCTTGGATTACTTTCAAAAACCCTATGTTTCTCTCTTCACGCAGAGATGAATCTAATTTTGTATGCAATCTCAAAATCTAAAGGAAGAAAAATTGAATCTTTTGGAGCAGCTCCATTTTCCAAAGCAATTCTTTTTTTTTTTTTGGCTGCAGAATCAATCATCATTATTGCCATACTGAATATTAAATGAGAATATTAAATGAGAATAAATTCAGGCTATTGTTTCTTTTTGGTTGTTTTCTTCAGTAGATTATGCCTTTCCTTCTGCAAGTTAGGATGAACATTCCAGAATACAAAAAGAACAAGCAGTGAATTTTTATTCTAGATATCACCATATGATATGTATATCCCAATATCACCATATGATATGTATATCCCAATATCACCATATGATATATGTATATCCCAATATCACCATATGATATGTATATCCCAATATCACCATATGATATGTATATCCCAATATCACCATATGATATGTATATCCCAATATGATTTGCTATATAACATAGCAGTTTTATTCACAGCAAAACAGTAAGCTGTTTTATCAATGATTTAAGAACAAAAAAAAATATGAATAAAATTATATATTTTTCTGGGGGCATTGCTAGGACTGGGAGCTTATCAGAGACTTAATCATCATATTGGGTTCTCTCTGAAGTTACGATGATCGTTGCATTACGTAGGGCTTGGTGAACAGTGGTGGACATAGGCTGTTAATGTATGGAATGAGTGCAAGGTTGTAAACATCTCAGCTAAACTAATCATTTCAGACTCATTCAGATTCTTTCAGGGCTTTGGTCACTGTGTTTGTCCGTTTTTAGGCTTCTCATACAAAACTGCCTGGTACTTATTTTGCAAGGCAGAAGGTGAATTTGCACCAATGTGGTTTAATAGTTAAAAAAACAACAAAAGATTAAAGAAATGCAATAGGTATATGACACTTTCTGTGATCCAATATGATGCGGAATTTTCCCTCCATTTTTAGTAAAGGTGTTTATACACATAACTATCTGATTTTTTTTTTTTTTTTTTTTCGAACCAAAATTCTAATATCCTAAATGTGGCATTAAATCTGTTGTGACCTGAGGCGGATTGGTCAGCATGGAGGGAAATTGGCATTTCCAGGACACCCAGTGTGGGCCTCATGGATATCCGCGACTCAAGGTGCACACTGATAATTAAGCTGCAATAGATAACATTTTGCCTGACAGGATGAAAATCACAGTAGCTGAGATATTGAAAGAGAGAGAGGGAGAAAGGGAGAGAGAGACTATCAAACATGAGCAACCCTATCCTGCTGCTGTCAAGTTAGCCTCCTGGTTAACATGTTCTGGTTAACCCTCAACAGGAGGATGCCTGTCTAAATTTTTATATTTTATGATACAGGTCTATAAAATCTTGCATTTGTCAGTGTATTAAATGCTATCCATGTTGTTTTTGAATAAATGAGATGTCTGTTTTCACATGTAACGTTGAGAAGCAATAAAATACATAATATATTTTATACCACACATATATATATATGTATATATATGTATGTATGTATGTATGTGTGTGTGTATATATACAGTATATGTGTTTAAAGTTCAGTTGCTCTGCCCTGTAAGTTGTGCTTTACACTTTATATAAGTGGTGTGATGTCTTACGTTGAGAGTAGTTATACTATTCACATCAACCTGGACACAGATCAATACCACTGTTAAATAACAATAAATGAACAAATGTTTAATAAATACCAGCGCTGGTCTATGGCTTACGTTTTGTAATGAGCCGGATGCTGACGTATAGCACAGTCTGTCACTGTCTCCTGAACACCTCGGATGTACACAGGTATCGGAGTGATGGAACTGCCACAGATGCAATTCCAGTTGTCACCTGCTGGACGACTCTACATCTAACGTGACCTCCACCCATGTTCGTGGCCACCCTCCATTTGCCGAAGCCCAATGTGCCTTCTCTGAAAATTGGTTTCATGCAGAGAGGGGATTGCAATGAGCCAACCTGTTGTCCACTTAGTCTGGAAAAAATAAGGGCCGTTGTGTGTTCCCTGACATGTTTTAACCTCTCATAGACGGGGCTTTATGCATTGCTTGGTAAGTGTGCAAGCCGTGTAAAGCTCTGGTCAATTAATGTGATTTGAAACTTGACGTTTTGATGGGGAAAAGGAGGGATCTGCTTCATTTCTATAAACACACATGAACACACACACACACACACATATATATATATACACACTTCTCTTAGATTGACGCGATTTTATTCCCATACATTTCTGTGGCAGCACAGTGCATTAAACCCTATATAAAACCTATAACTTCAATGGACTTCTATGGCACGGCACAGAATAGCTTTTTTTCACTGCAGAGAAGCTAGATGCTTATTGGATAAATGCAGCTAAATCATCGCTTCCAGGCAAGCTCAGTTTCCCTGGGAGTGAATGGAGCAGTGGGCAGGCCAGGATGCTGGGCTGATGCATGATGATTGGAGGAACTGTCTAAAGGGCAGAAACCCTATTTGATAGACGGCAATCTTAAAAATACACCGGATTTGGAGCGATTTCGAGCTCAGTCCCATGCGGATTTGCAAGTGAAGTCATTAGGCAATCTGCTGCACATTATGTGTATTTGCTGGTAATATGAACATATATGTATGTGTACTGTGTGTGTGTGTGTGTGTGTGTGTGTGTGTGTGTGTGTATATGTATGTCTCAATCTTTGAATAAAAAGACATAATTATAGCATTCTGGAGTTTGTTGTGATTCTTGTTTCAGCTTTATAGTTTATAGTTTTATAAAACTTCTTTTTACATATTATTTATTTCAGACAATTCAGCTGATCTCCTTTAATTCCAATCAATCTTAAATATTAATAAATATTAAAATCGGTACCCTTGGCATGATGAAATCGGATCACCTTTCTGGCTACTTGCCAACATTAATATTCATAATTTCACCTCATCAGTCTGGGATTATTTACTGCTCTTTTGGGTGATGACAGAAACATGTAAGGCTTCACACACAGCCTTCTGGGAAAAATGACTAACAGCACCTACTGTCATGGGGACGTGACGTACTTTGCCACAGTTCCGACTTAAAACAAGCCAAACAGAACACGAAAAAAGATGTTCCAGCATGAAAGGACACTTACTGGCTACTTACTGTCCATTGTTATCCACAAGAAGATGAAAGGCGTCTAGCTAATGAACATCTGGTGGGCCCGTGACAAGTGCATCATACCCTGAAATGGACTTTCGAGCAGGACAGCTGGTCAGAACCTTATGGGCAGGTGTATACTTTATGTGGAAAATATTTCATCAACAATGCCAGATGCCAAGACCATAGACATTGGAGATTAAGCCAAAGGTCTGAAATGCCACAAAGATGCAAGATGCCTTCAGTGATGCAAACGCGTAAACGCCATGATGCAATAAGCATTATGCCATATGCTTTATTCAGCATAAAATAAATATGCTATATTCAGATCATTGAATGAAAATTATTTATTATTGATGTTGTTTTGTTGTTTCTGTCGCATAAGTGATCACAATGTACTGTATGTATATATATTTTAATTCAAAAGATTAATTTAAAGACTATTTGATTGAATAAGCAGTAGCATATAATGAATAAAGTTTTGAAAGCACATGGAGGAAGACTTTTCCTCAACAGGGAAAAATGAGAAAGACTAAGGGCCTGCTCATTTTCTGTAACCATAAAGCATATGGCGCTTTGAGTCAGATGCCACATGGTCCTTACCACATGCAGCTGAGTGCATGAAGGACTTTTGCACCCGGGAAAATGTGCTGCTACTTTGCAACACAGATATAAATGTGCAGAATAAATGGCAGGTAGCAACAGCAACAGCTAATCTGCTTGGCATGTCCACACTTTGAATGTATATTCAAGACCCCAGTTATTCAGGTAATTAGATATTTGACGGAAGTTTAAACCTATTAATAACAGCTTTAAAAGGTAAAAAAAAAGGTAAAATATTCATTTCGTCCCTTGAATTAATCATATATTCTATATTTCAGTTAAAGGTTTTTTTTTGCCCATATTAGAGGTTCATAACATATTCCAGTACAGTATATAGCTCACAGATACCATTTTCTCATTTATAAAATCCTTAGTGAATCTAAATTTTGCTTTTGCACCATTCTCTAAATTAGGGTGATTATAAACACAATTAAAGGATATTGTATTAAAAGATACATTACCATATTAAAGTTCTAAACCATGTATAATGCATTTTTAAATATATACATTCCTTTTACTTTTTTATAAAATACATTTTTAGAATGCTCACATGTAATAAAATATTAATCAGAGTCATAAAGGACTTCAATAAAATACCTTTGGTAAGGCTTTGAAAGTCATTTACATAATGCAGTAATTCAATCATATAATGCAATTACATTGTTCACAAGACCATGCCTTGGGTATGATTGCTTCTACTGCAGTGGGAGAATGCATTCTACAACATATCATTGTGAAATCAGAATACTTTTTGGGCCCGGTCTTCCGCTAATTTAAATTATGTTAGCAACGCTTTCCTCTTCTGTCAGAGGTTTTGATTTTATCCGGTTTTGTTTCCTTGTGCATTTCACTGAGATGCGATAAGAAGGAAACCTTATATATCTGCCAATATTTAGTTTATTATTTTAATATTATTATTCCAGTGATATCATCTTTGTAAATGATTCAATGAGTCTGCAATACATCTCAGCAGAACTACTTTGTGAGAAAGAAAAGACTACATTTTTTATCTAGTATCAAATTTTAAAGTCTAATTTAAACTTTAAGCCTCCCAGAAATATAGACGTAATCAAGTGACTTGAAATTTAGATAGAAATTTAGAAAAATAGGCAAAAAAGCTACAGATTGCTGTGGTACAATCAAGGTCCTGTTTAGTGCATATCTGTGCTTTTGAATTTCTGAGCGACGCTGCAAAGATGCACCCATCTGAAATCACTATATCACTGAATCACTAAATCACTGAAATCACTATAATCGCTTGACAGCACTAATATACATATACATACATATATATATATATATACACACACACACACACACACACACACACACACACTGTAGTGTACTGGGAGATGCTCAAAAGACGTATATACACTGTTTGTTTACATTAGTTAACACATGTATTTAAAATAAGAGAAAAGTGCTTTTGGAGTTAGTCCTTAGGCTTTAATAAAAAAGCCTGTTTCATATGAAATCTGCAATGGAATGGGTACAGATTGGACTTCGGAAGCTATAGCAGGGCCGTCAGCCGTCACACATCTGCCGGGACACTGCCGTTTTCAGTCTCATGCTCACGCAATAAATCTTGCGACAAATATATTATTCCATTAATAACCTAAAATTAGCTACATCAAAAGCTTTCGGGTAGTTCGCAATCCCTACAGACTGTTTACAAGGTAATAAAACTCTTGGAAATGCGCGTGCAGTCTTGAATTGAAAATCTCACTCCAGCAGGCTGACCAAAGTCGGCAACCCTGCTATAGAGAGGCTCTTAGGAAATGTAAATAGAGGCTCACTCTGGCAGGCAGAGTTTGGGGTAATTGGTCTGGTGCTTAGTGTCCTTCAGGGTTTCCAGCCTTACTTTGGCCTTGGCGGAGTAAAACGAATAAGAGTTCGAAAGGGTTAGTGTCGATACTGTCCAGAGCTAGTGTTTAGTAGTCATCATGGTGAAGTGTACTGTGTCCAAATGTGATGATTATAGTTTCCTGGATTTCTTTTTATTCATCTGTAGTTTGAACCAAGATGGGACTTTGATTCCTCGAGCCAGGGTCTGAAGCATGTGGTGGCCCTGGAAGAATCTGATCCAGCAGACGTCCCTGTATGGTTTTACTTTAGAAGGAATCTCTTTCAACCACTGCACGCATCAAATAACCTCATGTTGTTCATAGTGATCACTTCACTTAACATGTATCTGTAGATGGCTGACAGACCCAGCAACCTGATGGTGAAAGGCTGGCCATGGGAACAGCTGAGAGGCTTGAGTGAGGGGTTTCAAAGTAGCCCCCCCCCCGAAATATGGAGCTCCTTCACAGCTATGTAAGCACTTGTCTATTATGACTTGTTCTACACATCAGAACTGCAAAATCAAAAAGAACACGACACGACAGACTAATGCTCGTAATAAAGAGGGCTAGCTAGGTTCTTATTTTCAATTTGCTATAGTGATATTTGGCTGAAATTACGTGGGTATTTCATTTGTTTTTATTTTGCCCTTAAATTGGTACGAGTGAAAAGGGACGTTGCGGCTCCTGCGCGATGCCGGCTTGCCTTTGTCGAGTTCAAACCGCTGTGATCAATGGCCTGGCACAAACAATGACAGCTGCCGGAGTCCGCGGCCAAGAAACGGGCGGAACGCCGCGGCGGCGGCGGCAAAAGCCAGCAGACCCCCTTCGCTAACCGCCTCTGATCACTTGCAGGAGGCTCGTTCATCACCAGACGGGTGGCAAGACAGGGGGATTTAGGGGCCAGGGGCACAACGAAACAATGAAACTCCGACCTACGTCTACATCCTCTCCGAAACCCATGCTTTTCAAGCCATCGCCCCTATTTGTGTAACCAGGGTAACGATTACAAGAATTCCCCCCCGCACTCTCACCGTGTCGGACACCGTAGGAAGTCTTCAGCTGGGTTTTTTAGAAATAATGAAAGTGCAAATAAAGTGCCACCTACAGACGAGGACAGATACGGTTTTCTTTAGCTGAACTGGTTTAATACCTTGGGTTCACATTCATCTCTTCAGGAAAGTTGTGTATCACTACCTGCTATTGATGTAGATTTGAACGTGCTGATATTTCTGTGTTTGGCAATAATAAATATATGCTACACATCCACATACGTGCACACACTTCAGGCAATTTAGGGACACCAGTTAGCCTAACTGCATGTCTTTGGACTGCAGGAGGAAACCGTGACACCAGATGAAACCAACAATGACACGGAGAGAACTTGCAAACTGCACACACTTGGAGATGTGAGCCAACAGTGTTACGCACACAGCTCCCCTGTAATTTAACATGAGCTTTCCCTATTATTAAGCTAATTCTAATATTTTATGGAGGATATTACCTATGGCTCTGTAATCCGAGTAGAATGTATAAAATAATTCTAAGTGGCAAACTCTTAATTGCATGCATTGAAGACTCAGGGAAACATTACTCTGAGATATACTCAGATGCTCTGATGCTAACCCTGACATGTAGCTATTGAAAACACGATCAATAATAACCCAATAACGCTGTCATGAATGCTGCCAGTGTCGTAGCCCTTGGAAATTTTCCATGCTTGAGGCCTGCTAAGGATTAAATATGAGCCTACATTTTTTTAAGAAGGAAAAAACATTGATGTCGGGCAAACCTGGGAAAGCTGAAGGACCTTCATGTTAAGGCTAGCTAATAGACCATGTAAGACATATTTCCTTGTCCACCCTCTTAATTCCCATCCAGGGTCCCCACAGTTCTAATCAGGCTTTTCTATTTTTTTTCCAAGCTCTGTGTCAAAATATTTATTACATCTCCCAGCGCTCTCCTTCGCACTCAGGTAAGTGACGTTAGGCAGCTGGATCATGCGAGCACCTTCTCCCAGGATCCCCACTGCTGCACGGCCCGGGGATGAAGGAAGTGCCCGAGAAAGTGGGAGGCTTTCACCCAGTGAGGGATCCCCGGCGGGGCGCCGGCTAATCTCCCTTCACCATTTCCGACTAGCAGCCCCCTTCCGAGGAGGGAAAACCCGCCTCGTATTTTTCATTCGACCTGAGCAGTTCCTTCCAGTCGGCTGGCAGTGCGGGTAAAGGGAGCTTGAGCGGGAGGGGGCCAAACCAATGGAGGAGGCCATGTAGGAAAAAGCAGACTATGTTCCAGCGATAAACATCTCTTACATATGATGCCATTTATTCTGTTTCCCGGATGGAAACTCACCATTATTATTTACATAATTTATTAATATTATTTACGACACATTAAGATTTCTGCTCGTGTTCTGCACATGTCTCATTATTGAATTTCAAATGATAAGTATCTAACTGTTTGATTACAAGTTTTCCACTGTTATGATTTGCATTCACTGTGTCGGACTGAAGTGTCTCAGGAATCTTAATTATGTAACGGAAGTCTGATTGAAAGAAGCAGTGTGATTTTGAATGATGGGGTTTCGGTAAGTAAAGGCTAGCTAGTTCAGTGATTAGCCAATAAACCATTTATATATGGTGTACGATTACACCGGTGCTTGCAAATTATAGAGTGTGGAGCTCCTCGTGCTATACCCCATCCTCCAGCATCCAAAGCAGCTTAGCAGCGGAATGGCTGTTATTTCTATGCGGCTATCGGGAGCAGTTTTCCCTCAAATAAATATGCCAAATGTACACCAGTGGGGGAGGAAACCTCCCACTTCACCTTTGGTTACGGTCTGTGAACAGGTGACTGCCCCCCGGCTCAGGGGTGGCCAGGCACGGGATGGGATGTTGCTCTCCTTTTATTCTGGGCTTTATTCTGATGTAAACAGAACTCCCATCATAAACCAAACATTCTGCAGCTCCTGTCGCTGTCAATGACACCGCTGTCACTACCAATGACAGCGGCTGTAGCGAAATACACCACCAGCAATACCAGTAATAAAAACCCCCTGCAGCACATTGATTCTCATTGGCCTCTTTAGCAAAAGCTCCTTAATAGCGTTCTATATTATCCCTCTTTTGGCTTAACTGACTTGGGGCCTGCGCCTGGAGACGGCCGAGGGAACCTTACCGGCTTCTGCTCATGGTGGCATTTTCTGATTCATTTCCGATTCTCTGCCACTCACTGCACTCTGTGCAGTTATGACTAAGTGGCAGAGTATAGCTGTTTCTCATGCCTCTGCTGCATGAGGAGAGTGACACGGCCGTACGCTTTTTGCACTGCATTTTGCTCCATTTCCAGCCCACGTCGCCTTGTGATTCTAGCTAAACCTGCGGATAGGCTTCAAATCTCCCTCAGAAAATGCGAACAAGCTGAATTTCGGGTTAGGTAAATAACGCTCAAGGATATTTTAGCGTGCCGCTACGTCTGACGGGTTGTCGTCGGATATTAATAACGCGCATTACTCGAGGAATGGTGACATTTATGAGAGTCCCAAGGAGCCTCAATGACAACAACACAAACTCTTTAAAGTGCATGTAAAAGGGGAAACTATCTAGGCTTTGAGTATTGATGCATAAAATGCCACTGTGAGTGTCCAGCGGCTGAGAGGCTGTGACCGGCAACCTGAAGCAAGGCAGACTGGGCTTACAGGGAAAAAAATGCTCTTACTTTTCTGTTCATTATAATTCCCAGATTGTTTGAAGCTCATGGCTGCTGAGGACCAGAATAGTATCGCGCGTTTTTTTCTTGTCATGATTAGAAAGTGAACGCATTCCATCCCGATCGCGAATTGGTGCAGGTAGGCTAATGAGCTTCAGAAAAATGTAAAGTGTGCAATGTGGGAACGGAAATCCGCACGTCAGCACTGAGCGCGCTTCCACCGGCATAGATTCATCGTCCCCCTTTTATGGGAACATAGGCTTTCCTACGACTTAATCTGAATACCGAGAAGCAAGTGTCACCAAAAAAAAACCCTGCATTTATTTCTGCATTTGTATTATTTATGTATCGTTAATGTTACATATCTTATATATACGTTATGTGTATGATGCATTACATTTGGTATCGACCAAATGCTGCTTCTTACTGCTAAATTTCATTATTGCATGCAACAATTACATTATGTTGACTATTATGTGTCCTCGGAACTGGGTATATTCATTTTTCTATCTCTGATGTCTTAGTAATTTCCCTGGAGTGTATCTCCATGAATTGATTCCTGACAATCTATGATCCCCCCAAGAACATCGCCACTCGCACAAGTTCTACTTCCTCCCTGACAAATTCCACAAATCAGTTTAAAAGTAACGTCACTCACACTGCACACCATACAGGCAGACATTATTTCCTCCGAAAGCACTTTCTCTCTATTGCAAGGTTCACACAGAGAATAAAGTTGAATAACTATTTAAAGGGGGGCGCAGCTTCAAATTGAGGGATTTATGTGTGCACTTGTTTGTGTGTGTCTATAGCAGTAAGTAGCTGGGCATTCCTTTCAAAACCACTTTCCAAAAACTGGATTAAAAATTTCTGATCAGCTTATGAAAAGGGGAGAAGACACAGAATTACTAATCTCACAACATACTTTAAGTAGCGTTAGCATTATTATAATGGATTAATGTGTAAGCTTTCAGCTGTATGTTTTCGCTGGGATTTCAATGCAGGGTTTTACTGACACATTAAATGTTTATAAATTATAAATTTCTCCTAAAAATGGAGAAAGATCCAATATAATTTTGACATTAATGTGGTAATATATTAGTATTGGTGCCATTCATGCTATTGTTTCTTTTAACAACCTAACACAGAAAAATACATAATAATAATAAATCTGGCATACGGAAATTGGCAGCCACTCCCTAGCGCTGCCTCTGTAGATGTGGGAAGCTTTAAGGCACTCAGCTGCCAGGAGTTTACAGTCTCCTCCTTCGCCAAGAAGGATTTTAGGTTCTCAAGGGTCTTTCTGACAGGAGATACACCAAATTCTTTGCTGCTTCTGTAACAGGTAGTATGGCAGCAGGAATATACTCGGGGTGCACAGATGTAAGAAATGCAAATGAACGCATGCTTATGGGTTAACATCGCCAGTTATGGATCTGCGGCAGACCCGATTCTCACAGAGCATCCGCATGTCCCTCAGAGCTTTCATGTCTCTCTTAACACTTTTTTGTGTAGCTTCCTTAATAATTAGTCTATACAGATGAAGCCTATTATATGTAAATATCCTCCCGTCTCTTTGTTATTCAGTACAGAGCAGTGATGAACCTGTGAAAACATGCATATGTATGCTACTTGGGTCTAAAATAAATGTATTATTATTATTTACATTCATATATGTGGGCTAAAACTGTGTGCGCTGGGCACAGGCCAAGCAGAAACGTAGGCGCATTTCCCTGATGGACTCCTAACAAGGGTACGCCGGGTGGTCGAGTCACTTCATTCGGGGAAAGCGAAGTTGGTCTAAACAAGAAATCAGAGTTGGTTACATATTTGTAAAAGCTTTAAAAATGTGACTGCAAAGCATTGCATGAATAATTTAAACTGTCTTTTGATTCTTAATGCTGGCAATCTAGTGTATGTAACATTTGGAGGACATTAACTTCAAATGCATCTGCCACCCCAATAGAACAACTGGCCTCAGTCATGTTGGCTAGCTTTAAGAGAAAGTGTGACTTGCGGTATTTCTTTGGAAGGGTGTT
>JAODKN010000008.1:17582593-17595125 GCA_026774425.1 Petrocephalus zakoni | reverse complement strand
GTCTGTTGGCCTAGAACAGGGGTGGGCAATCTTATCCGCAAAGGGCCTGTGTGTATTCAGGATAACCTTTAGGTCAGCTGCTCAAACCCAGGTGTCAGGACTCTTCGGCCAATCAGTCCTCTGATTAGTAACCTAATTAGGGAGTTGTAGTGAAAACCTGCATGCACACCGGCCCTTCCTGCCCACCCCTGGCCTAGAAGGTAACTAGCAGGACACTTGCAGTAGGTGATGTTAATCCTTAAATACAATTAAAGATGCCATGCATCCACAGACTATTTCACACCCGTAAAGACTAGCAAATAGTTGTACCAATACCCTGCAAGGTACGGAACAAGTATTAAAATAATATTTTGTCATTTTTCATCCTTCCAAATATATCACATCATATTTGGGAATGACAAATGTAAGTATATGTTATACAGTCTTATGTTTTGAGGATGTAAAATAGACTCAATAATATGGCGATTACTGCAGTCATACAAGCAGGAAGCACATCTGGTCCTTATTAAGAGTGTACATATACTGTATAAATACACAGTAAAATTTAATATGAATTATACCAATAGTATCTAATCTAATCACAATTTGGCTGCTGTTAGCATTAGCACTGAAGACACAAAGCCTTAACCTGGACGTGGCCATGTGCTGACCATGTCTCAAAATCAATAAGCATGTATTTCCGTTAGCTAAGTAATGCTCAAGAATGAAATTAAAAATACTCAAAGGGACACACTCCATAATGCTACTTACAGCATCATTAATGTATGATTACTAACACCTTGAAAAAGGACTGACAAACTCAGTTCAACATTACCTTTGTGCAAGCGGGTACCTTGCCTTTCTTTAATTATTTGGCCAAACAGTGTTATAATGCTATCTGTCTGTCAATGGACCCTAAAAATTAGGAACAGGTTATCTGGAGTTGATCCAAGGAAGGCTGGGCCCTGTGGCAGGTTACATCTTAGACGATACAATGGTCTGTTCCAGGGCAATCTCAGAAACACAGGTCATAGCCTTGGGTGCAAGGCATAGACCGCTAGGGGGGGGGACCAACAGAGCTGATGATGCTGTGAGCCAGGGCAGTACAATCTGAAAAATAAAAGCATGGGAGTGCCCCCCCCCCCTGAAGTGTAGTGACTGCTCCTGACCAGCAGGGGGCCACGAAGCCTTGGGGTCCCCAGGCAGATGCATGGTTTAAGTGGTGGTAAATACCATCCTAATGGTGATTTTTGAAGTGAAAACACAGGTATGGGTAACACAAATAATTATTTGCTAATCACCATTTGGACAAACAAAATCCATTGAACCAAAGAGGGACTATATTATACTGAGCTTTTTGGCATAAGAGACAGAAGAGGAACTCCTACAGCCAATGGTTACATTTATACCACTTTGAAATATGTACGCATATCGCTGAAGTATAGGTCTATTGCTTGTGTATATACAGACTTAACTAGCAATGTCCACATGTATTTATTATTTTTTAATAGTAAAAATGTATTCCTTCCTCTGTAATAAAAATAACTCGGCAAAATATTTTGAACAAAATGGTTGGGGTTAATTGCAGTGATGTTTTCACCAATGATTTTGGAAGACATCTAAGGGGCATCGGAGCTGCCTGATTGTAGGGTAATAGTTATCTCCGGCCTCGCGTTGCTCTTTTGCTGTGCCCAACCTGGCTAAGATTGTGTTGCAGTAGCAGAAAACCTGTTATATTTTTCAAAAAATGATACGGGCACCCATTCAAATTAAAACGCTGTATATTTAATACATCTGTCGCTTCTTGGGACCCCTGGCATGCGCGTCATTGATGTTCTCGTCCATCTCTGACTCCTTTGTTTACCTGCGATCTGACTGCCCTTCTCCCCAGCGCGCCATAAATCAGGCATGCACAGAGCCCATATTCTGCCAATATATGCTAATTACCGTGCTGTTGTCCACTTCGTAGCCCCCTTTTCTTTATGGGAAAGTAATCGGCGAAGCATTAGTGTACAATCTCACTCCAAGAGGCAAGCATGGATCAAGGCTCTGTCATATAAATTATACTTTGTTCATAAATCACACTGGAAACACTGAGGGCCTCCTAAGAGAATTTGTTTAGCCACTCTGATTAGAGATATATTACCTTAAGCAACGGACACTGACATGTTTCTCAGGGTACATATAGATCCATCCATCCCTCCATTATGCCCTACATGCTGATGGTGACCCTGTAGATGCTGAAATGTTGGGGACAAAGCAGGGGACACCGTGGACAGGATGTTACATGTTTCATATTTGGTAGCTTGGGTATCATAGGGTTAGCATTGGGTATTTTAATCCGTTTCTCTTGTTGTTCTACCTCCCAGTCCAATTTCTGGCCAACAATTACCTGTATGAGATGCTTCCTGTGGTATTTCACATACGGTGCTGCTTCCTGGTCAGCCGTCACCTCCAGGCCGCCGTCACCTTCAGGTCGCTGTCACCTCCAGGTCGTTGGGGGCTGGGGGGGTTGCTGGGGTCTCTGTTTGTGCATGTGTGTGTATGAGATGGGATGGCGACTTCCCATTCACTACTGTACATCACCTACTGCAGTGAGCAGCACTGTAAGAGTGCAGCTTCTCATTCTCATACATCCATCCACGGATCCATCGGCTTATCCACGGCAGGACCATGGAGCTTATTATTGTTGGTTTGTTTATTGTTATTTATCTTTGTGCTTGTTTCTTTTACATAAAAGAATAACGCAATGTGAGCATGCCGCGTTCGATAAAATGCACAGAGAACAAGGATGAAATGAACGTATGGCGACAGAATCTCTATTAGCTGAGGCCGGCAGCGCCGCTGGTCAGATGTTTATGTCTGCTTTGGGATAAGGAGGGAATAAGCAGACACACATGCTGACTTTACACCTAAGCGGCATATGGGTGAGTCACAAGGTGACATTAATAATTCCTCGGTGCTGCGGCAGGCCATCGCGACATCTCCTACTTGCTCCAGTTGTCCGAACCGTCTGCTACGGAGTGTAAAGCATGGGGCCAGGCGCGGTGCAGTGGGGGTGTGGGGACTGTGGACAGCAGGAGAGTCAGACTGCGTATTAAACATTCATGGGAGCTCGGCGCGTGCCGCTGCTGTCGGCTAGCATTTTATATTTTTTATTCTTTCTCAGCCGCAAACCTGCCGCTCTTGCGCTAATGCTGTGCACTCCTGGGGCCCCCCGTGGAACCGCAGCGCAAACAGAGCACGCCTGCATGCCACAGCAATATCAAACAGCCAAAAGCTTCTGCGTTTAGAGGTTTTTTTATTATTATTTATTTTTCGGGCACAGAGACGCGGGGTGGGTCTGACAGCGGTCCGGCTTTATTATGCATCCGAGGCAAGCTTGTGGGTGCTTATTACCGAGACATTAAGTAGTTAAACAGAACTTATTTAAACCTTACGGACTAATCCCCATGCCAAGAACGAATTCTAGCAATTGATGGAGCATACCTTTCCTCACTAAGTGCTCTTTCTTGGAGAGCATTCAACTGGATCTTGATTAACAGTCGCAATCAATCCAGGCGTTTTCGTCGGTTTGCCTCTGAAAGGACCGTTTCTCCCGTTGTAAATATCCGAGGAAATTCACTTGCTGGCTCTCATCATGGTGAGCAGATGGATTCCCTTCCTCTAAGTATTTTTATGCATGTTGAAAGACGGCAATGCCGGCTGATTTTTGCCACGAAGACCATGTGCTCTAGATAAGAATCAATTAATTAATTGTTAAATGAAATTTTAAGAATTCATTAACCAGTTCACTTTACACTTTAACGAAATGTATACGCTATCGTGCGTCCATGTTGTCAAAGATGAATTTTTTCCTGTGTTTCAGTGAAAAAAACCTTTCTACAGTTATCATTCCATCCTGTTTCTGTAATAAAATGTCTATTGCTGTGAAACCAAACGCCATGTTTCTCCTCCCAGGTACTGGACTAAATACCCATTTATTTCCTGAAATGATAGGTAGGTATTTAAAAGTTAGCTGGATGCAAGCTACTTTGGTATTCTAGGCCCTGTTTATGTCTAGTATACAACAAAGACATTGATTCAATTACATTCAACTGGATAATTGTTCAATTATCTGCTTACATCTGGTAGTAAAAATGCATCCCAGCACTTTGCTTTGGATGGCAACGTACTCGGCTTGGCCTGGACCCGTTTATTAGTCCAGCTCGGTTCTGGTAAGCAAATCCCTTCTCAACTCTCCTTCCTCCTTTCAATTACTGTACCTATTAAGTTGATGGGACAAATGCATTCGAGAGCTAACTCGAGTGTCGAGTGTGACCTTCCTGGATATATTTTTTTCTTTGGCTTGACACATTCAAACTTTACTGATATCCATCTGATCACAAAGCATCCCTATTCACCTCTGGAGGTGGCTTTGCAGATTTAATCGCCATCAGATACGTGTGCATTTTCTCCTGCCCGACAACAGGGGGAAACTTGAAAATACCCGCAGGTACGATTAGAGAGGCACAGAAAGTGCCGGGCATGGCAAAGGGCACCGGTGACTTTTAAAAAGCATTCCAAAGCTTTTGACTTTTTTTAGAATCCTCTACCTTCTCGTGGTGGCTTTTCGGCAGCAGCGCTTGTGGCAAGCAGCCAGTGAACTTTGCAGGGGACAGCTTGAAAATTGCGGTCCTCTGTAAAGCTGTGACAGCTTCATCATAAAGACAGCTAGCCAGTCAGCCTCTGTCAGACATAAATTAACCTCCCCTGGCTACGTATCTGTGCCATAGATCATTTAAAGGAGGTCAGCTCCATATCAGTCTATGCCTCAGTTAAGATTAAACACGTGATCATTATACTGTATACGCATTAGGAGTCGATTGCGGTTCTTCGGATCCTCGATCTGTTTTCCATAACTGCTTGTTTTTGTGCAGGGCGATGGTGAGCCTGGCACCCCTTACAGGAAGCACAGAGCATGATGCAAGGCACAACCTGGATGGGCTACCGGTCCATCACCAGGCAGACGCACTGTGCGTAGCTAAAGCATGTGTCGTCGGACTGTGGGAGGAACTGGAGTACCTGAAGGAAACCCGCTTGAAAACAGGAAGGAAATACAAACTCCACTCACATGGAGCCAGGAGAAAAATAACCACAACTCTGAAGGCACCAGGCTATGGCACTACCCACTGATCCACCATGCTGCATTTGGGGGAATTTTGGTTATATGGGATTGATATTTATAGTTCATTAGAGCATGATCTATACCGATAAATTGTCGCAGGTTTGTTTCGTCCGAGTCCGTTTGAGATGTCGTATTTAAGTCATGCTGCCAGATTAAAAAAAAAAAAAAAAAAAGATAAACAACCAAAGAAACATAAATCTGCAACGATAAAATCGATATTCCAGCTCTGCCTGTCATGCTACTGGTCCTCGTAATGAGGTCCTAATGAAGGCCTTTGGGCCACCCTACAAGTGATTGAGAACGGTATGATTCATATGTTCTTCTCATCAGGGACACTTGGCTTCTGTAGCAATCAGGTCTCCCTTGCCTATTACTGGTCTTATTGTCCTACCCTTTGTGGCCAGGGCTTCAGCGGCGTCTGAAGGCCACACTGATCTCTAAGCCAGTTTAGGCCTGATTATGCTGCCAAGTGCCGGCATCTCAGGGCAAGTGAGAGATGAGGATGACCCAGCGGCTTCCCGGGACCTCGCCGCCGTACCGCCGGGTCTTTCTAGCTACCGCTAATTAGCATTTTTACAGAGGCTGTCTATGATTAATCAGGGTGTCGGGAATGCCCCACGCTGACACATAGCTACTGTTTTGCGTTTTAATCCGGCGGCGAATCTGGACGACCGCGAGCGGGTTGGCAGGCGAGGCGGCCGTGGGCCTCGCGGACTACCTTGCATACAAAGTGGGTCCCGAGCATCCCCCGTCTTGGCGTGTTCCTGGTGACACAGGCGACACCGCCGGTCTGTCGAGAATTCGCTCTTGGAAAGAGGAGGGCAAAAATCATGTAAATAATTGCATCAGCGGGCTGGGGGGGGGGGGGGGGTCGGGTGGCTGATGGCGAATGGGGACAAAAGGAAGTTTATGTGTTTTTGTTTTTTTCCCGGAGGGATAATTGAGAGTGCTTCTGTTTTTCTGGCTTTGGCAGGATAAGAGTGGCTGACCCGGCTCTACAACCCCGTGTTCTTTCAAGTGTAATGCAAACTGCGATAAAAACAAAGCGACATGACACGGATAATGTGCGGAAATGTACCATTTTTTTAAAGCTCAATGGATTAAAAAAAATAATAAATCACTGCTTTGTTCAGTAATGGATTTTTGGCACTACTCAGTGCAAAGTGCTTAATTATTTCTCAAGCATTATCATAAGACATTATGCGCTTTATAAATTAGGGACTTATTTCTGTTTAATATGACAAAACACATTCAGTAAGAAATGTATTCCAAAAGGATAGGGCTGAACTACTAATTTATATATGCACTTGTTCTTATATGCACTGGAAATGTAGATATTGTCTATTTTAAGTAAAAACTCGCATTGCATACAGCCTGCGCATGTTTTGGTGCACTTTACATTTGAATATTAAATATTATCTATGAAATGTCAAACACAAACTACAAAATGACTTTCTTATGAGAAGTAATTTTAGCAATACCTGTTTAACATCACACAATATTAAGCACACTTGTCGTGCTAACAACGATCTACTTTGCACAAATAGCTTTTGCAATTTTATACCACTGAAACCTCATGCTTGTAAACAAGAAACACTATACTGTATTTGTTTTAAAGTTTACATGGTGGAAGAAATAAACTTTCACCTACTCAGAAAGTCCAGGCTTCCTCAGCTCTTGATAATAAGTTGCATCATTGTAATAACAATTCACAAACTCTATCTGTTATTTGAGGCAGTTTTGCTGCAAACCTCTTCAC
This sequence comes from Petrocephalus zakoni, assembly GCA_026774425.1. Classification (NCBI taxonomy): domain Eukaryota; kingdom Metazoa; phylum Chordata; class Actinopteri; order Osteoglossiformes; family Mormyridae; genus Petrocephalus; species Petrocephalus zakoni. Next base: position 17,588,220 of record JAODKN010000008.1, on the reverse strand, counting down.
TCACATCTTGACTTTTATTTTGTTTTTCTTTATTTCTTGATTTTTTTATTTTTTATTTTCCTGCACTGAATTTGCCTGTTTATTTGTATCCGCTGGTTTCTGAAGCAGTTTTCCACACACATCTAGACAATGGCAGACAGTAAACACTGAAGGCTGCCTTTCTCATGTCTGGAAGCTGTTCCAGTGAGTCATTTTTCTTCTGCATGTAGGTCCTGGGCCTTCAGATGTTCTCCTGGGAACTTCTTGCATCCCACTTCCAGGATTGCATCTGTGAGAGGTGTATTAAAATAGCAGCACCAGCAAGTGAAGACAGAACAGACCACCTCGCCAAAATTCCCTTTGCTGAGCGGCCAGATGCAGTGATCGTGCAAGCAGTGGCTTGTTGAGGCTTTGGAGAACATTTAGAGTCCAGACCTGACTTATTCCAATTACTGGGAGCTGGAGGGGAGATATGTTTTATTCCAAAAGTATGTCCCAGAATGTTGATTCAGTCTTTTCCTACATTATCACTAACCAGGAGTGGGTATTCACTCCAAATGGCAAGTTTCTCATGCTAGCCGACAACACTATAAATAAATCGTATTAGTAGCAGAGCTTCATAAAGCCCTCAGTGTGCTATTTAAAATTGCCCTGCTAGGAGACTGGCCAAATTTCTGGCAGGTCTATTCATATACAATTTGCTTTGCACCTGGAGATAAAATCTAAGTAGTTTTATGTCTTTGTCACGTACTGCATTGTCACATCCACAGGACAGAAAACAACAGGAAGTTCAAAACAAAGAGCAGTGGCACTGGCAAATGGACACAACCCAAGGAGCCTACAGATGAGATGCCAGGTCTTCTGCGACGCCAGGGCATTCCTCTATGACGAGCTGATCTCGGTACTCGGAGCTGAGGAGGCCAGTGCTACTGACAGCGAGGCAGACCCGTGAGACGGCCCCCGCCGGACGCAATGCCAAGTCGAGCGGGAATCACTGAGGATAAGATCACGGATCAAAGGGGGGTCACACAGGCAGCAAGCAGGATCCAGGTTTCTAGGCTAAGAAACAAGAGGACGGAAGACCACAAGGCAGAACAGACAGACCCGAATAGAAGGCCGACAGACCGGAACCGGCACGGAGCCCAGAATGCCAACGGCGGGCAGGTGAACGTGACCGAATGAATGACAGGCGGGAGATTAAAGGTTAATGGATCAGCGGGATCACTGCAAGCGCGCATAGCTACTGATGAAATCGTCAGATGGGCGTGGCCATGACAGACAACCATGGTTACAACAGGACTAGACGTAATGACTGTGAGGCATCCGAGACATGCTCTTATAATGTAATGTACCGCCTGCATATAATTAAGAAAAGAAAATCGTGGTACAGCTTGCTGTGAGGCCTGTTCAGATGCTCAGTTTGGAGAGATCTGCATGCACGGCTCGTCCGAGACTTGAACCAATGACTCATGCGAGGAATCCTAATTATGCACGCGTGTGGCACTTTTATTTTAGGTTGCCTGCTATCCATGGTTACAAGCCTTTGAACACTTTGGCTTCAGTGCGTTCAGAGACGTGTCTCGAGGAGGAAGTGCTTAATCTCCTCAGAAACGTGCCCATTAAAATCACGCTGTGTTGCTATGCTGTGTTGCCCTGCATTTTCTCTTTGTGTTCGGGAGTCCGCCGTTTATTGGGAACTTCATTGATCTGGAATGCTGCCAAGGCCTTTCGAACACAAACTGAACATCTGAACCAGCTGCTATGTAAAAGACTTTCATTTTGTCTTTATAGAAACTCACTGTCTGTTTGCATCAGACAAATAAAGACAACACAATTCCTAGTTAATGGATTTGCTCTGATTTTAGTTTTGCAACTTATGTAGGATAACCAATACTAGACCAACAGTGACTGCTGTTATACACTGCAGTCCAAATAACTTTTCATTATATGAATAATGCAGGAATATTTGATAAAAATGCATTCAAATTCTGAAATAGCTATTTTATTTTAATCATTCAAAACACCATAGCCTTTATAAGCATTTCCTCCTGGATTAACTTTAAATATAATAACACATATTATAATCAAAACCTTGTGTTACAGATGAAAAATCTGGGCTGAACATACCCTTTGGCCCTAACAGCCATTCATGTTAATTTTTCTCAGTTAAATATCAAATAATAGCATATTTAGGGGGGAGGACAAGATTACAGGAACAGTTAATCATATGTATAACATCAAGGACACCCCACAGCATAGGTCTGTCAGTCCGTAGAAGTCCTGAATTGTGTATTGTGGGATTTTGGACCATTCTTTGGGAAGTAAAACCATAGTTCTTTGCGGAGTGAAGGTGGCAGAAATTTGCTTCCTACTCTGGTCCAGAATTTCCAATAAAAGCTCAATAATGCTGAGATCTGGTGATATAGGAGGGGGCAGGGAAGGCATTTGACTTCATCCTGGTGTTCAGGAAACCACTATTAAAATCATTTTAGAGTCTGTATTGGGGAATTATCATCAAGACATATGGGGATATTTATGGGAATATTATGAGGCATCTATGTTTGCACCATAGGGTACCCCCTAATCCCTAACCCTAACCCTAACCTAATGGCCCGTATTCTCTGACTGCAGAGCAATCATGGTACCTTATGACTTCCAAAAGATCCCTGCTCATGTTTACAGATACAGGTGTTGATCTGGCTGAGTCTGACCTAAAGTATTCCTCCGTGCTGCTTGTGCAGAGTTGCGGCTGAGAGTTCGCCATGCTGAGAGCAATGTGAAACAGGCCAGGTTTGCATCCCAGAAAATAAATCTTTTCTACGACCAGTTCTCCCTCTTGCATTTCAGAGACACAGCAGATGTACTTTACAAAAACATATAACAAAAACTCAAATTTACAACTGAATTTAACATTGACTTTACATACAGTTTAGACATATGGAAAACAACACATTAGGGAGCTAACATTTATTGTTGTAAAAAAAAGGGAAAAGGGAATGATGAGGCTCACAAAGGCTCAGGTGCTGGAGACAAGCAGCTCTGCGGCCATCACTCTCATGGTTGGTAAATGAGTTTCCCCACAATTATTTAGCTCCTGGCACGAATATTTAATAACTTCTGCCCTGATTATTTTTTTTTGTGCATAGCTTAGCTAAATGTCAAGCAAAATTTAAATAATCAGCTACAGCTTGATTATTGGCCTATGTCAGACTGATTGTGTTTTAGGTTGTTTGTTCAGTTTGCCTCAGATGTGAACTTTGGTTTTACGATTTCTTCAAGCGAGCATCCATCCATAAATCCATCCATCCATCCATCCATTTTTCATTGTTCTTTTTCTTTACAGCCATGGACTCATGTGTTTTGCAAACATTATTGAGATCTTATGTATATATCTTACCAAATTAGCTTGGAAACTGCTTGTCTCAAATGTAAATAACATACGCTCCATGCAGGTGCAACATTAGGGTTGCGTAACATTTGAATGGAGAGCTCAGGTGGATTCATTTTAAAGTCTCTCCGTGATGGCTTGGCGTGGCTCTTCATCGAGCCCAAAAGCGGAAAGAGCAGTACGGAGTAGACATGGACCGGTTGATGGATCTTCACAGGTGCTCAGTGCGCCCCGCGTCCCCCTGATTGCAGCAAAATCCCAGCATCCCCCATCGGAACACCTGCATTAATCAGCCCCTTCATTATGGCCCCAGTGCCCGTGGCGTGTCTCACAGCTACACAACAAATTAGATGCAAAGCTGCCATTCTCAAAGAATTTACATCCGAGGGGAAAAAAAAAGAGAGAGAATCGTCCCGAGATGCTACGGGGGAAGTCTGCCCCCAAGCATTACACAAAGATAATTTAAACACATAAGCAGCTTCTTAGCGCGCTTTAATCAACGCCAACAGTGCATTTTACTTCAGAGAGAAAAAGCCGAAATGAGATAACCGTCGAGTTATCTGGGGATGCACTGCCAAAGAAATGTGTAGTCCATCCTTAGGGTGGAGAGAAACTACATTCCAGACAGAAGTTTGCTTTTTATATCCTCGATTCACAAAGCTTTGAAGTCGGGAAGAGACGGTACAATATTTTGATTTGTTTTCGTGTTAGCCTGATAACCTCTGGTGGAAATCAGCTGTTCAGAAGATATTTCGTGATATCTGAGGAGTGACACTGTTGTCATGTTTGAGTGGGATTCATCCTGGGCAATACCAGCTGTCTAAAAACACTGATAATGATCGACTTGTGCCAGGAGATCGTAAAAATAAATAAACAAACAAATGAATAAATAGAAAAATAAATAAATAAGGAAGGCCACCGCAGCCAGAGATTTGGCTCGATCGAAACACAAAAGACTAGCCACTATGAAAAAGGTAGGTCTTTATTGGGCACCGTAGCAAAGTGATTAGGCCGCTTGTGGGTGTTTAGCATTCTGGTAAAAATGATAGGTGTAAACTGAAGGAAGAAATGCACACAAAGCCACAGGCGAGGGAATGTTTAAGTAAAAGAAGCAATTAGGAGGACGGTAGCGATGTAGCATGGCCCTCATGCGGGCCCCACATCCGGTGGGTAATGTTTAACACGCCACGCCTTCAAAGCTAGCCGGCGGCCCCCAGTGCTGCCCAATCTCTGTGATATATGAAAGCATCTTCACAAACCAAACACACCTCTGAACATTTTCAGAGCCATTCCCTCAGCATATTAAGGCGCGGAGTGCTGAAGGCATAGACGAAGAGACCCCCCCTCGCACCCCACTGCCACGTGATAAAGTGTCCTCTTCTGCAGCACTTTCTCATATGAAGTGAAAAATACTGAAGATTTATTAGTTGAGGCCCAAGAGGAACGGGTGTCTGAAGGTTGTGAGAGCAAAATTTCATTTTTGCCCTGGGTGACACGTTTATATTATAAGCATTGGTGAGGGCTATTTTAAAATTTATTATTATACATTGTACATCTTTATAGTAATTATTGTGGCTGATGGCAGGACCCAAAGAGATCTGTTTGCGTCATTCGCCATGGACACCAAATCAATGGCATGGAGCAAAACAATGACTAACGAGAACTATGCATCGATTCCGATCTGTTTTTGTTTGAGTCGTTTTTATTCTGCTGTATTATTCCGCGCCAGAGGAGGGAATAAGACGGCTTGATTAAAGATAATAATGCCTGCCTCGGTTACACGGAGTCACTTTTGCAGACGTCCCAAAAGAGCTCCGCGATCACTCATGGCTGTCACATTAAAAGCTGTCCTTTTCAGACTTTAACACCCAACATTCGGGGCCATACTCGGCAAGCCCCTGCCGCTCTGGAAATATGGTATGCAGTCAAAAGAGTGATGCGTGATACACAGGGGTAATACAACTTTAATACTTTTTCCAGTTTTTTAATAATGTGTGATCCTCAGGAGTGCGAACGACAGGGATCGTGTGTGAAAGGGGCCGGGGGGGCCGGGGGGCACCACTTAGTGTCTCCATGCACAATCTGTTTGCTCGGGCGTTCATGTGGTTTGTATGATTTGCAGTTTGAGGCACCTGCAGCCTGGTGGGGGGGGCCCCCCCCCCCCCCCCCCCCCCCACCCCCACAACAAAAACACCCCCACACCAACCACAAGCGCAGCCCCCAAACACCCCACACACCCCACAACACAAAACACCCACAA
>JAODKN010000008.1:17539139-17551577 GCA_026774425.1 Petrocephalus zakoni | reverse complement strand
TATTTATTTGGCTGGCATTTTGGGTAAACTGCTGGTCCCTTTTCAGTTGGGGGTGGCACCCCCCCCCCCCCCGTGGTGATACGGTGCAGAGGAGTCATACAGCCGTTGTATCCTCTACTGCGGCAAATTAGCCCGCAGCTGTTGTAACTGGCCCTAGAGATCCTGGTACTGAGTTGATGTCCCAGCAGATCCCACACATGTTCGATTGGGGAAAGATCACCATGGCCATGGGAGGACCTCAACGTGATGAGTCTTCTTGAAAGACTGTGCCAGGGTGCTGTGTAAGGAGAGGTGAACGGTGAAAAGGTGAAAAGTTGACACACGACATCACACAACAACAAAGTGTGTCCTCTGCATTTACGACCTGATGTGATACCCTATGGCTCACCACCCCATGATGCCAGTGCAGATGTCATGGGCCTCTGTAATGCTTGGTGCACATTAGGACGATCCTCCCTTGTGGTCTGTCTTGGGTGACCAGAACCTTCACGACGTGTGTGGGTGCCCTCACGTGCCCATTGGTTCCAACATCGGGTGACTGTGACACCTGGATGTCCCACATGCCGGGCAATTGCAGGATCCGACCACCTGGCCTCATGCAAACCCACAATGTGACCGCTATCAAACCCCGTCAAGTGTTGGTAATGCTGTCTAAAGCATATAGGAGGCGTCTTCTGTGTCTGGTGACCAGACAAGTCGTCTCCTTGCAGATCGAATCATCTATTACTGGTCTGCACATGTACCAAATTAAATCCAAGTTGGACCATTACTTCTGGGTGCTTTTTTTGTTACTGAGTCTATATACACACACATACACATAAATTGTTAAATAAATGTTTTTGTGTTTTGTACAAGTATATCCAAGAAGCAAAAGAAAAAAAAATTGACCAAATGGATGAAGAACAATTAAAACTGAACATAAAACTTCTAAAATAAAGGTTTCCCAACTGTTGCATGGCCTCTCTCCAGATTCTGTGCCTGCCTTCATCCCCCAAGGCCATCGCAAGGCCTCTATACATCAATTGTGTATGTCCCACCTCCAGTCCTATTATCCAGTCACAACATAATAGCCATTTTCACCATTTTTACATTTATGAAGCACTATCCACTTCCTTTCACATTTGCATTTAAATGAGCTCGCTTAGCTACCTTGGTGCCTTATAGACAACGATCTGCCATTTTCGGAATACAAATACCTGCATAGTTAGTTATATCAGTCATATCATATTTTATCTAACACCAGTGCCTTTGAGTATTAGCTGTAAAGTTTTGTAAAGTTTTGAAGTTTATGCAAACTACAGCTATACTGTAGATTAACCTGCTAATCACTGGTATTGGAGCTGTTGTATTAAAGCTCTTTACAATTTAGCCCATGCCACTCTGTAGAGTGAATCGTGTTATCCTTTAAATGTCTATTATCCATTTAGAAATGGATGCAAATCATTTTTAAATGTATCTGAAGCCTATCGTGCTAAACAACCTTTATCTGTTTTTTTTTCTTGCATTGCATCCTGTTTGGGAAACTTGATTAAACAAAGGAATGTTTCATATATTAAGAATTGCACTGCAGATCCTATCACATCCCTTGTGCTGTTTCTCATAATATTTCTAAAACAAAAACAACAAAGGCATAATGTAATGATTAGCAACCCACCTAATGCTACTAGGAGTACAACTGCCAAATTCGAGTATTACACACTGCTGAATTTGCCTTTGTTTGATCTTATTATTGATAGATTCAGGGCTGCACTGCCATGCCACTTTGCAGTATAAATCAAAACACATCACTCCTTTGGGATGCCTGTAAAAAGACATTTAGGCAATAGCTTAAGATATTGTGACATTTCATTGACTTTTAACTACGACATAATGACTTGTTAAAACTAAACAGTCTGCACTACAGGAGAAGTTGCCTTCTGAAACCCTCAAGGTTGCTTGGAATAAATAATTAACATTTTACCCACAATTCAACCTAAAAAGTGTTCCCCAATCTGCTGGTGTTTTAACTAGTAATTACAAAATGCCTCTTTATGACCCCGTTTTGGGGTCATAAAATATAATAACAGTCAATGACTCGAATTCACCTTGCCAGTTTGATCAAAACCTTATTTAGAAGAAGCAAATATATTCAAATATAAATGCATCTACTAAATGTACACCCAGTGTTCCCACTGGGTCCCAGTGTTCACATTTCAGATGTGATGTTGCATTATTTATTTATTTTGTTCTTCCATTTTAAATAAATCAATTTTGTGTCCTTTTAGCTACCTGTTTCCCCTTTTGTTCCAACCTTCCAGCCCCGTACATAAAAAGGTCATTTCGTTGTCTGCTGCACCAGTCACCCAAAGTACTTTTGTAAGATGTGTTATGAAAACAAGTTTTAAAATTTAATATCTATAAATGTATAGGTAAATGGAGGAACAACTATAAATAAGTATAGAAAAGCTATATAAACATATATAGTGTGTGTGTGTATATATATATATATATATATATATATATATAACTACCTGGAACTCTTAACTCAGTACTCAAAGAGAATGAAATCCCGATGTAGGTGAAATAGCTTAGTAGAATAAATTCTAAAATAACCTTAACTTCCCCAGTATAATGGTGTCTAAAAGCTCAGGGGTGCACTCCAACTTGAATCATTTTTAACCTTGATAAAATAAATCTGCCTGAAAGCTGAATTTGGAGAGTACCTTGCAGAGAACTAATATCCCACCATGCTTACTCGCCCGGTGATTAGAAGAGATCCAGGTGCTGAGACACTGGGTTTATTCTCAAATTGCAGTCAGGAAAGCAGAACCTGTAACACAGGCGGTGGATCGATGAGCCAATAATCACATAGAGATCCAACAGAAGATAAAGAGGTAGAACGCTAGCAGGTCAGGCTGAGCCTGGATGGACACAAACAGCTGCTCGGTGTGATGCAAACATCACCTCACAAAGAGGTGAATGAAAACAAGGTCTTAGTAACCAGCGGCGGCTTCAGTGGAAGCTTGGCTGGTTCCAGGTGTGGCAGCCAGCATTTATGGTTACATGTGTATCTCAACCTTAACATCACCCCTTTTGTGTAAAGCACATGTATGATTCTATTCAGCTATAGCAAGATATTTTAGTTCTGTGACCCAGGCAAAGTGGTTTTAATATGGAGGGATGGATGGATGGATGGATGGATGGATGGATGGATGGATAATAGTTAAGCACTCAGGGGAACGGGCCGGAGAGTGCATGCGTACCTGACCCTTTGGCCAAACGAGTGTCCTATTTTCATGCACCGCTGATCCGTTCCCCCACCCCTTACCCTCTCCGTACCCCCTTCGAGCACCGGCCCCTTGTACAGCATCTACATGGCACTGCACACTATAAACTACATGTAATATGGTTGCATTTTCTCGAATCTGTATGTTCTCTCCATGTTTGGTTGAGTACTCTGATTTCCTGATGCTATACCAAGGCGTGCAATTAGCCGAATCAGTGTCTCCTAATTGCCCATAGTGTGATTACTGTGCCCAGTGATGGACTGGCATGTCACCCCAAGTGTTGTTCTGCGTTCTATGCCATTCCACCTGGGACAGGCCCCACACCACCCTGTCCTGGAGAAATTTCTGGGAGATTTATGAATAGATGAATGATTGGCTGCACCATGCAAAATATGGAAATATAGCTTTGAACATATGCTTACCCCCCTCACCAATGAAATCTTTAACTCAATATAAGTAAATTAGCAGAGATTTAAAAAAATGCCTAGAATGCCAGATATTTAAAGGAACATCCAATTCCTTAATAATAATTTGTGTATATTTCTGATATCATTATACCTATTACTTTGGATCATAATTACTGCAATAAAGACAGTAGAAAAATTTAATAATAATGATACAGATTGTATTGTAATATTAAATCAGACATCCCTCCATCCATTTTACAGAAACTCTTATGCTGTTCAGGGTCACAGGGGGGTCTGGAGCCTGTCCTGGTAGTGTACCACCCAGGATGGGGGCCGGGCACACTCACACACTGCTCATTCACACAGACACTAATCCGGTAACTCCTAAATAGCAATTATTATTATTATTATTATTATTATTATTATTATTATTATATCATTATATACATCCAAGTTACGTTGTATCTCCCAATACAACATACACATATAGTAGTTTGCAATAATTTGAGATTGCAGAACAGCAGTAAACTATCAATAAATAAGACCTAAAAATATTAATAAGATGTTATTGCTGACATAGATTTGTTGCTGTGTAAATTGAGATAGAGAAGACTGCAAATTCTAAATGGAATTGTATGACACTGAGCCAAGAAGACACAGGCAACAGAACTTCAAGGGAATTGGCAACTGTCTGACCTCCCCAATGAGTGTCCTACCCAAAGAGATGAGGGGGCGGAATGAGTCTTGCCACCTTGACAGATAACTTTGCTGCTGATTTATTTAAGAGCTCTGATTATAAATGTTATCATAAAACATGCCCTTTTATCGAGGAGCTTAACTACAAGGGATAAATTTGACACCCCTTTTCCGGAAACCACGTCCTTTTCTGTCTTCTCAGAACAGCCAGGAGAAGTTGACAGTAGAAAGCTCCCAAGCACAATCTGGAGATGTGTACAAAATGCTCTTCTTCCGTCTCGTACGTCTTTCCTGTTAAAACAAATATCAGTTAAGAAGAACAACGAAGCGCTGCTGCCAGCTGTCTCCTCTGAGAAATAACTCCTGTTTTGCGCTGGGGCCTCTCGCTCCATCTTGTAAGAGTCGGCTTTACTTTCCAGGTCTTGCTGGTCTGGCTGGTGCAGGTAAATCACGTGGGGCCCCCGTGTGCTTTAGGAAAATGGCTGCGCCACACGCAGGTTAAAAGATAAAACGGTCTTATCTAGTGCGACTAGGGGGCCTTTCTTGGCTGCAGCACAAAGTGGCTTTGAAGCATCCGTCAATGTCCTCCTCTGGATAAATGTCATGCTCGGGATATCTCCGGTGGCAGCCCGGCCACAGAGGTGCAACGTAGGCCTTTAGCAAACAGCCAGGAGCGTCGCACTCATCTGGGGAAAGTCGGCACACATTTAGTCGATGGGTATTCTACCACCGCATTCTAGCTGGTGAGCACCAAACAGAAACACATCCCCCAGCGCGCATTTATAACAATCACAGACATATTGCAATTTTACAGGTTGCTTCCTCTAGCTTTCATGTGGCATGATTAAATAGAAACTTCACATTATGGTTTGATATCTGTAATGTTTCAGGACAAAATAGGTCCATTTTATATAAAGACTCTGGACGTTTGATGTGTACTGAGCCTCACATCATGCCGAAACACGGCCAGAGCGGTCTGCGATGTGGGCATTGTTCTCTTTGTTGCTGGTGGTTTTCGCCTGAGATGGGAATCGAAATGACAGAGCGCATTTGAGAGGCATATCAGGTACAAAGCTACCAGCTCCTGCAAGCCTCGAAGTCTATAGATTATATTAATACAGATAATACAGAATAAGCTATCTCTGCTGTTTGGAGTCAAACTGAAATTCACATTTGATCAACATCATTATAAGTTCCATTATTTTCTATCTGTCTGTCTGTTTGTCTGGTCATTTGTTTAAGTACTTCCCTATTTACTTCTTTTTAAAGCTGACTTCTAATTCATATATTACATCTGGCTCTTTATACAGTACCACATAAGCAATTTGTTTAATTAGTGAATGGTTATTATTCATGAAATGCTAATCGCTCAGGGGAGGCGTATCACAGCAATCTCCTGGTCTCCTTCTCATCTTGTGCCTTTGCTATGCTTCAGGTGCCTCCATTTAATATCTCATTTCACAAACGTCAGCCTTTTTAACATAATGCACTACAGAAACATCACAGCTGTTTCAAATGGACAAATGGATTTTTTTTCTTTAAAATGCACCAGCATTTCGCCTCGTGGTGGATTTCATTTCTCCCATGACTTTAGAGGCATCGTGGATTTATTACCGTACCTTTGTCCTACATGAAGCCTAGTATCCTCCCAGTGACATCCAGTGACACCCAGTGCATTTTAATTACTATGCAGTGTGTTTTAGTGCGCCAGTTTGACCTATCCAGTAGTCATTGCAGCCGATGGAAAAGATGTGATATTATATACGTTAAAAATATAGCAGTGTATATTACTATATTTGGTGTTATCTGATAATATTGTAGACCTACATGTTCTAATATTTTTATATTTGGATTCAGCAGCACCTTCCCGCTGTAGTAGACACTCAGCAGCTGGAATGTAGGATGCAGACTGACAGAGGATGAAAGGCAGTGATTTATGCAGAGTGTACAGCGCCAGATTGTTTATTGAACCCAGTGCTGTGTGTACAGCCCCAAATTACTCTGCCGCGACTTTTGAGAGTGCTTTGAGAGCGCGGTCGACTTGAGCTTCAAACAAAACCATTCACAGACAGCCGACCTTTATTTCATGTAAATAGCATTTAGACAGTTTATCACAATGCAAATCTTGAATCACAATATGCTGCCTTGGACCATCCATCATCATTATTGTAGAGTGACCATCAGTGAGTCTCTGCTTGAAAAAGCATTCATTTAGAAAGTCTTTTGATCTACTTCTTTTGCCCTCTAACTTTGTCAAGCAGGATGGCAAAACACAATTAAACTAGAAAAAAATCGTAACTCTTAAAACATGAATCCCGGCTGAATGTGTAACTGTGACTTTTTTTCTGGCAGCAGAAAATAAACAGCATGGTCTATTGCAAAAAGTTAAATGAAAGAGCTCTCTTTCCTCTTGGATCTGTTATTCCTGACAATTAATTGACAATTATATTTACATGTTAACAAACATTGTTCATCGCATTTATTGCAGTATAACAACCGTGCTAATCCATGCTTGTGTGAGTTCCAGTCTAAGTACTAAGTACTTAGTCATTAAAAAAAATACCATTTACGCGTGCGGAATGCTTAGTATATAACAATGCAAATAACTCAAAGATTATTGTCGTGAAATGTGGGCATATTTGTGTATGTATATATGTGTATATATATGTATGTGTATGTATGTATGTGTGTGTGTGTATATATATATATATATGTGTGTGTGTGTGTGTGTGTATGGCAAAAATCAATAAAAATGTTCCCATTTCTTTCCCTCCAAATTTCACGTTGAAAGAAATTATTAATGTGCCATCGCCGAGTGGCTGGGTGTAGGAAGAGTAGCGTCAGAAACACACTGGTGTTAATGGACTCTCCAAAGCCGCGTAATTGCATGGCACACACACCTGTGCAGCCAGCGACCGGACCACAGCAGACCAGCATCTACAGTAATACATGGTGGATGAAAGCTTTTCAATTTTGCTTTCATGAGCAGCCCAGTCCAGACTGATGAGATACTCAGGAAGTGCCTCAGCCAAAGACAATGGATGGCTTTCTCTGTGTCTTTGGGTTTTTGGAGCGATAGTAGTGGGTTTCTTGTTTTCAACAAAGGTATTATTCACAAACAGGTATTAGCTATATCTGCTATAGATTAAACATTTATTCTATCATAAATGTACTTTTGACTATATATTTATATATATTTATATATTTTTTTTTTTTTTTTTTTTCAGGTTGGAGCCTGTTCCAGGAATTATAGGGTACAATGCAGGAGGCACCTTAGATTGGCTGACAGTCCATTGCAGGGTGGCATTTGCTTCCACAGAAAAAATTTGCATATACAGAAATTCGGAGATTATATTCTCCATTAAGCTCCAGACACATTTAGTTGTGATGCTGAAAACCCATGTATTATAATAGCTTTGTATGTCTAAATTCTTGTGTTTTGTTTGGATACTTTTGGTTAAGATTAGGGTTGGGCAGGGGTTAATGGTGTCATAGTTGGAATTAGGGTTTTTCCCATAGAAATGAATGGGGAGTCACACAAGGACAGAAATACAGACAGGTGTGTGTGTGTGCTTTAAATGCAGCCTTTTCATAGCCATTCATAGCCATTCACCTTCAAACCGCGTATCCAGTATCAGGTCACGGTGAGCCTATCCCAGCGCACTGGAACGCCCGTCTGTGGGACGCCACTCCATCACAGATTCACCCACAACGAATGATCAATTCACTGAACCACAGGCTTTCAGGAAATCTGTTACACTTGGTCAACCTGCATAGTCCCTGAAGCACAAACAGAGGGGGTCAGCCCCGAAACACGAAACCGAGAGGTGTGAGGTAGCAGAGGTACGCACGGAAGCACCACGCTGCCTCGCGAGAGTCAGCTCATGGGGGATGCTACCAGGCACTAAATGTATCTGTGGCACGAGAGAGGGGTCACACAGAGAACCTAATACTATTCCGCACAAGCTTTACCATAGCTAAACACCAATTTTAGTATGTTTTGCCCAATGACTGTGCTTGTGAAAAATGCTGTGTGCTATATTTATGATTTTTAGATGTGTTAAGTTCAATTTTATCAGCAGGCCGACTGGACTACACAACTCTAGTGGATTTTTTTATATTGATTTTATAATTTGTTAAAGCTCGTAAATCAGCTCACAGCATTAGTCTAGTTTATGAAATTTCACCATTTATTTAAAATATGAACCAATGACTGTTTTATTTTTGTTATTTTTTATGGTTGTGTTCACCTTTATACTTACATAACACATAACTTACATAACACAAAGTGCTCAAATGTTAGACAAAGGAAAAAAGGATTTACAATGATTTTCACACATGTCAGTCTCTCTAATTTGTGAAAAATGGTTTGTTGAATAACTGCAATCATGCAATGGCTATGCAGTCTGAGGATGGATGGATGGATGGACAGATGAATTATAGAGGACATATGATTATCTTGATGTATGATATCTATTTAAGGATAAGTTGCATGGACATGTCCATCACGACTGTGAGAAATTGTTACTGTGTGACATGATCACACCACTTTAACGTTGTGCTGTGAATAAGCTATCAGTCATGTGGAATGTGGAGGACTGCTTCTGTAAAATATGCTGATTAAGGAACCTCGTCTGTTAGATGTGGCTTGTTTTATTTATTTTTTTCTTTTGTCCATTAGGTTTGACTGTTCCTTGACTTTCCACTCCTCTGGGTGTCATGGTGGACGTGTCTAAGCCAGATGGCTGAGGAGTCTTGGAAGGCAGGGAGTGAGGCATACTGGGTGATATGTGTGGGTCAAACTGAAACGAGGTAGCAGGAAGGGGGCAGAAGAAAGGCATCTCCTCTGAGGAGAGCCAAAGCCAGCAGATTCACACATAACCGCTGCAGCAGATCAGTCAGTACCAAGCAGAGCATGAAGAGAGAACAAAGTGCTTAACCTTAATTGATTAAGGAAAAATTTCCAAACATAAAAATATAAAGCAGGAATAGGTCTGATAGGCAACTAAACAGTAATCTGAAAAATGCACAGATTCCAAGCCATGATGTCCCTTTATCAGCACACCCATTTAAGGCTTAACTGTTCCTCTCGTGAACTTGGTGGAAGAACATTCCTCCAAGGTAGGCATTTTGTAAAGGTCAAGTCAGCTGTATGTAATCCACTGCATTGTTTGAGGGCCTCCGCTTGGCCGAATTGCCTCCACTTTGTCAGTCTCCTTCTTTGCGTGTGTGTGTGTGTGTGTGTGTGTTTGTGATTTGTGGGGATGTGTATATGACATTGTGGCAACCAAAAATGCCTATAATGTGATAATAACCTAATATTTTGACATTCTGGGGACCATTTTTTCATTAGTGGTTTTGCAGTTAAGGTTGTTATTGTTGGGATTAGGGGTTTGGCCATAATAATCAATGCAGTTTTATTGTGAAACCTGACTTGTAAGTACTTGCGTTCCAAAACTTTGCTGTATCCTCTCACTCTCCTGCTTCTTTGGGTCTCCGGGCAGTGCTCTAGCACCACAAATACTTCAGCTGGGAGGCGTGAACTTTTTAACTTTGAGCAGCTTTGGCCAGCTTACAGGCAGTCAGAGGACCAGCAAAAGCTTCCAGAACAAAAGTGAAATATTTAAAGTCTTAGCACAGTAGGAAGAGAACACATGCTTGACCGCAATTGAAAGCATGCAGTGTGTATTTGTGTTTTTTTTATTTGTATGAGAGGTGTCATATTTTGGCTCCATCAATACTATGATTTGACCTACTGGTTTTTTTCTGTTCTCATTCTGTTAAATATTTCAGCAATTCCAGAACATTTCTGAAATCATTGGAGATTACCACGGCACATAAATTAATCTTATTTATGCTGATTTTATATGGGATAGAATATATGTCATATGCACCTCTTGGTACATGGTCAATATTTATATTTAATCAAAACAGAGGCAAGCTTCTTTTTCTGGGATGTTGAAACAATTTCACCTTCCAAACACTGAATTTATTCAATTTAAATCATCCTTGAACATTTTTTTTGCCTTTTCTGGATGACTGCAGCTGCGTTGTGTTTACTTCCTGTGTGGGGCTGGCCTATGACATGGATGCTGGGAAACTCACCCTAGTCAAAGACAACAGGTGAATCTCAATATGAGTACTTGACCGTATTTGTGTTCTCGTGTATCTCTTTCACGTTATCCTCCATTGCCAAGGACCAGCTCCAATATTAAGATCACAAGAACAGAGAATGATAAAAATCTCCGGATGGTGCTCATATGCTCTTCCTCAGATATCAAGGATGCATCAGTTTCATTCTCACTGAACAAGAACCTCCCATGATTCATTGCGCTCAAAGTTTGTTCTTGGAAGGCAAGGTAACTAGACTGGTCTTTCCAAGACCACAAGTTGATCTTTGCATTCTTGATATTGAGATTCACCCTACAGAGGTAGGCAACCAACATCATAGCATAGTGCATCATGGGACATTTGACGTAATCACGCAGTGTATTATGGGGCAGAACACCATATTGTGTAGCCACAAACCAAAGTAAACTGGCAGACTCGTCTCAGTGCTATTCATTTTGCTGTGCGTTGTTTGTAATCATGTTTAAAATATGTCAGAAATAAGAGGGATTCTACAGAGACAAACTCCTACCAGACTTCATAGTTCTGTACAGTATGTTTCTGTAGTTCTGAGTTTAAAGATAACATTAAACAATGGTGTCTGAAATATATATCCTTTGTGTTTTTATTCTACATTAATTTGGTGATTGAGAGAGAGAGAATACACAAAAGCAGTAAAAATGGTCAAACAGCATTCATACAAAGACTAATATGTTTGGTCATATAACTGAAAATCCATAGCCCCCAAAGCAATCCACCAGTGGGCATGCGTGGGGCATGCCAGGAAGGTCACCGCGCAGCAATGTCAGCGTGGCTGCAGTTTGCCACAGGAGCAAAAACAGAACATGGAACCAAACTAGGAACACCAAGAGAACATATAGTTTGTTTTTCCCCCAGTTATTCTACTTGTTATCAGAACCGGAAAGAGTCACGTCCCGCCTGCGGTGTAAGTGTGACAAAAGACAACTGAGTGGACAATGCACTCTCGCCACAGACACTGTAAAATGTCACAGGGGAATGCGGCTTATTTTACCTTTAGGACATCTCTGACAGAGTCACCCACTGCATAAATGTCACCGTGTTATACAAAACAAAAAGAGTAAACACAGAGGAGGCAGTAAAGTGAATTTTTGGTATGCAATCTAGTTTTGATTGTAATCCTTTTTAAGTTAGTTTACAGCAGCAGTTTTGGGCGAGAACCAGCAGAAGCTTCTAGAACCACAATGAAATATTTAGAGTCTCAGGACACTAGTAAGAGAACACATGCTTGACGGCAGTTGAAAGAATGCACGCACATTTATTTATGGTGTTTCGTTTGTACCAGAGGAACCTTATCTTGGCTCGGTGCATCCCCAGATCTCCATTCCTATGTGGCTGTGAGGCCATGGGGGTCCCCTTTAGCAGAGCACCGTACCAGAGGAACCTTATCTTGGCTCGGTTCATCCCCAGATCTCCATTCCAATGTGGCTGTGAGGCCATGGAGGTCCGCTTTAGCAGAGCACCAAGGATGTTTTGTCATGGTCTCCACTTGTACTATGACTTTACCTACAGACTGCATCCTTCTGCTATGAAGATATCAAATATTTCCCATCGTGAACAAACATACTGATCTCCCATCATGTCACTCATGAAACATGTGATACAAGCACAACTGGGATTGTTGCGGACAGGAAACCCTGTGCGGATGGGAATCTCACTGCTCCCCAGTGCCTATACTGCTGTGTGGATGGGAATCTCACTGCTCCCCAGTGCCTATACTGCTGTGTGGATGGGAATCTCACTGCTCCCCAGTGCCTATACTGCTGTGTGGACGGGAATCTCACTGCTCCGCAGTGCCTATACTGCTGTGTGGATGGGAATCTCACTGCTCCGCAGTGCCTATACTGCTGTGCGGACGGGAATCTCACTGCTCCCCAGTGCCTATACTGTATAGATTGTTGTGCTGTGCGGACGGGAATCTC
>JAODKN010000008.1:17527585-17537854 GCA_026774425.1 Petrocephalus zakoni | reverse complement strand
AGCTGTCTGTCCCTGGGCCTGTCCCTGGGCCTGGAGGACCATGGGGATGTATGAGATCACCACCTCTGAGGCCATCATGCTTTTCATTTTAACTAATAGGGTATAAGATTCCCTGTTAGGGGGGATTTACAAAAGGTATAAGAATTTAGCTTTTTTCTCTGTTCGGGGGGTCACTTCTTAAAGCAGGGCGTGCCCAGGGTTGACAGCAAAGAGACAGAGTATTCCCGTCTTTAATAAAGAAAAGTCATGTCAGGTAAATTTGCTTCAAACTTGGTGCTGATCAGAACTTAGAGAAATAATAGCAAGCGAGATTTTTATTTCCACACTTCCATCTATTCATAAAATATTCCCCACCAGGTCACTTATTACTTACTTAATTTAATGAGTTTAAAAAGTCACTGAAGTACAGATTAGCCATAGGAGGTGTGGTAATGGTTGAGTAAAAAAAAACACGAGTGTAATGGATTGTTGCTGCAGATATTCTGTCCAAAGAATTTTTTATTAAATTTAGAGATCCCTTCGATACAAAGACCCTTTTTCCTTCTACAACACAGAGGGTGAACTGCACCTAACCTGGGGGCAAGCTTAAT
The DNA here is from genome assembly GCA_026774425.1 of Petrocephalus zakoni. NCBI lineage: Eukaryota > Metazoa > Chordata > Actinopteri > Osteoglossiformes > Mormyridae > Petrocephalus > Petrocephalus zakoni. The sequence goes on along the minus strand of JAODKN010000008.1, from coordinate 17,537,264 downwards.
ATTACTTAGGAGAAGAACCATCATGTGTGAATGCGCTCCCAGCCAACCCTTCGTTGGCCTCACAGACCTTAGCTGAAACTTAATGACCTAAGAGAGCGAATGGCTGTATGTTACTTTAAGAGAAGCTCACACGGCCGCAGCAGGAGCAGTGCATCGAGTAGCCAAAAGCACAGTCAGGACCCCTTTGTGGGGGGCTCCCATTTCCCATCACAAGTAAAGCTGGAGCAAAGAGGCAGCCCAATGTGGTCATTTTGATAAATAGCTTTGTCGTAAATGCCACTGACCTACCGTTAATTGACAATTATGTGAGCCCAACATTTTTATGCATTTGTTGAATGTTATTATTATTTTTTTTTTGAGGAACAGAAAATAACCAGATTTTCAAGAAACGAATGATTGTGTTCCTCCTGTAAAGCACAGTGCAGATGGGCAAGCGGAGGAATAACAATGAAAACACAAAGCAAGACATTGATTTGTCATTTGGAAGTTTTATTTCTTTGTGTGAATTTATCCAAATAGTGATGGGTCATGTTTACAGTGGAATTTCCAAGACCAGTCCTCCAGCTTGATATTTTCCCAGGATTCTCAACTATATTAGATAAGTAAAATGTAATTTTCCTGTGCAAATATGTGTGAAATTAAAAACACCAGAAAGGACAGCTTTACTGTCCCAAGGATTTATCCTGACCTTATTTACTGACTACTTTATGGCATGGTCTGTTAAAATGTATATCGCAAAATAGGTTTATGACATTTCATGTCTGGGTGATTACACCTTTTGTGTAAAATGGGTTGTATGAGGGATATAGTTCCAAAGTTGGCTCTATTGGGACATACTGCCTTGACAGCTGAGAAGAAAGGATAATCTTCCAGTTTCCCCAAGAGGAAGGGAGGGATTCTGGACAGTAAGAGGTGAGATTGTTTCTAACAGTAAGATTTGAGAGTCTACGGAAACACTTACGACACTGCGTTCAATGACAGCTCAATCATCCTCAATCTCAGCTCATCTGACGTTCGAATTATAATGACAAACCATAAAGTACATTTTAAATAGAAGCCGGCAGTCTGTTATGGAAGATGCAACTGCAGTGCACTTAAATCTAACAACTCTTGTCTGTTTTTTCTTCTAAAAACTCAATATGCAAAACATGCCTGAATAACTAAGAATTATGAGACAAATAACAGATTAATAAAATCAATGCACTAGACCTTGAAAAATTAAGCAGTCTGTACAATTCAGTAGTAGGTTCCATCTTCATCTTTTGAATGGGGAAAAAATGTGTGAGAAAAATATAACCGTGGTCCTGGCCTCCTGCGTCTTCCTCCTACCTTCCTCATCCTCCTCATTTCTGCTGGTTACAGTATGTCTTGTTGCTTTCATTGGTGCCCATGAGTTGCAGCCTTGTAAGTAAATCTACAAACATACAGGCACAGCAGCAGCAGAGTTTTAAAGGGGAATGTAGTCAATAATACACCACATTGACATACACATAAACAGTCCCCCCAGGATTTTGCAATTTTTTGTGATTTTTGCGATCAAAATGACTGATTTTGTGGCGGTGTTTTATCAAAATTTGCAAGACATTTTGTGATTTTTTTTTTAAATTAACAGGCAGACATTAACTGCATGAACATTTTTATTTTCTGTTCTTCAGTCTTGATATAATTACCTCAATAAAGCCCAAGATTTGTGAACAGAAACTTACACTGACATTTTTCACATCTTTCCACAAATGTGCAAAAGGAGTCATTCTGAAAAAACTAAAATTCTTAAATTAACCTAAAAACGTAAATTAACTGTTATTCTGAAAAACATAAGAGCTTACATGTAATATGCTTTAAAGCTGAAATAACAGGTCTACATCAGAAATGACAAAAAGAATATGGATTTCACTTAAGCGCTGCGTTCTTGCTGTCTGCCGATTGGTAAGTCTTCGATATTCATGCACGTATCACTAATGTTAATGTGAAATGGCTGGATGAGTCTTTAAATCAAGGAAACAAAACAGTCAAAGCACAAGAAGAACTGAACTATTTAGCCGAGCACAGGAGCCATTCAGTTTTAAAGTAGTTTGTAAAACCTGGAGTAGCTCGATCAAAGTGTCCGGGGTGACATGGATTATCTGGTCACCCTATTTTAACACAGACATTTACTGTTGAATTCAAAGTAAATCGTAGTGGAAACAAAACAATTCACCCCCTTTACTCATTCTGGGGGGTGTCTAATCACTTTAATGTATTACTTTACTTCAAAATCAGTACAATATACAATATTACATATTCAAATTAAGTGATATTACAATTGGTTAGGTTAGCATGCCAAATGCAAATGTTCTCATTCTATTTGGTGAGCTGGCGTTAGCTCTGCGACCGGAACAATCTTACTATAATAACATGACCGCTTCCTACATGGTTCCGTTCGGCAGCTGCCATGGTCATTCTCGCTTCAGCTTCGGTCGTTATCTGTTTCTGTCTCCGTATTCTAACTCTCCGCTGCCTTCTGATGCTTCTGTGCTCGAAGATGGTCATTTACTGTGGATTTTCTAAGACAAGAACTTTATTGCAGCGAGTCTCCCCCACTCTCATGAAGAACCGAGGGACATTGTTTTGCTCGGTCCTTAGTGGTGACAAAAGATGGCAAATGGGACTACATTTTGGTAATAAGTGGTAAATAGAACAGTTGTGATTTTACGTGAAGGATTTTCGGGTCATTTTTGCGAATATTATGCGATAGGATAGAAAATACGCGGTATCGCGAAAATATGCGGTAAATTGCTGATTTCACGGGATTTGACGCGATCACATAAACAGCACACTATACAGGGCTCAGTGGAAATCCATCCCCATTATTATTTTTTAAAAATCATAAGATATGGAGAAATGCTGAGGTTAAACAGTTTTGGGGCCACATCCCGTCTGGCACCAGTGCCATTTCCACTGTCTGGTTGGGTAGGGGAACAGCCTGGAGCTACAGAGCAGGAAAAGTGGCCACTGAGTAAAAAGGTAACACCCAGACATGCTCCGATTCACTGTGTCATCTGACGCGTGGGCACCGCCTGTGAGGCGTCCGGCGATGATTGCGGAAGGATTGGCCGGCGAGGTCTGTGGCTGACTTTATAGTGTTTATAATTCCATCCTGTTATTTCATCTCTGATCTCGCCTGACACAATATGATTTTTAGGATCAGGAATCTCGGTGCAGATTATTATGTTCACTCTGTAGTAAATCACAAATATGATCTGGTGTGCTTCCATTGCCCAAATCGGAGGTCATAGGTGCCCCGTCGCTGTAGGCCAGATCATTGTTTAATCTGTCATGCCATCACATCAGTCCTGACTCTCTCATTGACAGAGCCCTTGCTGTTGACCTAGCAAGCCATTGGCTAACGTGACCAGCGACTTCTCAGTACTTTGGTTAGATTGGCCCAGATTCCACCTGACCACGCCTCTGTTCCATCCTAGAATCTACCGAGTGCTGTACCCACTTTAGTCCGGCCGCCACGGAAGTGCAGCTCCAGAGCAGTAAAAATTATGTATTGAGTAAAGGTTATTCTTCCTTTTAAATGCTAATTGTTCTGTCAACAGTATTCATTTTGCAGGGCTTTCAAAGGGCACACATCCATTTCATTATGGTTCAGGGCAGATGTGGCCAGTGGGCTTAATTGAACGCACCTTGTTTATTGCTGTGTACACCTACCGAAATAACCAAACGTGACGGCAGACTGGGACCTCCCACAAGAGCGGCGCACCCTTTGCCGCGTTCATTGTTTTAGCAGGATCGATCTTTTTTCCTGGAAAAAAGACCAAAAAACATGCCTGTAATGAGTTTTTCCTTTCATACATTCATCCTTTACTGTACATGTGCATTCCTGAGGTTAAATGACATGACAGCATTTAGGTATGCTTCTCCTTAAAGGTCAGATGAATATTTTATTCTTGACCAGGCCGGATGCATTGAAATGCTAATGTAAATAGCAGCAGAGCCGAGGCTGTGTGGCAGCCACAGGAAAGGGAGTGTTTTAAAAGGTCAGCCTGATCCCCAAGTACCATTGTGCCTCTTGCTGGTCTTGGAGGGAAAGTCCTGCTGCTGGGCCAGTGGTAGCCGTTAAGAACATTGGCAACATGTTTAGCACTTCAGCTGGGACCTAGTGCTCCTTGCGCTGTCAGATTGGGATCCATCTGTCTGTTTATCTTCCCTTTGGAGTCTCAGGAAAGGAGATGTACATACAGTAGATGTAGTCATCATGTGCCTGGGAACTAAAGGAGAAGGGATGGACCTATACTCGTTTGCTTCATTCATCTGCCAAACCGCACGCCGCAGGAACTGCCATTTATTTTCCGCTATGTTTAATCCCCTGTAAAAAAAATTCTGATAATTATAAGTGTAAAAAAAGCTTCTGCTGCTAAGAAAGATCGGACAGTTTCACAAATGTGATCGACTTCTATAATCGACTTGCGCTTCGTGTGCAAATCATAGCGGGTTAAATTAAATCATGGTCTTTAAATTGGACAGGAATCTTAATACTGAAGCAGAAATAGGGTCCAGAAATACTACAAATCAATTCAAAGAAAGTGAAAAAAATACATAGGATTGCTCATAGTAATACTGAAATTACACTGAGAATGCTCTTTATTAGGTAGGCCTGCTCGCCAACATCCTGTGCCTGCAAACAGCGAATCATTTGGCTGCCATATCACGCACACAGACAGGGTGGGGAGCTCCACTTACTGTACATGGGAAATACACGGCATTAACACAACTTTGACAGCGTTATCTTTTTTTGGTGCTAGATTTGGGGGATCTAGCACAAAACAGTACACTACAAACAGTAGAGTGTCTCGCATTTAAGGAGGACTGGGCGATTAAGGTCGGGTCAGTGGCAGAGTTGTGGGCATAAAACACCTGGTTAATGAGTTATCAGAGGGTGCTGGCTCCTGAAAGCCAACAGGAAGACTACACGTTCAGAAGTGTGGTGGAGCAAACCCGTAAGGAAAGGTACCAGCACCGTGTTCCACCAAGCGGCAAGGGAAGCTAATAAAATGGCCACTGAGTGAATCATTTGCATATGACGGAATAATAAACATAAAACATGCAAATTGTTGAATAACTGGAATCCAAATATTATGGTTTATTGCAGCATAAAATAAACTAAATTAATTAAAAATTGGGACATGACATTTTTGCCTTTGGGGAAGGACACTTCATATGAATAGTGCATCTTGCTGGCTAAGTTTAAGTTAAATTGCCTGCACTGTGCCCATTCCATAATGCTCCACCTTTCTGTCTGTGAAGGAGTAAAAAAAAAACATGCAGAACACTAGTAATTAGATTTATCAAATACATTTTTGTAGTTTTACTTCCAGAAAAGCTAAAAAATAATAAATAAATTTGCTTGTGCTTAATGCGTGTTTAATAGCCAAATCAATACATCCTTGCTTGTGTTGAGTTACATTACCTCAAGGACATTATTTTCTAGTGACAACTTTTAAACAAACAATTAAAATCCTATACTTGGCATCTGTAACGGCAAAGCACCTTAGATTAATTCTGCATTCCATACAAGCCCTTGAGATACACAGTGTATCGATAAAAAGGACGCGAAGATTAAATTATTAAATTATCTTTTGCACTAGAGTGGAATTATCAATATACGTAATAAAATGCTTTATCTAGTCAGAGGTTTTTAATTGCTTTTTCCTTCAATATGCATTAATTATTTGTCTGCTGTCATTTTATTGACTTATACTTTATGATATTAAGATGTTATCTTTTTTTTCCTCTCCTGCTATTTCCCAGGGGGACGAGGAAAAAGAAATATGTCCATTGATTTTGTTGTTCACCTCTACACTTAAAGCAGAAGACATGGCGGGCGTGTGTCTCGGCCTCTGTGAGCAACCCCTTATATCACATCAAAGGGCTCCAATCATTTCATCTATGTGTGCAATTAAATGCGATCAAAATTGCTGTAGAAAAGAATAAAATCTATTGGGAAATCCCTAGACAGCCTGGGCGTGCTGAGAAACAATCCAATTGCATTCTCGACAGGATTTCATGATCAATTAATCCATGTTTGCATGTGCCTGCTGGATAGAATCATTATCCCTCTGACTGTCCTTCAAGCCGTGCTCCTGATTAACTGTAGAACCGAGTGACAAGCAGCCAGTCCCAGCAGTGTGCTATCGCTTTGTCTTTCATGTATAATTTTTTAGGATTTTATTATATCCCCTCTGAATATGCATGGATAAATAAATAAAAGCCAGTCTCTTTAAACTCTTTGACAAAACTCCTCAGAAGCTGAGTAGAAATACTTCCTCTATACCTGCCGTTGCACTATACTGTCTCAGAATTGCCTGCATGCAGCCATTAGGAGGCTGTTTCTCAGTCTTTATTTTCTCCCTCTTCCAAAAGATTTGGACTACAAATGTCCCATAGCGCTATAGCGTTCTAATACTATATGGTAATAGCTGTCTTTTGTGATCATTGTGGAAATTGTCCAACAATTATTCACATTTTGATATTGACTCAGGCCTAGAAAAAGATTATTTTTTGATAGCATAACAGATGCCTAGAAAAATGAAATAATTTCGAAATAGGTCATGAATGTTAAGGGTAAACGGAACACGTGATTCAGTATATTATACTCTTCCACTTGAATTCCCTGCATCCAAATGCAGAAACAAAAATAAAATTACAGTATACATGTATAATACTGCTATATATGTAAATGATACACAAAATAATGGAATCGTAGGAGATTAATTGATCAATTTTATGTGCAGTATCAAGAATTAGGAGAATTCATTATTTTAGGAATTATTTTACACACATCCATTTGAGATACAGAAATTGTCACTGTCAAGGTAAAGAAAATCTAACTTTATTAGCAAAGTACAGAACAAGGCATACTGATACAGGAAAAAGTTCCCACCCCAAACTGTCGACTCACAAGGCCAGGTGCTCCGCCTGTCAGTCATTTTCCCCCTCAGCAGTCGAGCCTCAGAGTAGTCAGCCCTGACAGGACCCGGGTTGCTGATTGCAGGGTATGCGGTCGACTCAGAGACTGGGCCCAAGCAAGGAGCACTGCAGAGAGTTTAAATAGAAAGATTGACTGCAGGTGTGAATGACTACAGATTGGAACCATTTGATCAGGGTGGGCGTGGCCTTGGCAATGACCCCCAATGACCTGGCGGCAAGTGACTCGGGAAACTGATCCTGAACTGGATGTGGCATAAGCACCCCTTATAAGCACCCCTTATAAGCACCCCTTATGAATACTGCACAGATGCAAACTTAAGTAAGAATGTAGACCAGCAAGTGGCAGTCAGAATATAATGATTCTGTCTCCGTCGCAGTTTCTCACCAGCCCTGTGCTTTGGCTCGGTAGCCAGTGAAAGCCGACTGGTGAGTTTGTGATTTCCTCTGTAATTCTGTATCTCACATATCTGCCTCACTGCAGATCCCTATCTCATGATATATCTACCATAAGGTCATAAAAGAAAAAATGCTCCTGAATGAATATTAAAGAACAACTATCAGTCAATCTATCAATAAATAACGTGTTTTACTATCTATTTATATGATGAATTAGGATATCTATCTATAGATACGTATTTACAGCAATATTATAGTTGTTAAGGCATGTTGGGGTTGAAATGGGACATAGAATAGTTAATTAATGAATTGCATTGACTGCTGCATAAAATGTTAATTGTAACACATGAATTGGATGAAAGACAGTGCATCATATACTATGTTATAGTATTACACTAGAGGGATTATAGAATTTAATCAATGGTCCACATTCATTATTATGTTAAATAATGTATTATTCATTAACGAATTGCTACTTTGCTACTTAAAGGTATTATTGTCAGTTGTTTTCAACAGCAGAGGTTTTCACCTATAAAACGACATCAGCACAGAGATATGACTTCATTCTGTAGTGGAGCTTCAACTGCTCTGAGGGTGTCCCAATCAAGAAGACAAATAGGGATACTTCGGGAACAAATAGTGTTCAGCCAAGGAACCACACGGACCTATTTATAACCAGCCTGCGTCCATTTGTAATGGCAATCCAGAGATACAGTTTCAGGAACATTGTAGCAAAAGACAGTGTGCACTTCAGCCAGCGCTGGCATGCTGGTAGGCAGAAAGGTAAGACCTTTGTGAGGGGCAGCGGCGGGGAACTAATGCACACAGCTTAGGGATTTACACTTATTACACAACTGGCTGTTTTACTGAATCAATTCATTTTAAGTTCCTCACTTATAAATAGGTATAAAGTTGGATCCCCTGCTGGAGTTCGGCACCTTTTGGTGACAATTCCATTTTCAACTAACAAATAACATGATCGAATAGCTTTATAAAGAGGAGGCATTGTTGGGCCCGCAATCAGAGGTACTTAATCAGAATGACTTTGATAAATATACAGCTAAATAATGGCGTTTGATTGCCTTGCTTTTACTTGTTAACTGACAAAAAATACAAGTAAAATACATCCATTTAAATGCATGCATGTTTATTTGTGACAAGAATATCAACCATCTGGGCATTCTGGCAATATATTGCTGTAACATATCAAATATTATTGGGGTGTAGAAACTGTTAAATTTTTCACCTGATCTGCCACTTACTGCAATTTAGCAAACTCAGTTTGATAGATCTCATATATAAATGATATTAGATAAATGATCATATGACTAGTACGGGACCCAGGGTGTACCCCAGCCACGTGCCCTGTGTTGCCTGGGATAGGCTCCAGACACCCCATGAACCTGATCGGGATGGATGGATGGATCAATGCTTGCATGTTTAGTCAATATATTTATGACTTTTTGCAAAGAGTTTAAATTGCCCTGGAATGTTTTATTTAAACAGAATAAGTTACTGAAAATTATTCTATGGACTGACACTGTACAAATATGTTCCTTAAATGTGATTTTCTCTGAATTTAACTGAAGACTAAGCACTTAAATGTTAGCAAATCAAATACAGCATTTTCTTAATATTTCTATGTGAAAGTAAAAAGCAGTAAATTAAATCACGGCTTGTAGGTTTTTGTCTTTATTTCCATAATGCAGGCTTTAATGTAATTGGTTTCCTTAAGAGTGGGATTTTTATTTACATTTGTCATTTGAAATTCAGATGGCTGCATATGGAATCTTGCTGACAAAATTGAAATCCATAAAAGTGCAGCACAAGCCGGTTTTCACTCCATTTAATTAGAGAGAGCAAGCAGTCATGTAAAACAGACTGATCTCTTCCTTTGTCGAGATTATGGGGAGACGTGGCTATAATAAACCTTTTTGCGGTTGGTTGCAGAAATACAAAGATACTTTGGCTTAATTGCTTTGTTTACATATAGTTACTTTAAGCTATATCTTTATAATTGTGGATCAAACTGCATCATTAATGTAATTATGTCATTTTCTTTGGACATCCCACCCTCACCCAACCACTGTGTGATTTTTATTTTTATTTTTTTAAAGCTAGCATTTCATAGTGACTTAAGGAAGGCATGATGGATCCATGTTCTCATTCTGTTTACACCAAATTCTGACTCTACCATTGGAATGTCTCAACAGAAATCGAGACTCATCAGTCCAGGCAACATTTTTCCAGTCTTCAACTGTCCAATTTTGGTGAGCTCGTGCAAATTGTAGCCTCTTTTTCCTATTTG
>JAODKN010000008.1:17466025-17495318 GCA_026774425.1 Petrocephalus zakoni | reverse complement strand
TCACAGTTATTTGCGCTTCCCGCGCCACGTTCCTGCTCTATGCCCGTTTGTGTGTTCTGGTTTGATTCACCGGTAACCTGGACCCGAGCTCCTTTTATCCCGGTTCTGAGCGTCCCAGCGGAGAAGCTTACGTGTGAAGTGCTCATTTTTTATGCCTTTCCCGCCGAGAGGAAAACGTTACGTTGAACTGGAAGGTATCCTTATGCGCTCCTACTTCTGTTTCCCCCCGAAGAGGAAATCTCGAATAAAACTCTTGTTCATTCCAAAGTCTCTTTGTCTTGGGATTCTATTCCCAAAAAGCGAGCCAGGCTTTGTGCTGTAATATATTATAGTAATCAAATTACCGCAATATACTGTGAATGCCGGCTTTTACTGATATTTGGCGTACCCCTGTATCCAGTGTCTCGTTTTATATGTGCTTTCTGTGAAGATGTTCCAAACACATACTGTAAATGGTACTAGCATGTTAAAATGTACGTTAAAAGCTTATTTACTACCTGTGGGATCAGACAAAGGTGCTCTGAAAAGCCGTCTTTTTCATGTTTTTCCTTTCAGTTTTCATTTCGATATGCAATGACAGTATATATGCATATTTATACATATGTTTCCAAATAACTAAGTAAATAAATCAAATTCTGCCACTGAGATTCTCTTGAACTTCGCAGGCCTGACATTTGATTGTATTATTCCTGCAAAACAAGCATGATTTCCTACCAAACAGCAGTTCCTGTTGCCCGCAGCGTTTACACCCAAACAGACGGAAGGAACCAGATGAAGATTCTTCGCTCCAAGCTCTTTGACAATATTATGTAACATCAGACTGAACACCAGCTCCTCAGCGAGTGTGATGGGGGGGAAAGAGGAAATCCAGATAGCTTGCTAAACCAATCACTGTATTTAGCAAACAAATTTAGTGCCATCTGTTACAGAGCGGCGACTCGGAGAGTCACCCTGCATTGAGTCGCGATATAATTTCAGTCCGGGCATCGTTGGTTTGCTTTCTTTCAAAATACACGGTGCAGCAAAGGGGCATCTGGTATTACATCTCTACTGCTGCACTTACCCTGCTCTCTTATTTTATTTGCATCTGTTAACTTAATGCATCTTTAGTTATTTCAAGATTGTGGCCGGCACGTGACTTCTGCCTGCAATTTTCCTTGCTTTCATTCCTATTCCTTCATACTGTGCTCGTATGTTGTGTGCCTGATGCTGTCTATAGCTGTTGCTCTAACACTGAAATTTCCCTTTGTGGGATTAATAAAGTTAATCTTGATCGTACTAAAAGGAGGCCGTTCCTACCTTTGTTGTCTTTTATTGTGAAATTGGGGTTGTTAAGCATTTCCGGGACCAGGCTGTAGATGAAAAAGTGTCCATTCTTTGGGTCGTCTCTGTCCACGGCACTGATCGTCTGTATCACCTGCCACGGGAGAAAGACCCTCGTCTGATTCCGGTTCTCATTCTATCGAATCGTATTCGTTCTTGCCATACTGAGGAACCAGATAAAGGTTGCAGAAACCAAAAACGAATCTGCATTTGAAATTTCTCCTTTGTGAAATCAGCGCAGAATTCGTCACTGCTGTGATTTTGTTTCTGCCCACAATTAAACACCACCTATCAAAAAGCCTGACTGTAATTCATGATTGTCAGGTATTTTCGCATTTGCACTGATTTGACAGTAGATAATTACAGTAAAGCTGCCATGTCACTGTATTTGAATAATGTGGTATTTTTAAGTATGTCCTAGCAAAAGGGGCGCGCTTGATTAATGATTGACAGGAAACGCTGACAAGGGCTATGATTAGCATTCACTTTTTGATGCAAACAAATGGCCCTGTAAATCACCACCCCGGCCAGAGAGGAACCCAGACAAATATTGCCAGTGATGTAGCAGAATTATGAATTCTAATGATCGGTTCTGATGTGTTCGGTTCCCTTTGTTGGGCCTTAGTCTGTGCCAAGGAACAGTATATCAGCTAAGGTCTGGGTCTTTTCTCACTGAAATAAATAGGCCATAATTCATGATGGCTGATCATTACCGAGGCGAAGCCGGGCAGATGCTGGCGGCTCTGATTGATGCCCTTACCTGGCCAGGCTTTCCGTTTTCACACAGGAACGTCTCATATTCCGTGGCAAACTCCGGGGCGTTGTCATTTATGTCCAGCACTTTAATAGCCACGATGGCGCGGGAGATCTGACTGTGATTTCCTATTTAAAGGAGAGAAAAGCATTACTTAAGCTACTGCAGCAGGTAAGCACTGGGAGTCTCTCCATGCTAGCCAGGTTACTTCACCGTAGCTGTGAACGATGATATGGGACTAAGCAGAAGCTACCGTCAACTGCAACTATTTGTACTTGTTAAGTGGGGGAAAACAAGATGAAAAAATATACTAGACATCGCAAGGAAAGTTCTTTTGAGATTCCCTGCGCTAAATTCATGTTTTATACATGACTCATCCCTTTTATTTTTTTATTAAATGCATAGTAACGAAGTGACAGCAATTGAAGTGTAAAAGACAATAAAGGGCAATCGAATCATGCTCATTTCTTATAATTTGTGTTCCCTATTGAGACCCTTATAAATTAACGTCGTTATTGAAAGTCACAACCATTTACTAAGTTGGTGGAATAAATAAACTATATAATCAGTTTATTTGGATTAGAATATTATATCGGGGTGCGGTGATGTTACACCTCTGTGCTCTGTTTTGCAGGGAAAGTCATGCCCCTGTCTTTTAGTCTATAGTGGCATCCAGTAATCGCAGTGCTTTCCCATATCACCTATGGAGGTTCTTTCTTAGATGCACACTGCCTAAAATCTTCTAATCGATACTCAAAGCGGTAGTCCTTGAGGTCGTGGAGTCATTTTGTCACAGCAGTTATTGTTTGGGACACAGGACAGTCAGTGGGAGCCCTACTCCAAGTGCAAAGATCTGGGCATAGAGAATACAGGAGACAGTATCTCAGATGTCTCTGTTGGGAATGAGAGAAACATGCTTATCGTGACCTAGTCCAGGCACCAGAATGAGATGTAGGACAGACACTACCAGGTGCCAGGATGCTGTAGCAGACTGCGGGACAGAACATCATAAAGCGAGTACCACTTTTGGGTCACAGGGTCCCCATGTTTGATTTGAGGAAGACCCTAGATCACCTGCCAGGAGTATTGTGTTTAGAACAATGAAGGTATCAGTGAGAGGAATGTTCATATTCCAGTGGGTCCAAGTCAAAAAGTCAAGGAGGCTCCGAACGGCAGCTCGTGTGCTGGTGCAGCCTGCTGGAAATGCCTTTTCGTTCTTCAGCAGCTGGGGATTCGAACTGATTAACCAGATGTCCTTGTGTGCAAATAGCGTAGCACACATCACTTGAGTGGCAAATACTGACAGGATTGTGTGATTTTTCCCATTTTCAGATCTGTGTTTTTCAGTTTGATTCTGAAGCTTGGAGGACAATTTAAATTTTTAAGCAAACTGACTGCAGCCTCTTCTGTGACTCAAAAACACAGAGGCTTGAAACATCCAGACTACTCTGCTCATTTAAATTAAGTGACAGTGGTGCTTTTTGTATATGTTTACTGAAAATCTGTTTAGCAAATAGACACATTGCCTTCCAATGTTGGTGTTACCCTACCGTACAACATCGGCCTGTGCAGACATATCACACATGCATTGTACACACTGTGCATGCGTTCAGACTCTGTGCTACACATGATTTTATCTTCCTGGTGTAGAGTCCAGTGTGAGTGTATTAGTGGAATCTAAACTCGCTTCACTACCTCAAATTAAACTACTGAACTGTTTAACTCAAATTTAACTCAGTCAGAATGCAACGGATTAATGTATTTTTGCTTTACGCTTGAATTCAGATACTAATTGCGTAGCAGCGTTCAAACCTAAAGGGTAACAAAATAGGTAATACTTGCTGAAGCAAAAACATGGCGTTTTATGTGGAATTGAAGAGCAATATTGGTATAAAAAGCAGTAAATATCTAATGTATTCGACATAATCAAGAAAATCTGTGTGAGGGAGGTGGTACTTACTGACTTCTGTAGCCGTCACTGTGATGTTATGCCACATGTCGGTTTCCCTGTCGAGAGGCTTGGCCAGGGTTATCTTGCCATCGTCCACATTAATATTGAACTGCCTCTCGAGATCTGTGTGCCGATCAATAAAATACCTGTGGGGGGGCAAAATCAAAATATGAAACAAAAACACAGGCACCTTCATCAGTGGTGTGATCATCGTATGTGTCCGATATGCATATGTATTACATGAAGCCTCCAGTGCTAGCCTAGCCTAATAGACCTGTATTCATCAGGAGCGGCCTGTAGATTAATATATGTCTTAAAGCAGCAAGAACTCAATAATTATCACCTAAGGATTAATTACCTGCTTTCTGACTTGAAAGGGGAGACATTAAGTGGCCGTAAGCTTCAGGAAGCCCTAAAAACATTATCAAGAAGGAAGACTAGGGTTGTTCCTACACTGTCAGAAAATAATGTACCAGTTTTTACCTTTTTGAGGGTATAATCACTTGTCACTGACCTTCAGTGGTCTGCAATTGTACCCTAACTGTAGGCAAAAGTGCCACTTAAGGTATAGAAATGGAGTCTGAGGTATTTTTTGTACCACTGGGGGTACATAACTATACCCTTCTTTCTGACAGTGTAAGCATCTTTCCGCTTATGTCCCTCTCACAGATATTTGGCTGCTATGGCGGCCACCCCGTTCATAAGGCTCTTTGCCGGGCAGCCCGTCCACTTCCATCTGCCTACCTGTGCATCTGCTCATGCCTAGGAGCTCCGCGGAATTCTCCGGGAGGCCGAGAAAAGGCAGTGCAATGAAATGAACTGAAATACTCATCATCTTAAGACTGGAAAGAGAGGCGCTTGCTTTATGGGGAGGCACTGTCATGGGCAGCAGCTTTGGCTGTCTGAATCCCGCCCCTGCGTCATGCTTGGGGAGATGTCAGTTACTCCAGACACTCCGCTAACTTCCCGCAGTCTAAAACCCGAAGACTTATATCTGCAATTTACAGTCAGGGTGCACTTTTGTATCGTAAAGCATGCGATTCTATTTGTGGGAACACACTGGCATCCTCTCTGATGTTCGTCCCGGTCTTGTGCCCTACGCTGCCTGGGACCCTGGATAACTGATTGGAATACAGATGGATGGATATGAAACACTGACATTTATATGCAACATGCAAGGACACTGAGTCTCAATAGAGTATCCTAAAAATCATTGGTAACCAGCAGTAAAGCAACAGAAGTAGGAAGGAAGGTATTATAATTATGCTATCAATAATGAAGTATCCTGGTGCGAACAGGTATAGAGTGTCAAGTTAAATGGCCATACTTGTATATTGTTTATGGAATATGACCTTCCCATTTTAAAGTTTTAGAGTACTAAAGTGAATTCCGCCTAATATTCTGTGCATGAAACTATTGATAATGCAAAAATTATTCTGTACTGACACCAACATGGTTCCAGTATTCCTCGCGTTTACATTTGGGCATACAATTATATAAATGTAAACTTTAATATATAACTGCCAAGCTATACCTAAAAGTGTATGCAAGCGATTTTATGAAAATAAAAAAGTAATGCAATAGAGAAACTCTGTCTAAGTCTAGGCCGATAATAACACTTTTTATATAGCACGGTTAGGCATCACACCATGAAATAGGCTCCTAAACCTGATTCGACACCCTGTGTTCAGTGATTAAGGAGATAAAAGAAAAAACACTATAATTTCTGACACACATTCTTTTCATATATATCAACAAAATAGAGAAAATACAAGTATGTGTGTGTATATATATAATATAAATATATATATACTGTACAAGCCCTCTGTATCTACCATCCATAGCAAAACTCTGTCAGCTTCTGCAGGGGAAAATAAACAAGCAAACAAATAAATAAATAATAATAAATATGTATATCGGTGTGTGTGTATTTATATTTATGGGGCTGGAATATAGATCAGACAGTCATAAGCACTAAATATGGAGCAGAAGAACAGAAATATTGCAATGTTACTTCATCTTTCACACTTTCTAGCAAGAGCACAGACAGAATGTGCTCTGTTCTCAAGCAAGGCATCCAGACTGAAATTCTGTAATTCTAGGATTCTAGTTTCCTCATGCTTATCATGAAGGGCATTCAGACTGAATTTATCTGCATCCAGGTTCCTAGTGTCCTTATCAAAGGCTTTCAGACTGAAATTCTCTGCATCTAGGTATCTTCCGTCCTCATCAAAGACTTTCAGACTGAAATTCTCT
The DNA here is from genome assembly GCA_026774425.1 of Petrocephalus zakoni. Taxonomy (NCBI): domain Eukaryota; kingdom Metazoa; phylum Chordata; class Actinopteri; order Osteoglossiformes; family Mormyridae; genus Petrocephalus; species Petrocephalus zakoni. Next base: position 17,489,034 of record JAODKN010000008.1, on the reverse strand, counting down.
GCATCTAGGTATCTTCTGTTCTCATCAGAAGCTTTCAGACTGAAATGATCTGAATCCAGGTTTCTTCTGTTCTCATCAGAAGCTTTCAGACTGAAATTCTCTGCACCTAGGTATCTTCTGTCCTCTTCAAAGACTTTCAGACTGAAATTCTCTGCATCTAGGTATCTTCTGTTCTCATCTGAAGCTTTCAGATTGAAATTTTCTACATCCAGGTTTCTAATGTTCCCACCAAAGGCTTCAAGATCTAAATTCTTTGCACCCAGGTTTTTTATAAAAGCTTTAACACCGAAATTTTCTGCATTCATGTTTCCTGTGTTCCACATTCTACCGTTTTAGTTTTTTTTTACTGCGGGTTATTCCACACTGAATTGTGGTGTTTGTCTTGCTAAGATGGGTCTTTTAAAACAGGAAATGTTTATTCTGTATTGAAAGTTTCCCTCCTCTAAGTTAAAAGGGTGACATGACTAAAAACAAACAAAAAAATAAGCAAATATGTAAATAGATAAACAACAACAACAACGATGATGATGACAAATCCCCTGAATAACTTACTTAATAGATTAGTTGACCCGACATTTACGTTGCATATCCATCTCATGAAATCTCATTTACAAGACAGTCCCCCTTGTTACAAGGCATACAAGATGTCAGACTGCATGATGAATGCATGTGCTCTAAGGGCTGTTTACTAGGAAGGTTAAAGGAGCCATTGACTCCATCACCCAGCATCTTAAAAAATAAAATAACACAGAAAAAAAATTAAAAAGCGCTCACAGCCTTATCATAATGAAAATTAAAGCGCCTAACACCATATAATGTCAAAGGTCATGCATATCCTGAAATGCCTGAAGCCAGAGAGGAGTGACCCTAAGTCACCGACAATGCGCATCCACACGTTCTTATCAGTGCTGATGTGGCCATAGGATCACCGCTACACTCTAAGGAGAACTTGCGAAATCACATTTGCCTAAGTACATTAAGCACAGCAAGGGAGAGAGGCCAAGAAAAGCAAGAGAAAGTAAGAGAGCAGCACAGGAGCAGGGTGGCAGGAGGAGGCAGGCGGTGGATCACAGCGTGCCGTGTCCCTCCACCGACACCATCGGTCTTTTTACAGTCATCGTCAAAGTTTTCATGCAAAATATGAAAAGATAACCAATTAAATGCAAAAGATCTCCCCGAACTCCTCCCGAGGCAGGGAAATTATCTTGAATTATACCAAATAATTTGCTCAGCACACAACAAAAAATATCTCATGTTCACAATTTACCAGTCCACCTATCCATCTGTCCATCCATCCATCTATCCATCCATGTATCTGTCCATCCATCCATCCTTTTTCTAGTCTGGTGTTGTATTTAATGAGGCTGCCAGGCTAAGGAAGTAACATGCCACATTATGTGCCTATTTATGTCATTCAGCGAGAGGAAATTGTATTCAAGGAGGAATAATGGATGTCTGTTAACTGAAAGAAACACCACATGCTGTATTGGGACAATTTATCTCCACTGGAAAACCACACAAGATTGCAAGGAAATGTCAGGTCGAGGCACAGCCATTAGCTTCAAAGTCACGGTGTCCCGTAAGGCGCCCCGCTCTTCCTGTTGGGCACCCTTATGGCTTTTTTTTATTATTTTTTTCCTCCGTCAGATAGCGGAGGAACTGTGACATAAACCACTTTGGTGTAGAACATCTTTGGTGTCCTGCAGCTTTCCCTTTCCTAAAATGTCAAAGTAAAAAAATAAATGAAGAAATTAAATAAATAAAGAAATTTTAAAAAACCTCTCTAACAAGGATTCTCCTAATGTGGTTTCCCTTAGAACCTCATGTCTGTCAATTTGCCTCTGGCGAAAGGCTTTCAGCCCTCAACATTTTCAAGGAAGTCATAAATTCCATGTGAGTCCACTCACAACAGCAACAATGCCAATAATAATAATAATACTAATAATAATAATAATAAATATTATTATTATTATTGTTAAAAATAGTACTAGTAGTAGTATTGTTGTTATTATGGAGGGATTGTGTGAAGTATGTTAATGTATCTATTGAGCTAATTTATCTGTTTATTGTATTCCCGAACCAAGGCACGATGACAATGATATAGTAAAAAATAAGTGGCTCAATATCGTGTTTAAGGAGTGTACACTGCCTTTAAGTAAGCTGCAAGTGTACTTGCACTAACAGTGATACTTCTACAACCACACGAAATGCAAAAATGATGAATATGCACAAATCTGTAAACTACAAAATGGGACAAGAAATGCGAAGTCAGCTGGATTTTCCTACAGGACGGCACCTAGCTGTAATGCAAACGCTAAAAAAGCTAGTCAGTAAGTGAATAAATAAATGAATAGGGATGAAGACGTATAACCACTGTGAACTATGCCAGAAAAATATCCCGTCTGTAATTTCACCTGCTCTCGGCCCACTATATAATTAAAGGACCTGTTGAGTGTGGTGCAGAACAAAGGAGGCCACAGGAGACCTAATGAAACGCGGGAGTGCATGGGCAGAAATTACCGGTATAACCTACACTGAAGGTGCCCTTGTGGCATTTTCTGGAGCGAGCAATAGAAGAAGCCACCGCCGCGAGATCACGTCACCATTGTCATCATCGGCATCGTTATTATTATTATTATTATTAATAATACATTAAGAATTTACCGATCCTTTTAAGTACATAACACCTGTATTATACACACAAAAATAGAAGCAAGCAAAAAGAAAGCTTTGAGAGATTCTCGGGATGTCGAGAAGTCCAATCTGCTAAGTTTTATATGTAAACTGTGTTTAATCTGAAACACCACCTTTATATTAATTGTTATAGAAAATAAACATCTTGGCTGATGCACACATCTATACTCAGAGCCAAGTGATCTATTTCCGAACGCTGAGGCTACGTGTTCGGTTATTGTTACGTTTTTAGGTTAGCCATTGTATTGTCCTTTGTTTTCATAGTTGATTCATTCCCCATGCTGAAGTGATATAACTCAACAAAGCAATTATCAGAAATTAATCATGCTACCCCAGTCACAGGCGACATTATCAGAGCCTTCAAAATGTTTGGCGAATCGGGAAATATTAATCAATCCAGAAATTTCAGATATTTTGGATAGGGTAGAAGGACAGAATTCCCAATTTCAGTCAAGTAATGGAATTCTAGACACACACAAATTCACACAAATATAGATGTCAATTTCAGAAATAAGAATGGAAGGCTGGTGTCAAGCTCTTTGCAATCTATATATTTCTCATAAACACTTGGCTAATCAGGTTTGTGGTGGACAGAGCCCATCTGGAGGAGCACAGGCCTTGGTGCTCAGTTATATTCTGCAGATAATGCCACTTCTTCAGTGCGCAGTTCATTTACAATGAAACTTTAATTCACAAACCGAGACTCAGACTGAGGGGAACTCAGAATCATTTCCAAAGCAAAAGCCAAACTGACTTTTTTAATCCTTAACAAATTCCACAATTTATAAATGCCCCTATTTATGTAATAACCTTATTACAAGAAATATTCTTTTCCCCAGCTACAAAGAAGAATTACAATTGACTAATTTTAATAATGTTTCATACATTTTTCAATGACCCAGTATTTCTTTTAGCATTTGAATGTGAAGTGGTTCCCACAGAATACTGTTTTTACATAGGAATGACTGCTAGGAAAAAAAAGAATAATAAAAAGACAGCAATTGAATTATTTCAAAATATCTGCAGGAGCAAAATATCGTTTTAATATGAAACCCCCTTCTCTTCTGGTATAGGTGGACTTTTTTGCTCTGTTAAAGGTATAAAGTATAGTAGACAGTGATTTTATTGTATGAATTCATCAAAGCTGTTGGATAAAGTTGGAAGGCAGGTGAATACCACCTATTCGTCGTCCGCGCTGCCTCTCCTGTACAGGGCCAACGGCGAGACGAGACTGCAGCCAGCTCCAGGAAACACAGGGCTCGGGACGCACCAAACATTACAGCAAGTACACACACGCACACACACACACAGCCATAATCTTAACCATAAATAACCAAACAAAATACAAAACATCTGGCATTTTTAGTTTTTTGACTGCAGGCACAGATCTTTGTGGGGAATGGAAAAATGGTCCCCACAATGTCAAAATAACAGGTTTTATCACATTATGGGGGACATAAACCACACACACACACACGTTAGAATACATACCTTTGTAGGGACCATTGATTTATTTTTTATTTCTATAGGCATAACCCTGATCCCAACAATGACACCCTTAACCCCTACTCAGCCCTAACCTTAACCATAAGTAACCAAACAAAATACCATTTTTAGTTTTTGGATTGCATAAACAGATTTTCATGAAATTGAGTGTCCCTTGACAAAAAAAAAAATGTCCCCACAAGGTCAAAATAACGGTATGGTTTTGGACTGCAGAAGGTAACCAGAGGACCACGAGGAACACATCCAAAGTTCAAACACACAGTACGGGTGCTTCACTTCTCCAACTGTGTAGACAAAACACTATTCTGGTGCATAAACTCCCAATAATCAGCACTGATGATCCACATGAAATGAACATGACAGTTTTGTATAGCATATTTCTATAGTAATATAGAAATATAGAAATTATAAAAGTAATAACAAACCATGATTTCTGCATTTTCAATATAATGGGACAGCAGGGTAGTGGGCTAAACTGCGTATCTTACCTGACAACGCTGCCGGTCACATCTGGGTCGTGTGCAGTCACCTGCTCAATGACAGTGTTGATGGCCGTGTTTTCGTGCACCTCTACCAGATAGCTGGCTTGGCTGAACACTGGAGGTTCGTCTGCATCCTCTACAGCAATCTTGACTGTGGCCGTATCTTTGAAAGGGCCCCCGGTACTGAACTGAGGGTCAAAGTTCACGTTTGTGGCTTCCACTCTCAGAGAATAGGACTTCCTGGTCTCGAAGTCCAGTGGCTGGTGATATCGGAGAGAAGGAGAAAGAGGCTATTAGGTCATTTTTAGGTCATTTGTTGAACCAAAGACGAGCGAATGATGGATGAAACTTAAAACAGTTTTTACTGTCAGGGTGTTTTTTTTCGGTCCTCCCATATAGGATATTGCATTCATGATAACATAAAATAATTAAAAACACGCACACAAATGCAATAACAGAAAACAAAATAAATCTGTTATTTATTGGCAATATACAAAATCACACCTGAAGTAATCAACATGTTATTAATTTGTACACAGGCAACATCTGCTCCGGACAGCGACATTGTGGTAAATAAGGTTAATCTAATATTTTCACAGGGAATCTATTGTAAACTGAAAAGCAATCATGCACAAATGTCATTTGTATGTTTGTTGTTTTCGGAGATATAATTATTTTACCCTGCATTGCCATGGCAATTCGAAAGTCATGAGATTCTTGCAAGAAATTATAGGTAGGGAAGGAAATGGCTGGTAACAGGTTATCTATATTTAATTTTAAGCATAAATAATTATATATATATATATATATATATATATATATATATATATACGCATATATAATATCTTATCTGACAGGTAGGTGACCGCACATGACCCAGATGTGACAGGTAGTCTTGTCAGATAAGATGCACGTCAGGTAATTTTTCCATGATTTAATTTTTTCATGATTTAATGATTGGATTATGTACACACACACATACATATACACACACACACACACACATATATATATATATATCAACCAAAGTCAACCATATCATTTTATGACTGCTTAAATTTGGTTTGCACACATTTCAGTTTCGGACAGCTTATCAGAGAGAACTACACAGTGGTGATTTGATATCTGTTATTTTGTAAGGAAATTGCAGGATTGTTCCTGATCGCTTTCACACTTAGTTCTCAGTATTTGTGTATTTATGTATAAATGTCACAGTTTTAGTAGCCGGTGACACTATGACTGTCCCTGACCAGGCTCCTTTTCTTCAGAATCACCTCTGGGTGGTTCTATAATACTAGAATAATGGGATCAAGTCACTTCCTTACTTTATAACTAGGATTTATAGGAAAATCAAAACTGGGCCTAGTCGCTGGAGGCGAGGGGCCGGCTTTGGGAATAAGGGGCGTGAGTCAAGTAAAAAAAAATCTGTGTTAAAAAAGAAACAAAATGAGGAAGAGGGGAGGCATCGGGCGGGCCCAGCTGTGAAAACAGCGCAGCTGGGAATCGGGCCCCAACGGGGGAGCTTTGAACTCAACGCACGCGGCATTGGGAAGCTGGGGTGAGCTAGCGTCTCCCCAACACATCTGCCCCAGCCCGAGTGTGGCCTACTGGAGCATTTTCAATTTACCGAGCTCCAGTCCCCTTCCTGGACAGGCCAGGCCGACAGGCAGAGGGTGGAGGGTACCACTTGGGGTTACCGTGGAACATGTGGCCGGTGCCGCGCAGTCGGGAACCACAAAGCGCAGTCCTTGTATGGAAATCCAGTGCAGGGACCTGACTCTGCAGTGTCCATGTCCACAGTGTGAATAAAACACAGTGAAAAGGGGCCTGTTTATTAACAATAATTCACAACCACCTCTGAGGCATTTTAGAATGCCTTAAATATAACTTTTAATCATTTGAATGTGCAGTCGGCCATATTGGAAATGGATATCAGTAGCAGTACAGCTTGCGTAAAGTTCCCTATGAGTGGGGTTTCACCTGCCTCATCCCGGAGCTTTTTGGCTCCCATACTTCCCGGCTCTGTGGCATATAATGAGACAGCCTCTTGTTTCGACTTCACAATCAGGCCTGTTCTGCTTCCCTTCCCCGGGCCCTGGAGTGCCGCCACAGGGCTGAGCCTCCCCCGCACCCCCCCGGCCACTTGTGGGCTGTATGTAAACGCGAGCCATGTTTGGGGACATCAAAGATCGGCCCTGCCCGCTGAAGGCAAAAGGAAGCGAAGCAGCCCCCTCAGCCTCACCAAATGGCCCTGAGGGGGCCCGAGATAAAAAGCGTACACCCTCTGACAACAAAGACTCGCTCTCCGTAGCCTCGTACAGATCAATAATTTTAACCTTGCCACAAAGGATCTTTAGATATCTGGCAGCACTTTACACAGTAATATTTGTTACGGGGGGCCGCTGGTCAAATTGCCCTGTTTAATCCTTTGTTTTGCAAAACTGCGTGTCAGAACATTAAAGGTGATGTGTACAGGAGCTTCGGCAGTGCCAGTTACAGGTTTGGTCATGGGGCAGACGGCTTAGCCATGGCGGAGGGTTTCCCCTGGCGTCTGCCCGTATGTCCTCTGAAACAAACACCTCGCCCTAGGGGGACAGAGTGGAAAATCTGCCGAGCGCAAAGTCTTCTCTTCTCGCTCCGTGCCATCCGTGGGGGAGGGCCACTTGGCCAAAGCCCATTACCATTCGGCTGCGGGGGCCTGGCCATGCGATGAGCGGCAACAACGGGGTCCACAGACCTCTTGGAACTCTGACTGCAGGTAGTGCTTAAGAGTGTTGACTTGCAACCAAAAGGCTTCTGCGAGCACTAGAAGCTGTCTTGCCGGCCCCTGGCTCACAAAACTAAACTGCTGCAGCATACATATATCAAACAGAGTGTGAGATTTCCATTTACAGATGCTCTTATCCAAAGCAACATATGATCAAATAAGCAGGGTCAGCCATGCCCTGGAGCAACTGGGGGTTTCGGGCCTTGCTCAGGGCCCCAACAGTGAAATCACTGCACCGATGCTAGGGTTTGAACCGTCAGCTTTCCAATCATGGGCACAGCGTCTGAAGCCACAGAGCCACAGAACCGCCCCCCAATTCCCGCCTGAACGGCTTGGTGGGCGACACTGTTGCTTCATATGTCCAGGAATGGGGTGTGAATCCCACCTCCAAACATGGTGTGTGCGGAGTCTGCATGTCTTCCCTGCTCTGCGTGGCTTTTCTCTGGCTACTCCAGCTCACTCTCACAGTCCAAAGACACACAGTTAGGCTGATTGGCATAGAAAAATTGGCAGTGCTGTGTGATTGTGAGTGTATGTGCCCTGCAAAGCATGGAATCCCATGCAGGGTGTTCTCCAGACTTGTTCCCTGAGCTGCTTAGGATTTGGTCCAGTGCCCCCCCTCCCAACCCAGACCAGAATAAATGGAATTGCATAAACATAATTAATAATACGTATTGAACAATTCTTATTTCATATTGCATTTCCAGTTCCAGATCTAGATTACCAAAAATGACCTTCACACCTATCTTACTTTTTTCGTTAAAATTCTTTTATCAAGGATTTAATATCTATTTTCCGTACTAGGTTTGCCGCTTGTATTTACTGCCTGCTTTATTCTTTTAAACATAAATGACGATTGTCCACACTGTATTGGTAAAGCCACAACGGTCGAGTCTAAGCTCTTGAAGACAAAGGAATGCTATGTCTTTGATCGATAAAACAAATGTAACAGCCAAATGTACGACATAGAAATGTAATATATAATAGAACCTACAAATATAAATGAATACATTGAAATAGTGGTTAAGAACTTATACTATATTCTCTTCATAATGGCGCCATTGATCAATCATTATTTAATCTTCTTCCCCAAGTCTGCCGAAAATCTGCTATACTAGCTTGACACTCTCCTAGATACATATTATGCTAGCCATACTGTATACTGCATTAGCATCCAGTCCAAATAATAGTTTTTGAATATCCTGTACCTTCTTCAGTCGGAGGATTCCTTCCTGTGTCTGAGGATCCGTGGTGATCTCGAAAATGTCCTTCTCATCACCGCTGATGATGCTGTAGCGTGACTGTGCGTTCTCTCCCACGTCCCTGTCATTAGCTTTCACTTTTCCTCCCGGCTGGCTGATGCCGAGGTCCTCAGGTATCACAAACTCATACAGACCTACCAGAAAGAATCAGAAAGAATTATTTTTCCTTAGCAAAGTGCCTAAATTCCTAGACAGAATCAATTTAGCTTAATTTAGTCTTGGTAGCACTATTAGATTTTGCTAATCCAAATGAATACCGAAAGATACTTCCACTCTCAATATATAAAACACGTTAATAACTTTGCCATTATTTTTAAATCCAAAGCAATAAAAGAAAGACATTATCTTGTTTACTTTTCGAAAATTTTGGCGGGTTATCGTTGACATCTGTTAGCGTGATTGTGACGGTGGTTGTCCCTGACAACCCTCCCATGTGACCTCCCATATCCTTTGCTTGGATGACAACCAGGTACTCTTCTCTCATCTCTCGATCCATCCCTTGGAGCGCGATTTTAATAACCGCTGAAATGAAACAACCAAACAAACACATTGTACCGATGACTCAACAGCTGATGTGCAAAACAACCAGACAACATCAATACACCAGTGTCAGTTTCAGCCATATTTATTTTAAATTATGTTTACTAAAACATATTCTGCTTCCTATGTCTCAGTACTCAATATCTAAATATGTTAAAGCTATTTCTAATTCTGATCCTTATCCAGGAATTAATGGAATTGATTATTTTATTCCAACACCTTGCTTTGTTTGTCAATTCAAAATAGGTTTAATTAATTGATTATAATCAATTACAGTCTGTTCCAGGAAAACACAATGCAACAGGCTTGATATCATCTGTACAACTGTATGTGACACACAAACAAATATAGTATTATATGTTTTGCAATTAACCCAGTTGCATTTAAAACCAAACGTATAGAGAACATCCTTCTGGAATCTGTCCAGGACCTATCCTACTTAATAATATCTGCAGTAAGAAGATACTTCTCTTCTCTGGATAAATTAATAAATATTGGTCATATGGATAACATCTGTGTACTTAGCACAGTGCTACAAATTGGCTTGTTTGTCTGTGGAATTTTTATATGCCTGGAGTCATTTTTTAAAAAGTTCTCATTGGCTGAAAATAATGCTGCCTGCGATAATCTTAAATATTGCATTCAGACCGAAGGAGGCTCATTACGGCAGCATCACAGGACAGGAATATAAAGCACATCAGCAGATGCGGGTAAATCCGTCTCAAACACAGGCACTTGCAGGTTCATCAAATAAATATCAAAACGGAGGCAGAACTTAGCAAGTGCTGGATTATGCCAAACTCGTGGTGATATTTACTGTGAGCCGGGCTATGTTTACTCAATTACATTAGGGCTGATTTCTGCATAGAGATTAGCTGTACTAATGCATTGTATTTTGTCGTAAATTGCTGTAAATCTCATTTTAAATTAAGCATGCTGCTTTCCACATCTGGGCTATATAAGTTATCGCTATAGACTGACTACCATATTTCCTCAAACAATGGCCGGGCCTTTACCTAATCTGCACAAGTAACGGGGCTTTATTTGAGGCAGGCTTATATTAGAGGCAAGCCATTATTTCTAATTACCTCTGTTTCTACATTATGCTGATCTTAATACAAATTCTATATATGAACGATTAAAACCCCACCATTTTGTCAGTTTTACCGCTGTAAAACATATCTGGTACATTTACTGGAAATGTTCTCTTAACAAACTGCTTAATATTAGAGTATCGCCATCAACATATTAAGAACTAGCGGTTACTCTTTCTATTAAGCCCATATTCATAAAGCCTAATAACTGTTCTTATAAACAAATACCTTCATAATGCATTATAGTGATCAGTGTAAGAGTTAAGGTGTTTATAGTGTGTTATAGATCAGAGCTTCATAGAGCATTCATAATGACTACAACACATGACTATAATGTGTTATAATTTTTCATAATTAGTTAGCGCCATGTTTATGATACTTTATGAATACATTGTAATGCATAACAAAGGTATGTGTAATGCAGTATAGTGACTGCTTTAAGCGAAGTGTTGTTTCTTTATGAATCCTAAAATCCACATGTAAATGTGCATACAGATGCTTCCTGTCTATTCCCTTTTATGAATGAGCCCCCAGGAGATTATCCACCCTTGTTTCTTTTCCCAGACTGTATTTGGGGCCCTGTCTTTGTTCATTTATGTCGACCACACCCCCGGTCATTATCGGAAACCCGGCTTTTAATTGAATCCCGTTTTTTTATATGAAGAAATATGGTATGAAAGTTGTGTCACTTTCACTGTATAAGTGATTTCCTGTTTGCTGTAGATCTACGCATCTCTACCTTAATGATGGGGCCCAAATTTATAGCACAGAAAAAGAGGTTTCCTGATTTTATAGCCAAGAATCCCCCGTTCCACTGTCAAAGGCGCAAGTCCCCTCTCTGTATTCATCTAGAGCTAAGAGATCACAAGACGTATGACAAGCAGCCACACCGACATGAGGTCACGCTGGTGAGGGCCCACGGCCCCTCTCTGCAAATCCACCCTCCGTTTCCATGAAAGCCAAAGCACTATCGGCATAAGACCTCCATCACCAGCATGCCCAGGGAAAAATAATCCAGCCAATTTTAATAGCATGACGCGGGGTGTAAATACACTCTCATTTCGCTCCACATTCATTACCTCACCCTAATCCTCAAGAATCATAAGTTATTCCCATTAAATAATAATTACCAAGAGACAGGAAAAGGAAAACACTGATTTTCATGGATGTTTGGATTTTTTTTCCTGTCCATTTATCAAGTGATGAATTTGAGCATAATGTTTACTAAATTATCAGCATTGGTTAATTTCCTGCATGGGGTTGGAGGTGTCAAATGGATTGTTCTGGGTGGGTGTTCTAATGGTGTTTCCCCCCCTACCTTTTATCTTTCATTAACATTCATTAAAACATCTGTCTCATTTGAATGAGCCATCTGCATATATTCAATAATTATGCAAAGTATGCACAATGTTTTCTAAAGGAGCACTCTTATATTTCATTTTCTAGCAAAGGCGTCCCAGACATCCAAGTCGAATAATAAAACCAAATAACAGTACAAAAAAGTTATTTTTTAAATATAGAAAAAGAATAAAAAAATCAATTTCATGTTATTTGAACTGGTCTATTCTCTTTTTTATTTTTCAAATCACGATCTTTTAATTTCCATTTAATTGCTTGTTAATGTAATTTTACATTATTTAATCAGGCTGCTTGCAGACACCGTTAACAAGTCCGCAGAAAATGTAATTTAAAAACGAAGCCAAGGTTAAATATGAGGCAGGGAGGCTACAAATACCATTTAAAGATAATCAGGCTATTAGTATTGCAGGAGCATACCAATGGTTGGAAAACCTATTTCTGTCTATTCTCTCTAGTCTTTATCTGGTTCAACCAAGTAAATAGTAGGTCCTATGCTTCATAAGATGATGTAAAACTATTGCTGCTTGTTTTCCATTTATTATCTCGGTAACCTGTTGCAAAAGAGTGTACCTTCTTGAACACATTGCTGTTTTGATATTGCTCGTTCTTTGATATGAAAAGGACTCGTAGAGATTCTGACCTTAAGTATGCATGCTGTCAGTTTTCAATACAACCACTTCAGGGTACTACAGTCGAAGAACACCCTTGTAATTGTGTGACTGGCTCAGACTGTGGATTCCAGTCGTAAAATAGCTCTGCTCAGACGAGCCCTCCCTAAGATGCCCTCACCAGCCCCATCACTACACCTTACTCACCTGTGTTAGGATCGATGGAGAAGTACGGCTGTCCCTCCAGGATGCTGTAGACCAGCCTGGCGCTGTTCCCGTAAACCGGGTCGTCCGCATCTGTAGCCGTTACCTTGGTGACAGACGTGCCTGTAGATTAAAGGACAGGGAATTCATAAAAACCAAAGCGGGATTATCAATCCCCCGGCACTCATCTAAGTGCCCTAAATTTGTAGGGGGGGATTATAATGTTTTCTTAGTTACTCAGAATCACTTTCAAGAACCCGTAAAATGGCTCATTCCTTTATTGATTTATAATAGTAGCAGATATGTTACCTGGCACACATGACATTCTCCTACTCTTGCTGTACTTCTTGTAAATCCTGGGCCTACCGCCTCACAGTGCTTACAGGTCTTTCAGCTCTTGTTAAAACACAACGACCATGATACTTTATAACCGATGGACACTTGCACAGTTCAGTAGAAAAGAGATAAATCTGGCATGTGAGGGTGTCCGAGGCAAAAAAGATGTTGAACGTTAGTGTTTCTTTCACCTCTTTAGAGTCTCTTATGGAAAACGTATTGAGTGAAAGTGAATGAATATAAGGGTAAATAATGAGGGCTCATTTGAACCAGCCCTGTCAGATATAAATCTGCTGAATTGTTGCCATCAATATGAAGGTGTCAATATACAGGTTCTAAGCTTGGAAAGTCCATCATTCCCTAGCGAAAGCCATATAACTGAGAATGTTCAGGAGCTGCAGTAAATCTTCCCAGGAGAGGAGATCAAAGAGTGAGGCGAAGCATCATCCAGGAAGTCAACAGAAAAATATTAAGGGATCTCTCCTCAGCTGAGCCCACTGTTCACGAATCCATTATCTGAAAGACCCTGGGCAAAAAAACTGGATACATCACTGCTTCTTTCCAGCCAAAATCCACCTCAAGAGATATGGAATTATGTTCTTTGAACAGATTAATCAAAAGTGTAACTTTCTGGCCAGCATGGAGCCGATTATATTCAGCAAAAGCCAAGCAGCACATTCCACAGTGAGGAGTTCATTCAGATGGTCATACTTGGCTGTGGAACTCGCATTGTTTGGGCATCACTGGATGTACCAGGAACCATGGATTCTGCTGGGAACCGCTTGTATGAAATAAAATAAGTGACGTTCATTTAGTCAGGTTCCCTGTTTTCTCTAGTTTTGTTTTTGTTTGAATGACACAGAAATAAAATCATGAGCTTACCCCACCCTGACCTAAGATTTAACAAAATCTGTTAGCTTACTGTTTCACAAACGATGAACCAACAGACCAGTAAGTATCCTCTCATGCTGTTAAAAATATTCCAGACTGAGAGTATTTTGTTATTGTATCATGCTGATTAGGCATTATCGCACAAAACAGTATTTAGTATGGGTAGTGTGGGAAAAAAAGATAATGTGTTAAAAAGTTTCACTCATGGTGATGCTATATAAATTGTCTACACTCACCAAATACACAAGGTAATAAATTGCCCTGCTGATTCTGTTCTTTTGTAAAACAACAGTGGATTAATCAGTTTTTTTTTTTTTTTTTTTACTTGTTCCACATGATTGCCCTTCAGCAGTAGCTGAAAAACTGCTCGTAATTACAGTCTGAGAGGGGTATGTTTATTAGGCAGCCTGCGGAGAGGGAGTAAGGGTCCATGTTCGAGTTGTGTGGCTTCAACCCAAACTGTAGTGGGGGGGGGGGGGGAATCAGTTAACAGATTTTAAATGAACAACGTGACAAACAACCCAACCTCAATGACTCTGTAACCCCACGTCAGCAGCCAATGGATGAAAGTAGGGAAAAAAAATGGAAAGAGCTGACAGTCCAGATGGTATGGTAATTGTTTGTAAAGGATGTTCTTTGGTGATCTGACAGCTCTGCTAAGTGCTAAGCGGTCACAAGATGTACCCGGCTACGCCGCAGGTATCCAAAACTTTTTTTATGAAGAAAGGCAGGAATGTTGGAGGGGGCGTGGGATTGGCCCGCCACGGCCCGAGAAGTTTGGAGCTCCCGACTCTATTGGCCATTCAGATTCCAGCCACGTTGCCTTGAAGAGCCCCCCTCTTGCAGGCAAAGAGGCGAGCGTCAATGATTCTGGGATAGACTCACCTTTCCAGCCCTCCAGCAAAGTGGTTTGGAAGGGCTTTGAAGATGCGCTGGATCGGAAGCTGAATTTTGTGAGGGCAGATGCAGTAAGGATGCAAAAATAATAGAGATCTCACAGGCATTGTCTTCACATGTCCGGGAGACCAAGAAACACTATTTCGCTTTAACCTTTGACCTAATAGAACACTGTCTTGCTCAATTTTTCCCAATAAAAAAAAAAAATTGTAAAACTGGTAAACATCTCTTCTGTCCCACATACAAGAGTACACTCTGCTACACTGTCCACCACAACATTGACGGCACAGTCACATCCTGACCCCCAGACCTGGTGTAGACCAGTGGACCAATTATTTATGACTGATATCCCATCAAGAGTCCCCCTCAGGGAGACGTGCTTTTGTGAGTAATTTCTTCATCTTTACTGTGCAGACAAGCAGTGTTAAACCATGCTGGAATTCACCTCTGACTTCCAGCTTCCGGCTTGTTATCTGATGTCAGACCTGCCCCACATACTGGCAGAGTCTGTGCTCTGCCTCTGCCTACGCCTTCTAGTATGTAGAATAGGGACTGCGGTTGCTCCTCGTTCTTCAGCATCCATAACATTCCATTCCATAACCGGACAGTAAGAGCAGGGATGAAGAAACTTGGTTCTTTAGCAAAAAAGGATGTGGTATCCATAAAATAACTAATAGACACCAATTCACAGAAGCACAGTGGACATTAGTCCTGAAAATAGAAGCTTACCACAAACTGGGCTGCACTTTGCGGTGGAAAATCAACTCATCTCATTGGACAAAGCGTTCGATGTAATTCCAAGAGGACCAAGAATACCCTGCTTTTCTCACATGACCTACAGCACTTGTTAACCACACAAAATCTATTGCCAAAGCTTCTATACAGTGAAATCAATGCTGGTTGGTTGTCTGTTTCTGTGATAGGTCTAAAACAGTACAACAACATAATCTTACAGTGGTTTGGAGAGATTTCACTGGATGGTTGCAAGAGATCGAGTAGCACCGTGCATTTGAGCAAGTAGATTATCTTCCATAATGCATCATAAAAAACAGTTAAAATGTAAACAGCAAATAAAAACATCCGCCTTCTTTTCATTGATTCTGGTTGGGTCGGGGGCAGTATAAGGCACCAGGAAAAGCTACACCCTGAATGAGGTGTCCGTTCATCATTCTGATTCTTGGACAACATAGTACTGCTGGGCATAAATCAATGTGCTTTGAATCACATAACTTGGATTTACTTTAATTCCCCCAGCCAAATTCCCAAACTCAACAACTAAACAAGAACGCTCAATGCCAATAGATTCAATTATTCATTTTCCACATTAAAACCCCATTGCTGAGGACCCATTACAGTTTAGTAAACCGTTCGACAAAGCGGGAGATTTTGGAACTGAAACCCAACCTGCGTGCAGCCTGGTATTTAAGCATACAAGACTGGGGTCAGCAGAGTGTAAAACAATGTGCGCTGGCGAGAGGAGAAGATTAAAGGCAGAACAGGGAAATCAGGTCTGCAGAATCGCACTTGGAGAAAACACGGCACGCAGGATGAGGTGGGGAGAGCAGGAAGGGGCCGAGGGGGTATCAGGTCTGCAGAATCGCACTTGGAGAAAACACGGCACAGAGGATGAGGTGGGGAGAGCAGGAAGGGGCCGAGGGGGTGGAATATTTCAGAACTATATGCACAAGCATCCACACTTACAAAATGTCAACTAATGCAGTTTACTCACACACTACTACTACTACTGCTACTACCACTAATAATCATGACAATATTAATTATAACATTGTCTGTTTTTTTTTCCAGTTGATGAATGATCCAATTGATGTACTACAATATGAATGACCATAAAATATCTTACATGATCTCCCTGAGTCGTAAATCGGCAACAATATATGACACGAAATGGAATTACTCCCAAACATAAAATAGCATGGCTGGGAGAGAATTAAAGCTCCTGTTATTGTGGTGCATATAAGGAGTGAAATAAGAAGTACTAAACAAAAGAATAGAAAAAAAACCTGCAAGCAGTGAACCATGAAATAGCTCTGCCCCCACCCTAAATCCTCCGCACTCTCCCTTCACACAGGTGAAGTTCTGTAAGAAATGAGGGATTGCAGACACCCCTTCATGTGGCACTGTTTCAAATCAGAACAGATTAGCTTGTCCTTCTTCAATATGGTACAGAGGTTCCCTGGACTCTTAGCTGAGGGCACTATGGGCTCTTCTGTGCCCTGATGGTTTGGGGGAAACTCGATTGGCAGAATATTGTGTCGGGCCACAATTCATGTTTTGTAGCGCAGGTGCAGTGACAGTGCTGGAGATTAGAGAGGGGAAAACCGGTTTAGGAACAACAGCCAAAGTAGATTCCGGTCCACTAAACAGACTCGGCCCACCTCAGGGGTCCCTCAGTAAGACATCTCGGAGGTGAATCGACTGACGCGTTCAGCCACATCACTGACATTAATCCCCGCACAGACCACGCCTAAGTGGTTGTCTTTGAGAATCTTCGAGTTGGGTGAATAAGTCTAGTTTATCCTTCTGCCTTATGAGATTTGTTCCCTTGGGGCCACTTGCTCCTTCTACAGTGTCGCCCGATCTGCTTAAAACGTCCTACAGCAGCCAAGCTGTCAACCATCTCGCTGCCTTCTTATTCCTATGATAGCAGTCCACAGCCTGCAAAATCCACTTTCGTATTATAATCTCCTGCGCGTGAAATGGTTACCTGCACCTCATAATTGCAGTTTCAATCCAAGATGAGGTGCTTTTCAGTCATTATCCCCTAATCCCGTGGCTGTCAAAGAAAACATCAACAGAGAATATCCTAAGCATGATAAATGATACAGACGCACAGATGTATCTTTCTAACCATGGCAGTTTTGCATCATGGCTTCGCACTTCCCCTTTTCACCTTGCATCCGCATGGTTTTGTTCAAGGTACTCCAGTCGTACTCCAAATATGTTCGTTTGTTTGTCTGTTTGTTTGTAGCATTCGTTTAGTGTCATCGCCTATTTGCTTGCTTTCACAATGAGCCACTGGATGGAGTAAAGCTTTTTTTTGGAAAAAAAGAGTGCACTACGAAGGAGAAATCGATACAGAACTCCAAGAGGGTGCGTGTTACGGCAGCAGAGATGACACCTCCCCAGCTGACTTGGAGATCCTATCCGGCTCGGCCTTGTTTACCGCACAGTCGACGGACCCAGCAGAGTGTCAGCGGGACCTCAGCCAGGGCCCCCTCTATGGGGGCTCACCTGTCAGGGGCAGTGCATGCGCCTCATGTTTATGCATGCGGGCGCTGAAGCGTGGAGGAGCAGACCGCCACCCTATAGGGCTGCAGATCATCTTTGCGGCAAACAGACACGCAACATCCCAATAACGTTGCAGCTATGCGACAGCAGTGAGGTGATGCAAGTCAGGATTGTCCGGCAATTATGCCGTGGTGAGGAAGGGGCTGCAGAGGAGGAGTCCACAAATCCCATCTGGGCGACAGAGTGGTTTGAGGCGAAGGTGTTTACTTAATACACAGCCTGAGATGAATCCCTTTAAATAGCAGGCTTGGGCGATACCTCATTTCTGCAAGGCGTTCTTTCCTATTTAAAATCATTAAGCTGAAGGATAACACTCATGTCTGGAATGTTCTCTGCGGTGGGGCAGTGCCGATCGATAATCGTCAATCACGGCAATGATTTAAATAATAAAGACCATTGGAATCTGCTGCTAGCTAATTACAGTGGCGGCGGCGCTGCCGTCTTGCCGTGTCCTGTTGACCATAGTATTTCCGCAAAGACACCGAGCACAAAGGCCGCTGCCATCGGAGTGCACACTTATCCGGCGACCCCAGCCTGGCCGATGCACTGGCCCTAATGAGATCGGGATTACTGTCATTATTACTGCTGGCGTGACGGCGCAGAGCGGAACCTCATACTTATCCGATTATAAATGCGAAACTCAGGATTTAAGAACTGAGTAAAAGGAGATTTTTAAGTTTGCTTATTATAAATGCATATATACAGTATATATACACACAAAGATACCAAAAAGGGTACACACTGACCACGTGACCCTCCTTCTCCACGTCTGTGATGTGATTCAGACTGTATTAAAAAACAGTGAAGAGAGCAAGCAGAAGATTTGTTAATTTCTTCAACAACCATCCATCCACGAAGCTATTATTCAGTCGATTTTTCAGTGCTTGTTAAAGAGTGCACACACATATATATTGACTGAAATGCTCATTTGCAGGTATCCAGTTTGTTTTCCATTTTTAGTACTATAATTAGCTATTATTAATAAAGTAATATCATAATCACTGAGGCAAACCAATAATCAGCTGGAAATGTTTAATGAATAGTATCCTTTCGTCCAGGTCAGTATAGTGGGGGTGTGACTGGAGTCTATGCCAGGCAGAATAGGGCATAAGTCTGCGATACACCCTGGACAGGCTGCCAGTTCAGTGCAGGGTTCATGGATTTTGGGAAGTAAAGCGTCCTCTATGGTGAGGGCACACGCAGGGCCAAGGGGGATTCCAACCCCCAACTTAAGTTACAAGTGCTAACCACTAAACTGTGCATCCCAACTGAACGCCACACTGGATTAAAATATGAGTTGATGTGAAGTCCCCATACTGGTCAGTGCACGCTATGTATATGTGCGTCCGCTTATGTGCATGCGTATGAATGTTTGTGAGAAATAGTCAGTTCGACGACCCAGGTAAACTAATGGTTTTACGATCCTTTCAGCCAAGTGTCACCTATTCTTATACAAAGGCGAACATATTCACACCTGAATTACTGGCACATTTATCGGGAAAGAGGAGGGAGAGGAGATGGCAGCCCCGCTGAAGTGTGTACTTTACAGCTGTCAGAGTGCACCTTCGGCGTCCTCATACGCTACTATATCGTCAAACAAGTCCCACTCGGGCTGTATTTATGGATATGGGGAGACACCGTGTGTTTAGCTACGAAAACTGTGAGATGATGGAGGGATATTAACGAGCGAACTTTTTCATCCTTCATTCAGAGAGGAGCAATTTACACCCAGGCGCCCTGGCTAATGTGATTTAGCGTGTGGCCGACGACAAAGAGGGATGCTCTCATGGTGTGGTTTATCTACTGACACTCACGTAGCGCGACAGCCTTCGTGCAGGTCTATATTAAGATGGTAATGTAGAATCTCCTCCTACAGATCGCTCTTGATAATAGAGCTAAAATGTACGTAAAAGCCGGCATTTATGCTCCGAAATGCAATCAGAGAGACACAAAAGATGATGGGTGGTGAGCAGTCATCAACAGCAATCAGATCTGGCCTATTTACGTGGTAAATAAAAACGTTGTCAGATCGTCAGATAAGCTACATAGGATATGTGGACTAATGAAAATAGTCTCCAGGCGATACATTGGCCGGCGTCTAGCAATGCAAATGGGTGGGGGTTCGGAAAAGGAATTTTAAGTTTAAGCACCGCCACCTCCAGATCCCTCCCCCTATAACGGGGAAACAAAAACACTGTCAGTGTCAGTTTATCAATTAATAGCTTCTCATAAAGGAGAAAGGCAAGCCTTAAGTAAATGAGCGAGAAGTCGGAGGCGTGCGGGGGGGGAATGACAGATGACGGAGAGCTACGTGACGGAGAGGCAGCGAAGTGTGGGTTCTGACAAGCTGCCTTCACAACGCAAACAATTAAAAGTGTCCGCTCTAAACCACTGATGGCAGCCCGAGATACCGCCATTTTGTCAGTTGTTATGCTGTTAATTCGTTTTAATTAGCTCCCGGTGAGAAGTGGGAGGTCGGCAGCCAGTCTGAGGGCCACTTCTGGGCGTGCAGTGATTGCACTCTCGCCGTAAACTTGTAGGCTTTTTAGGAACAGAAGCCATAACGTATTCTTGTGCTCCTTCTGACGAAGTGCATATCTGCTAGCTTGAGCCACTAGCTTGCCATTTGTGTCGTGATAAGAACTATCATATTTACCACGTCAATGATATACTAAACAGAATCCACAACGTATTACGCTGGAAAGAACAATTATCCCAGTCCTGTTGTCGTGTACTGCATAGCTATTTATCTCTCTGTGCAGTGTACACCTCCATCCCAAACAGCGCTTTATCATTTTTTACATTTATTTTTTTTCTTATTTTTGTACAATGGCAATATATGTGACATTGAGAACCACAAAGACCCAAAGAAAAGTTGGAATATTCTAGAGAAATGCCATCTATTTGGTCGCCAGAAGTCGGCACAGACTTAATGGCAACAAATCATAATAATTTCTAAACTGAATCGTTCATTGGACCCCTACCGAGTGTAAACAACAAAACCAGTTGCCTGTGTACGGTAGATATCGCAGAGCAGCACCTGAACAACCCATAATCCCTCAGTCTCAAGGCATAAAAGGAGAAAGGTTGAAAGATGGGGCTCATCATTAGTATATAATATCCAGCGTATACAATATGTTAAAGTGGCCCCTGATGCCTCAGTGAAACCAAGGTGAGAAAAAATGGCTGAATGGCTATATGACAGAGATCGTAAAAGCTAATTACACCCGGAAAAGCTATCCTACAATATATGGCCCAATAAAATCCAGCGTTGACGCATCGTTCTCAGGACCTGGGGACAGCATGCCCCCGCAGGGTATTTTTCAGAACCTTGCCAACATTTATAGAGGCAGGATAGCCAGCCAATGAGGGGACACCTTGGTGTGGAGGTGGGGAGAGGGGGTGGGGGGTTCCACACAACTAAAGATAATGGGGACGATTCTGCTCATAAACACTGGAGAATGTGAGGCATCATCGCATATATTGAGGAATTACACCTACAAAGCCCAGGAGAGACTTTTTTTTTTCCTATACTCATGACCGGAGTACTTAATCTGAATTGCTTTTGTAGGTGGCTTTCTGCATTAATGGGCACAGGTATAAAAATGTAAGCATTGTCAGGAGCTTCGGAAAAGAGATCCAGGCAAACAAATGAGGGAAGAGCTCTCTGTCGGCATTTGAGGGATTAACCATTTCATTTTTTGCACCTCGGAGGGCCGAAACGAAAGGGCAAATGCTCTGTAGCTACACGGACGAAAGCATCTGTCTGGCACATGGAGGCCTTGTGGCACCTGCTGTCCTGCCATCCGTCATGTGGAACACATACACACACACACAAAACGAAGCCTACCGTGAACCAGCAGAAGATCATCCATGTGCCTCTATGTGTCCTGGACTGACTGTCTCATGTTACCGATGTTTATATCTTGTGTGGTGTTCTGAAAGCAGCAGTTTTATTTTTTTCATACTTATTTTTTGAGCTGTGTATAGGCACTTTGGGATGATATTCAACTTCTTACAAAGAGGTCTTTCTGACACAAGAAGCTTGCAAGCATATGAAATCAGACATACTAACACTCTTCGACCCCGCGGCCAGAATAAGTGAGTTTCTTCTGCATGAGGGTCTGCACGACTGCTCCAAGGTCAGATTTAACCAGTAACATTAAACGGGTCCTTTCTGTAAGAGTTGTCCACACCTGCATTGCAGCCACATTCAGAACCTCACAAAGGAAGACCCTTTAAGCGATGTTCACCCTGACCCTATCCTGTAACTGCTGATGGAGACTTTCCGGAGTGCTAACCTCAACGTGTATTTCCTGATCCAAAGGTCAGGCAAATCTATATCCCGCCGCTGGGCAGAAGAAGCCACAACTGATATATTGGTCCAAGCATGACACTTATGAAACACTCCGGCGATGAGATGCAACAGCCAAAAGGCAGAGGGATGGAGGGTCCTTGCTTGAAAGACGACAGACTACAGGTTTCAGAGGGGAAAACAGTAGTAACAAAAACACAAACGGCCGCGAGCCTCCAGTCAAGAATCACCATAGTCACTGTCATCCTGTCACACGCCACAGTATTTACTACCACTTAAGCCATGTATTTGCTTGGTTTGGGGAGGACAAAAGCCACGAAACGTTAAGTAGCACGCTCTGCTAACCAGCTACCTAGCTATAATATTCCGACGGATAGGAATATGACAGCGAAAGCCGCCACAGTGGCATTACATGCACACTGACAGTGCGGTGCTCTCAAAGCCTCTGCTAATGGGACCAGGGGGAAACCTAACCGGCAGGATGGATTATAAGATGTGGAAGCTGTACTTGTTTCGTTTTCAGATGACCTTGCCGTGCAATCCTTTATGCTTCCCCTTCCTCCAGCACGGGCAGCATTTGTCCATATGCACATTTTGCCTGCATGATGAATATGGGCACCTTCTGTGTTTCTGTGAGAGCGGATCAGCGGCTCTCCTTCACTCCCGTTATTCACTGCGATGCGGTGGGACGCGTCCAGAGAGGAGCTGCTTTCTGTGAGAGCGGATCAGCGGCTCTCCTTCACTC